>OW026359.1:16174524-16774524 GCA_932273835.1 Sarcophaga variegata | reverse complement strand
TCGTTCATAAATATTCTAATAAAAACGTGTTAAATTTCTTTTCTTATTAACCAATTAAGGGGCGTAGATTTATGAATCTTCGAACAGTTTTACTCACATTCCATAGTATTTTTTAAAATTTACTCGCCTAAAATATACATGAGCACGAAAAACGTGTCCGTGGATAAGCCGGATATAAAACGGCTCACCGAAAACATTACAACATTATTGACAAAGGCAGAAAGGAAATCAATCAATCAACCACTGAAGTGGTAGTTGGGGCAGAGGCTGGCAACATTATATGACTTTTTGTGAATGAAACGACAGAACAACTCAGGATCGATTAAAAGCTAATTCGCAAATTGTTTTGCCAGATAGTCACCCGTCTCATTACCCCCATTGCTCTCATGCCCTAGGCCTAAGCAAGTGTCTTAACGGAGCATAATGTCAAGCCAAAAAAAATCGAAGTGCTCAGACGAAGGAATGGCTTAAACAATCATTTCCTAGGAAAACATTCCCTCGTTTTATACCAATGGCATTAATTTTTGCCTGCAAAAGTGTTGGTTACACAAGAACTGCAATTGATTTTTAAGTCTAGGTACGTTTCCCAGGATTCGTCGTTATTCATACCTGACAGTCCGGTTAGGATCAGATAGAAATGATTATCTATTCAAAATTATTCAAAAGGTTTCTGAAGAAATCTGTCAAGCAAAATTTGCAAAATTTGACTGCATAAATAGCGCAACAACGAAATAAACAGGCAGACGAATTGTGCTGTATAGCATCGGTATCATCCGAATCAATTCGGTCACCATTGCCTCACAATTTTAAATTTTAAACTGCAGGCAGAAGGTTCTTGAATGCTGTAGGATATATCAAAACTTAACTGGTGCAAGTATAGTATCAGATGCTCTACTTTGCTCAAAGACCAAAAGAAGAGAGGATATATTCAGAGTGGAGGCTTGTCATCTGTTAAATATCTTCCATTTGAAATGCAATTTATTTAGTGAAACACTTGTAACCCATAAAGATGGATAGTTTAGCAACCAAATTAGTTGTAAAAATCATTAAAGTGGACTATTGAAGTGGTGACCCAAATGTGACCATTTTTCTAGCACTACGGGGTACTTGTAATCATCATAATAAATCTAGGAATTGGCAAAATAAAGCTATTAGAAGCTTAAGAGTTATGGTTAGATGGATATGATGGATCATGGATGAGAATATTATGAATTTATCGATTCCTGGACATTCTCAACAATTTAGCCTAATTTACGGCATTTGGAATTCACTTCCATTCATATGAAGTGCAAATTATGCCTCATTTAAAACAATTTTTGGTTGCCAAAGCAAAGGTTTTTCGATTAAAATTTTCTACAAGAATGATACTCATTTCTTATTTGGTGGTTATGTTCGGCAAGTAAATTCTGAGCTCTCTTGTCATATGATAACCGACTTTTTTCGACACGCAGTTGTAGGTTATGAACTGGATGATATGGAATTTCAACAACCCGATTTTGACATTATGTATTCCATGAGAAGTTCCCAGACAGACGAACTTTTCAGCGAGTGGTCGAAAATTTTCTCAAAGCCATCGATTTCTGCAATCTGTGCAGAGGGGTCCATGCATTAAATAGAAACAAAAGTTTCATCGAATCCAATAACTTTGTGTGTATCTACCCTCATTATCTAGATTGATGCTTTTTTTTCGAATATGTTCTAAGAAATTTTACAAGTTTTTGAAAAACCAAATACGTACATATAACGGGTGATTTTTTAGCTATTATCTTATTGGCAACACTGGTTTAAATAGTTCACGCACGTTTCGTGTTTTGTTTCACTGTCAAACATCTTCAGTTTGGTCTATAATTTAACCATGAATCGTCTTACAAACGAACAACGCTTGCAAATCATTGAAATTTATTATCAAAATGCGTGCTCTGTTAAGAAAGTTCATCGCGCGATTCTTCCATTTTATGGTCAGTTTAATCGACCCACCCAGCGACTATTCGGGCTATTGTGTCTAAATTTCGCACCAAATTTACATTGTTGGACATTAAATCACCAACACGCTTACGAAGAGTGCGAACTGAAGAAAATACCGCAGCTGTATCGGCCAGTGTTAATGATGACCATCAATTATCGATTCGTCGCCGTTCGCAGACATTGGGCCTCTGTTACTCAACAACGTGGAAAATTTTGCGGGAGGATTTAGGTGTGAAGCCTTTCAACATACAGCTGGTGAAAGAATTGAAGCCGAACGACCTATCGCAACGCAGAATTTTTGGTGAATGGGCTCTTGGAAAGTTGGCCGAAGATCCACTTCTTTATCGAAAATTTGTTTTCAGCGACGAAGCTCATTTTTGGCTCAATGGATACGTAAATAAGCAGAATTGTCGATTTTGGAGTGAAGATCAGCCAGAAGCAGTGCAAAAGCTACCAATGCATCCAGAAAAAGTCACAGTTTGGTGTGGTTTATGGGCTGGTGGCATCATTGGACCGTACTTCTTCAAAGATACTGCGAATCATAACGTAACTGTGAATGGTGAGCGCTACCGTGAGATGATATCCAACTTTTTTTGCCCAAAATGCAAGAGCTTGACTTGCATGACATGTGGTTTCAACAAGACGGTGTCACATGCCACACACCACGTGTAACAATGGACTTATTGAGAGGCGAGTTCGGTGAACATTTTATTTCACGTTCGGGACCGGTCAATTGGCCGCCTAGATCGTGCGATTTAACGCCTTTAGACTATTTTTTGTGGGGCTATGTTAAAGCTCATGTCTATACAGACAAGCCCGCTTCAATTGATGCATTGGAAGACAACATTGAAGCATTTATTCATAAGATACCGGCCGAAATGTTGGAAAGAGTATGCCAAAATTGGACTAAGCGGATGGACCATTTGAGGCGCAGACGCGGTCAACATTTGCATGAAATAATCTTCAAACATTAAATTATATGGATTGTACTAGCGATTCAAATAAAGATTTCATGCATTTTTCTGAATTTTATGTGTTTTTTTTTGGAATAATTTTCCTATAGCTCTTAAAAAAATCACCCATTATAATGGCTAGGTCTATGCATTAAAGAGAAACAAAAGTTTCATCGAATCCAATAACTTTGTGTGTGTGTTTTAGCTTTTAGCACATTGTAATTATAGAGTACCTACCCTCAATATCTAGATTAATGCTTTTTTTTCGAATATGCTCTAAGAAATATTACAAGTTTTTGAAAAATCAAATACGTATTGATGGTATCATTCGATTTGTTTTATTTATCTTAATAATTACAATACAATTGCAAATTATTTTTAATTATTTACCAGCTGAGTAGCTTCCACCATATTCTCGGTGTAGTATAACATAGCAGAGTGTCTGGTTGGAATCGAACCCACAACCCTCAGGCTAATAGTCTAGCATACTACTCACTAGACTACCAGGGCACATAATAATTGTACATAACCGTTGCATTCAATATCTTTTTAATTACAAGTTAGCCACGCTTTGGCGCATATTTAAATAAATTGTTAAAGCGTTTTACATCTGAACCGCATGATTTTATCTCCCCCTAATAAGTGTAGGTGGTGGTTTTTGTTGAAGTAAAAATTGATGAAACAATGTTTGATAAGCAGGATTAAATAATAATTATAAAAAAATTATTTTTTTTTCTAACGATATACCCTGTAGGAGAATGAGTAGCTAACTACAAAAATAACCAACTTTAAGTTAGCTTTTATTTACTAACTTTAAGCTAACTACTACTCAATGCAGAGTTTAATAAATCATGTCTCATGAGTTTCATGTCATAAATTTTTATTTATAATTATAATTATAGAGCATACATACATATGTATGTGTAGTGTAAATAAACATATTTATTGTATTTACTTTTAAATTTAATTATTTAAATTATTTACTTGTCTTATTTATTTATTCATAAATTTACTTTTTACTTTGTATTGTGCTTCTCTGGCTTCTGGCTTCACTTTTCATATTTATAGTTTAAATATTTATTTAATATGTGTATGTGCATACATATATTGCATAAAATTATTAATTTATATGAATACAAATACTATTAAAGATAGTAAAATAAATATGTTTATTTAATATTAATTTTTATCATTTCTGTATTTACCGAATCTTTAATTCTTTTTTTTTTTTTTAGTATTATTTGCTTAAAAATGTTTAAATTTTTTAATTTATTTGTTTATTATTTTATTTTACTTGTTTTATTTGTATTTGATAGTTGTTGTATGGTTATTCACTTTTTGTTTCTAAAACTATGTTTACGCTCAAGTTATGATTTCAATGAATTTTGAACCTTGCCTAGTCCATTCTGAACGAGAAACAAGGTTAGGTTTGGTTAGGTTAGAGGACGTGCGCTTGCCAATTAAGACAAGTACAGTACCCGGAGCTCGAATTGACCCATTATACAACGTCCTAATTTCTCACACCACTTATGTTGTGTGTGTTAATTTTATACATGAGTGGCAGGACCTACAATTTAAAGTCAACTCCGAACGACAGATTTTTGAGAAACTTTTCATGGCAATTTTTTTATTTACTCAGAGTATTTGTCCGAAATCTACTGAGAGGAAGTCGCCGAAAAAATACTTTTTGTATTTTGTTTTTGATGCCTGGCCTGGGGCTCGAACCCAGGCTTTTGCGTCTAATAAGCCAACACACTACCTACTAGACTACAACGACTTCACGAAAACAAAGTCATTTAAATTGCCTACAGCCTTCGATCTTGTTGAATTAGTTGTCGACCAGTTTTTTATGTTTTGTAAATTTCGGGCGGTGACTTGACTATAACTTCACGAAATTTGGTTTGCAAATACTCCAACGTTAGAGAATTATTCCCATGGACACGGTGCTTTACATAACCCTAAAATATTTTAATCCGTTTAACCAATAAACGTCGTTAAAGCCTAGAATTACTCTTTTTCACATACATATATAATTGGTCATTACAACCCTTCAGTCAGGATTACGAACTAGTTTCTCACACCACTTATGTTGTGTGTGTTAATTTTAATGCATGAGTGGTGGGACCCACAGTTTAAAGTCGACTCCGAACGACAGATTTTTGAGAAACTTTTCATGGCAATTTTATTTCACTCTCAGAGTTTTTGCCAGAAATCTACTGAGAGGAAGTCGCCGAAGAAATATTTTTTGTATTTTGTGTTGATGTCTGGCCTGGGGCTCAAACCCTGACTCTTCGTCTAATAAGCCAACACACTAGCTACTAGAACACGGCAACTTCTCATGAAATAAAATCGTAATAAGTTGTTGTATTATGTTAGTAGGGCCACAGTCTTGTTGAAACCACATACATACCTTCCAGTTTATAATTTTCAATTACCGCCCAAATACTATTCGTTATCACATGGTCTTAGAGTTCTAAATTGACGGTAACGGTACTTCCAGACTTATTGTCCAGGAAATATCGCTCAATGATGTCTACATAATATAATGCACACCAAATAGTTACTTTTTCTGGATGCAAAATCACTTCCAGGTTCTCCAGGCTTCATATCCGACAATGTTGCTTGTTGACGTAACTACTGCGTGAGAAATTAGCTTCATTACTGTAGAAAATTTTGCTCGAATAATCAGCATTGTAAGCATCCAAACAGCATATTTGCGGCATTCTGAATGGTCAGACAGACGACTTTAACACGTTCACGCCGGCGCATACCACCGGTGGCCGCACTAGACTGCCTTATCGGGCGACGTGTACCGCCCGTGGACCGCACTAAACTGCAATTGATCAAGTCGTAATACCAAATATTTAGATCATTAACATTTCGGTTATCGAAAAAATACCCGTGAGTCACGTTCTCTTAAAAGCATTTATTTTTAATTACAATCAGAATTGATAACGTCTTGTAAATAAATTTTTATAGAGGTATAGAACTTTAAGTTGCAATAAAACAACGATGGATTATTCGATTGACATGAATTTTATTTATCCGAAAGATAATCTTGTGGCATTACATTTTAAATATGATTTCTGGCATATGACCGCCACGGCTGGCGCGGATGTAATCCAGTCTGGACGTCCAATTTTCGATGACTTTTTCCAACATTTGTGGCCGTATATCGGCAATAATACGGCGAATGTTGTCTTCCAAATGGTCAAGCGTTTGTGCCTTTACCGCATAGACCAATGACTTTACATAGCCCCACAGAAAGTAGTCTAGCGGTGTTAAATCACAAGATCTTGAAGGCCAATTCACAGGTCCAAAACGTGAAATTAGGCGGTCACCAAACGTGTCTTTCAATAAATCTATTGTGGTACGAGCTGTGTGACATGTTGTGCCGTCTTGTTGAAACCACATCTCCTGGACATCATGGTTATTCAATTCAGGAATGGAAAAGTTAGTAATCATGGCTCTATACCGATCACCATTGACTGTAAGGTTCTGGCCACCATCGTTTTTGAAAAAGTACGGACCAATGATTCCACCAGCCCATAAAGCGCACCAAATAGTCAGTTTTTCTGGATGTAACGGTGTTTCCACATACACTTGAGGATTACCTTCACTCCAAATGCGGCAGTTTTGTTTGTCGACGTAGCCATTCAACCAGAAGTGCGCTTCATCCATTATTTTCAACCATTCAACCATTATTTTCGAAATAAAATTGCACTATTTGCAAGCGTTGTTCATTCGCGAGTCTATTCATGATGAATTGCTAAACCAAACTGAGAATAAATCACTTGACAGCTGTTAAATCGGTCGCCATCTTGAAAAGTAATGCCAACTTAAAGTTCTATAACTCTATAAAAAACACCCTTTATAACAGCCGCCCATAGGAGACAAGCATGTATTAAAGCGCCGGCGTGAACGTGTTAATTGTAGCGTGAGTTAGACTTTATATGGATGAAGGCGTAAATTCAAATGCAAAAAACACCATAAGATAAGCACAATCGCTGAAAATGATGTGGAACTGTCAAATTCAGATTATATGCAACATTTTCTTTAACAGATCAGCAGAAAGTTCGATCACCAGAAAGTACATTCGTATACAAATTTGTCCGACCACATTTGTAACGCTTCCAGCCTCTTCCAATTTCTTGACAATCCTGGCAATTCCTTACACTGTAGGTTAATTATGACGCTCCTCGTAATCCTTGATAAGTTTAAATCACCATTTTGGTATATATGCAGTTTGTACTGACTACAAGTAGGTAAGCTTCCGTTCTGAAGTGATCCATATTCGTAAATGTCAAGTCATGAGCCAGCTTTTAAAAAATTTTTATTTTTTTATTCAGTACTTCCAAGTATTTTTTTAAATATTTTTTTTGTAATTTAATTACTTAATTTATAAACAATAATTGTTTTTATTGACCAATTTTAAATTTTTTTTAAAAAAGTCCCGACAATACATTATGAGTTTGTAGGTACGTACGTCACTTTGTTTATTCGTAGTTAAATAATTAAAGAAAAAAAATTGTGATCACAAGATTAAGATTTAAACACGCTTTTGAATTTATTAATTTGAATTTGTAACTGGTCGGTCGATGGTCTCTCAAATAGATGCAATCATTTATTTAATAATACTTCTATTTTTATTTTTTATTAAAATTATTTAATTTTTGTTTTTATTTTATTTTTTTTCACAAAATTTTGTCATCGAAACAATTTCTCACATAATATTTAAGCAAAAAAAACTAAAAGGAATAAACCAAAAAAAAAATGTTATTGAAATATTGTGTTATTTTTGTCAATAAAATAAAACCGGTTAACGGAAATAAAAACAATATATTCTTGGTATTTTTTGTTTTTAAATTTTTAATTTAAATTTTGTTTATCATTAAAAAAAAAAAAAAAATCAAAACATGTGATACGAATATTTGATACAGTTTTTGCAGACCTATTTAAACGCCCGTTTGCTGTTACAGATGCGTTAGAGAATGTCAACACGCCGCTGCGACAGCTGTCTATGAGATCCGCAAATGATTTGCGGACATTTTTTGCTACATATGCACATGAATTTTTGATGGTTTTATTAACCAAGTTTTGTGGAATTTTTCTTTAACACACATTTTGTTTTGGGCAACTAATGTTTTATGCAAAGCTTATAGTCAAAAAAGCAAAACAAAAATAATTTAAACAATTTTCAGTGTGTTATTTGGTATAATATTTATTGGCAGCAGCAGATGCGTATCCTGAAAGGGGGGGAATTATATTAATTAGACACTCTATCACACACTATTCAATTTCTTCTTGTGGAAGTACATGGCAATCACAAAACACCACCATTACAAAGGGCTCGCTGCTGTTGTTATTGCCCCTCTTCCTATATGTATAAAATCACACTGCCCTTGAAGCTCTTATGGTATTGTATCACAGCATGTTCTGTCTTAATATTCTATCTTAAGGCGATATTATTAAAATTTCTGTTGATTATAGCAACATCCTGAAGTTGCCGTAGCCTAGTAGGCAGTGTGTTGGCTTGTTAGATGTAAGGCCTCGGTTCAAACCCCAGATCAGATATCAAAACGAAAGACGAAAAAATATTTCTTCGGGGACTTCCTCTCAGCAGATTTCTGGCAAAAACTTTGCGGGCAAATAAAATTGCCATTAAAAGTTTCTCAAAAATCTGTCGTTCGGAATTGACTTTGAACTGTAGGTTCCGCCGCTCATGTATAAAATTAACACACATAACATGAGTGGTGTGAGAAGCTAGGCCGTAATCCTGACTGAAGGGTTGTAATGGCCAATTATTTATGTATAGCAACATCCATGTGCTGCTGGTATGGCCGATCCATCTTCATTTTCTGCGTTTGACACGTGTGTTTCATTTTCATTATATGAACCATTCCCCTATCATCGGACCCTATGTCGGACCATGTGGTGATGGCGTAACCGATTCCCATCCATTTTCTATGCTTGATATTCGCTCCTGGCTTATTGAATTACAAAGATGCGTGTTGCTATTGACTCTAAGGCACTTGTGGATGAATAATTGCTCTTTTGGTTTTGCTCTTTCAGGTTTTGCTAGCGCACAATATTCTAAGCTTCATTTATTTGAGTATTTTTCTAGCATTCGGCTGAATGACGAACTTGCAGTGTCGACGATGCTATTCGTTATGCTTTCTAGATATCAGAAGCTATTTACGTGTTCATGTGGTGATCCTGCAGCTTAATGTTCTTTATGTTAACTTTGTTTATTCCAAACGATTTCATTTTCTAGATAATTACCTCAAGTCTAACAATATGCGCCATTTCTTCCAGGTTTTATAGTTTCGCTAGCATGTCAGAGGTTGTATGCGAGAACAGACTTCGCTCATGTTATCATGACGTGCTTTATGATGTACAATCGAGGTCTCTATCACCTCGTATCCTTGTTTTACTTCAGCATTGTTACAAATTGGTTGACAGATGCTTCCATTATCAAGAACTGGTGATAGCATTGTTTTGATAGGATACTGCTTTTCTTCCATATAATCACTCGTCTGATGGTGTTGAAGACTTTTTAAAATCGATAAACAATTGTGCCAGTGTCTTCAAACCTTTGACATTCTGGTGATATATTTTCAACCGAAATATAAGAAAAGTTTGTGAGTTAATCCAGGACGAAACCTACATACATATGTACATACATACATAATTGGTCATTACAAGCATTCAGTCAGGATTACGGCCTAGCTTCTCACAGCACTTATTGTTGTGTGTGTTAATTCTATACATGAGTGGCGGGACCAACTGTTTATAGTCGACTCCGAACGACATGTGAATTTTAATTACTCTCAGAGTTTTTGCCAGAAATCTGCTGAGATGAAGTCACCGAAGAATTATTTAAATATCATTTGTTTGGAGATGTCTAACCTGCGGTTTAAATTGTGGCCTTGCGTCTAACAAGCCAACACAATTCCTACTAAACTACGGCGACTACGCCGAAACCTATTCTATTAAAAAAGACTCGCATCAATAGAACTATATTATGCTGTGTTTTGACCAATTGATTGAATATCAGAAAACTTATAATTATATGGCAGTAAAATAAAAGACGAATGGGCTAGAAGGAGACAATGATTGGGTACATCGCGATGTGCGCATGACCGTGCTGGAATTTTTTAACACGACACGAATACAAATCTTTTTAAGATTTTTTAAGAGCTATAGGAAAATTATTCCAAAAAAAAAAAACACATAAAATTCAGAAAAATGCATGAAATCTTTATTTGAATCGATAGTACGGTCCATATAATTTAATGTTTGCAGATTATTTCATGCAAATGTTGACCGCGACTGCGCGACCCTTTCCAACATTTCGGTCACTATCTCACGAATAAATGCTTCAATGTTGTCTTTCAATGCGTCAATTGAAGCGGGCTTGTCTGTACAGACATGAGCTTTAATATAGCCCCACAAAAAATAGTCTAAAGGCGTTAAATCGCACGATCTAGGCGGCCAATTGACCGGTCCCGAACTTGAAATAAAATGTTCACCGAACTCGCCTCTCAATAAGTCCGTTCTTACGCGTGCTGTGTGGCATGTGGCACCGTCTTGTTGAAACCACATGTCATGCAAGTCAAGCTCTTGCATTTTGGGCAAAAAAAAAGTTGGATATCATCTCACGGTAGCGCTCACCATACACAATTACGTTACGATTCGCAGCATCTTTGAAGAAGTACGGTCCAATGATGCCACCAGCCCATAAACCACACCAAACTGGTACTTTTTCTGGATGCATTGGAAGCTTTTGCAATGCTTCTGGCTGATCTTCACTCCAAAATCGACAATTCTGCTTATTTACGTATCCATTGAGCCAAAAATGAGCTTCGTCGGTGAACGCAATTTTTCGATAAAGAAGTGGATCTTCGGCCAACTTTCCAAGAGCCCATTCACCAAAAAATTCTGCGTTACGGTAGGTCGTTCGGCTTCAATTCTTGCACCAGCTGTATTTTTAAAGACTTCACACCTAAATCCTTCCGCAAAATTTTCCACGTTGTTGAGTAACAGAGGCCCAATTGCTGCGAACGGCGACGAATCGATAATTGATTGTCATCATTAACACTGGCCGATTCAACCTGCGATATTTTCTTCAGTTCGCACTCTACCTAAGCGTTTTGGTGGTTTAATGTTCAACAATGTAAATTTGGTGCGAAATTTAGTTACAATAGCCCGAATAGCCGCTTCAGTGGCTCGATTAAACTGACCATAAAATGGAAGAAGTGCGCGATGAACTTTCTTAACAGAGCACGCATTTTGATAATAAATTTCAATGATTTGCAAGCGTTGTTCGTTTGTAAGACGATTCATGGTTAAATTATAGACCAAACTGAAGATGTTTGACAGTGAAACAAAACACGAAACGTGCGTGAACTGTTTAAACCAGTGTTGCCAAAAAGATAATAGCTAAAAAAATCACCCGTTATAAAAATAGTGAAATTAATTAATTAAAGTAGTATTGAAGCTGTGTATTCAAACTGTTGCTTGTTTTTTGCTTTTGTAAAAGATTTTCTCTGCTTTCCGTAAGAAATCTAGTCCCATTTAATTTTATCATAAAATAACTAGCTTCTGAACATGAATACCAAAAAAAAAAAAAACACGGTAAAAAATACATAAATGAACGTGAAATTTTCTAATCAATACGTGTTATTATTTAAATGTATGCCTTTATCGTCTATTGTTCAATGAGCAAATATTGTATTTGAAATTATTGCTAAAAAAAAATGTTCCATTTATTATGGGAACCCATCCTATCAATCAACAACGAATATTGTAATGCACTACATACTTACACTTCTATACGTATATGTATTGAAAGTGGAATACTTCAGAGAGAAAGAATACTTTAAAGATATACGCAAAAGTTGATAGGAAGTCATTGAAACAGTTGTCGGGCAATTTGTGGAGATAATAAAAGCCATGTTGTATTCCCCATTATACTTAAAAGACTGCCTAGCCAGCAGAAGAACTGATTTTTTTTTACATTAAGGGCCATTATTACAACTTGCCATTAAACTTGGGTTTAGTTAAAGGTACCTTTAGCTAAAAAAAACTGTAAAGTTACCTTTAACTTATTTTCGTTATTACAACTTACAGATAAAATTTTTCAAAAATATGGCAGTGCCGGAGCAATGTCGATAAAACTGCTCAGTTATACAAGTTCTTTTTAAGGCAGTGGCAACCACGGGCTACGTTTTTTTGTTGTATATGCTCATTTTGTTTAAATTAGAAGTTGCCATAATGAAAATAATATATAATATGGCACGTTCAAACATAAAGTGACCTTTAAATGTTAAACTTAGGATGATCCCTCCTTTAGCTTAACGATCACTTCTATCTTATTGGGTACTCATAATAACGAAAAACAATTTATCTGCCCGTTAAAATCCCCCCTTTAGTTAACGGCAAGTTGTAATAATTGCCCTAAGAGACCTATTAAAAGAACACTCCAAGAGCAAACTTCTCTTATTTGGCTCTTCCTTGCTCGATAGTCTAACCAAGCTATCGTTACTAGGTATCGAATCGAACAATAAATTTCTTAAACTTTCAGGCTAGTTTTCAGCTTGATACTAAGGGGGAAATATTTTAAATGTGAAGTTCTGATAGTGACTGTCAACACCGCTTAGTTCTGGAGAATTGTTTCATGTATGCTATGTGTACTCCATACAGAGAGCTTTTAAAGCTATTGTTAAACGATATCGATTAGAATTAAAATTCCGTATTTTACAGTGTTAGGAGCAAATAGAAATGTACCCCATGGGCTGTTATCTCAGTCGTTTTCGTGCTAGCGAAGCATACTGGGTAATATGTAATGATAGGCTTTGCTAAGTACAAATCTCTCATTAAATTATTTTTTTTATAGGCCTTCCCCCCCTACCTAAAAAAAATATTAACGGAACAATAGAATTAGAATTGTAGAATCGATAATTTTTTGTTTTGTTTGTCACAAATCGCGTGCAATGTTTATTGGTTTTTGGTATTAAAAATAAAAATAAAAAAATTATAAAAAATAATATTTTTTAAAGTAATAATTTCAACAATTGCAATTTTGTAACAAAAACTCATTTTCGTTACAGGCTCGATTTTAAAGTTGTAATAAACGTAGGCTCTAACGGTAGTCGTATAACGGAAGTATTAGAAAAACAACAGATTTTTACCTTTGTACCGTTGCTAAGCAGTGGAATTAAAATTTTTAATTAAAAAAATAAAAATAAAAATAAATTTAACAAGTGTTTTTTGTTTTCTCATTGGCAAATATTTATTAAAAAAAATATTTTTTATTTTAAATTTCAAGAACTGGCTTTGATGTGTTTTAATAAAACATATTTTAATCGTATAACGCTTTATGCTAAACGGTAATTTATAATAAATTAATTAAAATTAAACACATTAAAAATTATGTTAAAAAACTAGTTAAAATTCTATTTCTGGCCAAATAACCTTCTTGTTATTATTGAATAACCCATTTATTAATACATTTGAGTCACATGATTAAGTTTTAATTGGCGTTGAAGTTTGTTTTGAAAAACAAAAGCGATTTTAATATTAAAATTTTATGGATTTTTATTTTTAAAATTGAAAGGTGATTGACTGATCCAGCAGAAAATCTATTCAAATAGTTTGTGAATTCTAGGTATTTAAAGTGTATAAAAAATCCACTTTAATTTTTTAATTACAGCCCCCGGTATCCCGGTTACACCGTTTTGTATTCGCCTCTTAATCACCGAAAATATCTCACATGCAACTGCTGCAAACAGTGCATTTTGGTTCAATTAGAAATTACATGAACGCAGACGTGTGTGTAGCCCTCTGCTACTATGCCCAGACAATTCCGACTCCTGACACTCAGAGAGGATTTATTTATAACAATATCGGTGTAGTGTAACAGACCGGGGTCTCTGAACCCACGATAAACATACGTATACATAATTAGTCATTACAACCCTTCAGTCAGGATTACGACCTAGCTTCTCACACCAATTATCTTGTGTTTGTTAAATTTATACATGAGTGGCGGGACTTAAAGTTTGAAGTCGACTCCGAGCAACAGATTTTTGACAAACTTTTCTTGGTAATTTTGTTTGCACGCAGAGTTTTTGCCAAAAATATGCTGAAAAGAAGTCGCAGAAGAAATATTCTTTCAGATTTCATTTTGTTGGAGATGTCTGACCTGGGATTTGAACTACCTACTAGACTACGGCGAGTTCAATTTCAAAATTTTAGTTGAACCCACAACCATCACGCTAACAGTCTAACTGACTACTGACTAGGCTGCCAGGGCACCCACTCAGAGAGCTCTATATCACCGAAAGATTCAACTTGAATGGGAAGTACAAGGAATGAGACATAGCAATTCTATATGACAGTTAGACTGTAGCTCTATTACCAGCTCATATGTTACGTCGAAGTGGTAGCTCTGATATCAAAGAGCTCACTTGAGCACGCTGAGCGGCCCGTTGTGATGCCACGAGTGAATGCAGAATCTGTACTGACCGAATTCCACCATAATCAGGGAAGAGAAGGAAGTTGGTCAGCGCAGGGGCTGCACAAGGCTCATATGAGGTTAACTCGTTATTTATTGGACCCCAGGTCATGTACACTCAGCCACAAAAGTATACATACGGATAACAAATTACAGAAATTTTTTAACTAATCCGTTTTCGTTGAAAATATTTATAATTGTCTGACATCTTTCTTCGATTTTAAGACGGTCTTTTGCTTTGGTTCAGAAATTTGTGAAATTTGTAAATCGAATGCATACCTTTGTGGGCCTGTGCAGGGCCACAATTCAGTTCAATTTCAGAAATTTTTAACCAATAACCGTCTTAACATCAAGGAAACTATAAAGGTTTTCAACGAAAACGGATTAGTTAAAATAATTTCGGCAATTTTTTAACCGTACGTATACTTTAGTAACTGTGTGTAGGAATTTAAAGATATAAGCAGGCAGAAGAACTGAAGCTTCCACATTGCTAATAAGCAGAATTTTCTGTGACGTGGAAAGGGAATGTGTGGAAGGGTATACTCGTCGAATCTGAACATTTGAACATACACAACATGATCGTAATCCTGACTACAGGGTTGTATTGGAAAATTAACGAACAACCTAAGTAAGTTGCCTGAGGATGGTAACGGGTTTTCTGATCAAGCACTGCAAACTAAATGAACACTTCTTCAGAATAGGTATCGGAATAGGCTATCTGAACATAATATAAATATTTAGTGATGAGCAAAAGGAATCCAGATTGAGGGACTTATGATCCCGGAATTCTGGAACTTTTACACGTACATAACATAATTGGTCATTAAAACCCTTCAGTTAGGTTTACGACCTAGTTTCTTGCACCACTTATGTTGTATGTGTTAATTTTATACATGAGTGGTGGGACCTACTATTTAAAGTCGATTCCGAATGACAGATTTTTAAGAAACTTTTCATGGCAATTTTTATTTACTCTCAGAGTTTTTGCCAGAAATCTGCTGAGAGAAAGTCGCCGAAGAAATATTTTCTGTATTTTGTTTTGATGTCTGGGGCTCGAACCCTGGCTTTACGTCTAATAAGCCAACACTAGACTACGGCGATTTTTACACGTCCATTCTAATAATAATATATCTTCGTCCTCAATTTCTGATTTTATTTATAGTCTGCGGAAAATAGGATCCACAGGCTTTACACTAACAGATTAGTATGCATTTTGTATAGCACTGGCTGGAACTAACGTCGAGCCGGACGAAAATTTTTGGTTGCTTGGAGTAGTTTATCTTCCATTAAAGTTGATGAAGTTTCGCTTAAGTGTTCTTTAGTTAGTCCTGACTTCTTTTGAGAATGAAGTCGGCTGACCAAGATAGGAAATTACAGCAACCCGACTGGACATAGGCCACTAATGATCGTTTGTAGAATATCCTAAGCATCTATCTGAAGTAGGGGTGAGGGAGAGATAGGTTTTTAGTGGCATAGTACATATACCAGACACAATGATAACCAGTTGAGATGGTGTGAAGGGATGCGTTATATTATGTTCTTATCTTTCTGTGGCTAATGTTAGAGGCTCAGTGATAAATATGTGTCTGCCTGCATCATCACATATGTCTCATCACGTAAAGTACAAAAACCTTTTAAAAGAATACACGTGTATTCGTGACATACTGATGAAAAAATTAAAAACAAGTGGTTTCTTTTTCGAATGAAAACAAGAAAACTTTTTTAAAAACTAAATGGGAAAAAATGTTTAAACACTCTGCCCCTACTACTACCCTCTTGGAGACACCTGTTGTTGTTGTTGCAAATATTAGGCATGATCTAATTAGAGAAGAAAGACGGAATCGGAAACACTTGTTTTGCAGTCAGTCAATGATGACTCGGTACCTGCAGTATGTCTGAAAGAACAACGAGACACGAGAAATCAAATGAAATTAAATGAAATGACATGAAATGTGGTTTAAAAATGAATTATTTTTACTGCAGATTTTTCTATTTAATTGATTTCTTTATTCTTTTCTTTTGTTTTTGTTTTTTTTAATGTTATTAACAAATGAAATGCACATTTTCTTTCTTTCTTTCTTATGATTTGTTTCTGCTTTTGTTTTCAATATTTTCTGTGTATTTTTCTTGCGGAGAGCCAGTCAGTCAGTCAGCCAGATCATGCCAAAACCTATAATATTTTACAATAAAATAAGTGAGAACGGAACGCTTTTGGCGAACGGTTGTTGTATTGCAAAAATTAAAACTAAAAAAACTGTATAAATAATTATAAATAAATAAATAAATAATAAAGATATTTAAAAAAAATTTTGTTTCGACAAAATGCGTAGAAAAAATTGTTAAATTTCAAGACCATTGCAGAGACATTGAACTTGAAAGAATTAAACGTAAAGGATTAAAAATAAATTTTAAAAGTATAACAAGAAAAAAAAAATAAAAAAATTGTTTATTTAGAAATCTTATCACTTCCGTTCTAATTTTGTTTTAAAGTTGAGAAAAAAAATTAAATTTTTTCCCGTTTTTGGTGAAAATTTTGTTTGAATTACTGATTAACCACACAAAAGTGCAGTAAAAATCTCTCCCTGGTGCTTATTTTTATTTTAAAAGAATTTTATTTGAATTTATTATCTATCTGGTGGTGATTGTGATGTGAAATAAAATGATTGAGTGACGTGACATGACATATATACGCATGCACGCTTTCGGTAAATAAATATTATAAAAATAAAATTTTGAAAAAATTTAAAAAAAGAATCTCTTGCTTGTTGGCTTTGAAAGCCTTTATATGGGCCCCAGCTAATCCAACAAGTTCAACAATTTTTGAATCTTTAAATCTTTCTAATTAAAAAGAAAATAAAATTTTTATGAATGGGGGGCTATTAGCGAATACCCTGTGTGAGATAAATTTTACTATTTAACGGTGTTTGTATTATCAAAAGTGCAAACAAAAATAAATTTTGTCTGAATGACAAGAGGACGTGTATATGCATTTACCTCCCCTCATATAAAAATACTTTTACTGTTGGTGTTTGAAGATGGTGGCGTAAAAATTTGCTGGAATTTCATCACAATGTGAAAAATAAGAGAATTTCTAACGACTTTCGACAAGAGTCTCTTCAAGTTGGTGTAAAAATTGGGCTTAAAATTTGAAAATGTGGAATTTTTGTAAAAATCAATTTATTCTAATCTTGGTTAAGTTTTTTTTTTACATTTATTTGCATATTCCTGTATTCTGCTGCAGATTTAAAGCTCCTAGCAACACAAAGAACAAAAGGATAGGTTAGGAGCAACAGACCGCTCACCTGAGCACACATAGCAGCCCCGTCTGATACTGCAAAAACCGATTTCCTTAAATTAACTAAAAGTCCCGATTAAACGGTATTGAGAAACTTATCTGAAACTTTTCAGACTGAAAACCACTCTGAACATACGTAACATAACATACATAATTGGCCATTACAATCCTTCAGTCAGGATTACGACCTAGTTTCTCATGCCACTTATGTTGTGTGTGTTAATTTTATACATGAGTGGCGCGACCTGCAGTTTAAAGTCGAATCCGAACGACAGATTTTTGAGAATCTTTTCATGGCAATTTTATTTACTCCCAGAGCTTTTGCCAGAAATCTGCTGAGAGGAAGTCGCCCAAGAAATATTTTTTGTATTTTGTTCGGTGTCTGACCTGGGGTTTAAACCGTGGCTTTACGTCTAATAAGCCAACACATTACCTACTAGACTACTGCGACTACAGCCTGAAACTTTCACGAATTTTTAACTGTTAGACTATCGGGAAAAACGTAAACTGGAGTTTGTAAGCACCTTCTTATCCGATACAACCTCTGCGGAGGTTTATCGTAGGTAAACAAAATCTCTTGTCATGCGTACCCATTACTCTGTGCTCTATGAGAACAGTTATAACGTACGTTTTCTACCCAGTTTCAATCAAATGAGTATAGCAACCATGAAACATACCTTCTCAGCTGACAATTAGTCAGCGACCAATAAATGTCTCTGTTTCATGGACAATCTAACGGAGAGGGTAGACTGCAATACATAATCCAAATATTTAACGTATTTAGATTTGCTAATTATAAAAACTGCACAAAGATTCTCCAATTGTTGTATTTATGAACAGAATAGACTCAAATAATCGACTACATGAAGTTCTTTTTGACCCACATTTACGTTTTCCTTAAGGCTTTTAGTTCAGACTGGTTTAACAATCTTTCCAATGCTGAGGCTATAAGGCAAAACAACTATTTTTAAAATAAATTTTACGATTTACACGTCTAGTAACTTATCGAAGTGGCACAAAGCGCTCAACAATTTGACCTTCAGGACATATATGTGGCAGGATCGAAATACGTTACTGTAGGGGAAAGGGAATTACATACGAAAATACTGACGTAGCA
Source organism: Sarcophaga variegata (assembly GCA_932273835.1). Classification (NCBI taxonomy): domain Eukaryota; kingdom Metazoa; phylum Arthropoda; class Insecta; order Diptera; family Sarcophagidae; genus Sarcophaga; species Sarcophaga variegata. Next base: position 16,755,676 of record OW026359.1, on the reverse strand, counting down.
GATAGTGTGTTGGGTTATTAGACGTGCGGCCACAGTTCATACCCCAGGTCAGACATCTCCAACAAAACGAAATATGAAAAAATATTTCGTCGGCGACTTCCTCTCAGCAGATTTCTGGCAAAAATAAAATTGCCATGAAAGGTTTCTCAAAAATCTGTCGTTCGGAATTGGCTTTGAACTGTAGGTTCCACCAAAGAAAATAAAGTATAAAGAATATGCATTTTAACATTTTTTGGAATATTTTTCAAAATTATTTCATGACGCGGGGGGAAAGATAGAAGGGAAGGATACAGAAACCAAGAGCGTAACAATGCGTTGTTCTCATCGTGCGTTTTTGTTGTTTGACCACTTTTTTATTTATGTTTCTTGTGTTAAAAACAGACCTCGGCACCAATGTCCCTCAGGGGAAGAACATCTTCGGCTTTTTACACACATAGGACACGAACATTAAGAATGTTCGTTAAAAAGAGCGTAAAAATCTTGTCAGCTTTTAAAGAAGAAGGTTTATGCTGCTTTTTTCAGACTTCAATTATACACCCAAAGAAATATCACAGTAGTATTCACTAATATTCAATGAGAAATGATTTCGATTTTTGGAAGAATACTTGCCAAGTTAAATACGGTGTCTTTAGGGATTTAGTGCAGCACAATTTTTCTATATTTTCCGATCACATATACATATCATTGGGTTAACAAGTAGACTTGAAATTATTACTAACAATTTTCCTCTAGGTTAACACATGCCTATGGTCAGTGATGCCAACTCTTAGGACACCAAACGCGTGAACAAAAATAAAAAACGGGCTAAAACGGGCTAAATTGAAAAAAATACCTTTTTTAGTACAATACAATTTCATTTTTTTCAAAAAAGCGCAAAAAGGGGGCTAAAATTAAAATAGTCTTTTCATATAAAAACACCAACATTTTTAATCGTTTTTTCGTTTCTGAATGTCTGACCAGGTCATAGTGTTTAGCGGCGATTTGCGTGTTGCAGTAAATACATACTGCCTTAGATTCATCTTTACAAGGCTTTATCCATTTCTTAAAAAGGGGATCTGTCTCCCAAATTTTACGATATCTTTGCGTTTAGCGCTCCATCTAAACATAGCATAACATTTACTTTAAAGACACATCGAAGAATATTAAATTATGACTTACTTACAGTTATACACTCATATACTTATTAATATGTTTTTTGTCAATGCCTAATTATTAGGTAAATACAATTCTAAACTTTCAGCAAAGCTTGTGTTTCTTGGTACTTTTGTTAATTCTGTGTAAATGACAAAGAAGAAAACAAGAAATAGAAGAAAAAAGTGCTGACACATTGGCTTACAATTCCAAACTACAATTACAAACATTGCCAGAGAAACATAAGATAATATTGTCATATAGAGTTAAAGGAAAAACGGGCAAAAAGGGCTAAACAAAAATACCGAAAAGCGTTAAAGGTCCTTCAAAAAGGGCTAAATCTAGCCCGGAAAGGGCTAAGTTGGCATCACTGCCTATGGTTATGGTTTAGTGAGTGAGAGAGAGAAAATAAGTTGAGAGAATTTATTTATTTACAGCCATATAAAAGTGTTAGTAATATACTCTATTTTTATTTTCATTTCATCAAAATACATACGTAAAGCTGTCTAGCTTTGGCTTAATAATTTTGGATAAATAAAATAAAAAATCCATTTTATTATTAAAAGAACATAAAGCTATCCAGCTTTGGCTTAAAAATTAGGCCATGTTTTTTAGATAAATAAAAAGAATAAAAACCATTTTTTATTAAAAGAAAAAAAAAAACGAGCATTCCAAAGCATTTAAAAAAATATACTATGGGACAAAATAAAAAATAAAATACGCCCAGCTAATGACATAGAACATTTTTAACACAAAACATTCTTAGAGTGTTATTCTGAAATAAAATGATAAAGCATCCGCAGCACATGTATTCTTGTCGCAGTCTGATCGACAACTAAATCAAAAAACACAAGAATACATACACATGTACATACGTACGATGAGAGCAACACATTGTTAGACTCTTTGTTTGTGTTCATTTTCCTTCTGTCTTCCTCCATCTCATCAAGAAACGATTTTTAAAAATATTTTGGTGCAAGCGGGTCGTAATGTTACGACCCGCCATAAGAAATTTTACTTCTACATGATGCGTATTCTTTATATCCATATTCTTTGGTTCCACTCATGTATAAAATTAACACTCACAACATGGGTGGTGTTAGAACCTAGGCCGTAATCCTGACTGAAGGCTTGTAATGACCAACTATACATAGTATACATATGTATGTATGTATGTAAGGTGGAGCTTCGTAATTAGTGGTAAAGTAAGCAATGACACCAACAAACATAATTCTGTGAATCTGGTGGGATTGGAAGAGAATTGTTCATAACGAGCACTTGCAATTGATAAGTTATAGGCTTGTATTACATTAGTTATGGACGGATTGCGATTTGGTAGACCAGTTATATAGATAATGGGCTTAGATAAAACTAAATTCTAAAGCCTAATTATAAAATATCACGACATTGCTAAAAATTTTGTATCACACTTTGTCGTGTGATAATATTCAATCAATTAAAGAATGATTTTCAAAGTGTTATACACAAGTTAAAGCGTATAACAGTGTATAACAATAAGTGTGTATAGTAAATAGTAATTTTTTTTAAAGAAATGAAAACAATTTATAAAAAATACAATGTTTTTATTTATTGTTTTAATAAATACTGTCGCACGTATACACGCCTACATTAATTATATTTATTAGAGGCACATAGTGACACTAAAACGTATTATTAAATCAATTAAATTTCATTGTAAAAACAATATGATCACTTTATTTATTACTTTTACAAGCAACGATTAAAAAATGAAACAAAAAATTATGAGAGTATAATACATACATACAAAACAAAGTAATACAAAATATTTATTACTAGAAGAGAGTAAATATCATCATAACAATAATAACAACAGAAGATATCTATCACAATAGATGTTATATTCTAACATGCAAATCTTTTTGTTTTGTTTTTTATTTATAGTGACGTACTAATTGAATGTGATGACAACAATAAGACAATAAAAGCAATAAAACAATAATAATAACAACAACTGTATTACAAGTATTGTCTCTCATCATTGCAAATAATAACAAACCGGCAAATCAAAATAAAATACGAACAAAAAATACATAATCAAAACCAGCAACAAATAATTACAGCAACAATAGCATCCATCTCTTTAATAACAGCTACAAGAACGACGTTAACAGCATTACTACGACGGCAAGAGCATCAGTAACAGCATCAGCAGCAGCATCAGCCCCTGCTATAATAAATATCAGAGATCAGAGTCGCAGCAATATGCTTGAAATTGATAAGATTTTAGAAAAATGTGGCGATTGTCATCGTTTGCAAACCATTATGTTGTTATTGTTTTGTATTATAAATTTACTCTCCGCCATGCATTATTACTCACAAACCATTATCAGTTTTACACCAAAGTATTGGTAAATATGTATGCGCGCTATTGTTATTGTTCTATTGAGAGATAGAAATCTTAAGTAAACATTTAATTAACGATTATAAGTAAAGAGAGAGAGAGGCAGAGAGAGAAATAGAGATATGGAGAATGAAAATTTTTTGTTTGTTTACAAACATTTGAGAATGATAGAAACTCTACTTGTTTGATAATACAGTATGAAAAATAAAATGTTTATCAACGTAGGTTGTGCGCAAAGTTTAAAGTCTTAAAAGTAAAAAACTTATCATATTCACAGAAGAAGTAATTGTTAAAATGTTTTTTAATGCTTACACAGCCCTGCATGGGTTTTGCAAATAAGATTGCTCCAGGTGTTTCCGAAGGCATTTTTGACCGCCATATTGGAGTCGCCATTTTGAATTTCAAAATCAGCGACCCCAAAAACCCCTGAGTAACAATTTTCAAGTAAATCTGATTAATTTTTATAAACCTCGACCGCCATATTGGAGCCGCCATTTTGAATTTTTTAAATCTGAATGAAGATCTGTAATCAGCAACCCCAAAAACCCCTGAGTAACAATTTTCAAGTAAATCTGATTAATGTTTAAGTACCTCCGTGATGTGTTTCTTTTTCTTTTGCACACCTTGACATAAACCCACCCCCTACTTTAAGGGTGTATGCAAACAATTTGGCTTTGGGCTCATTTTAAAGAGCAAAGATCAATTGTCAATTTCTAACAATAGCGATGGTTCTAGCACGTCATTGTTGAGCTCTACAATGTTTCAAAAATGGCCAAAAGCGCTATTTTTAGGGTTTTCAACCCCCTTTTTCTCGAAAACCTGACGTGATGGAAAATTTTTGAAACCAGATTCGTGTTTAGCGCGCCAAATGCCTTCGAAAACACCTGAAGCCATCTTATTTGCACAAAAAAGTCCAAATTTGCAGGGCTGTGTTATTAGACTCATAGTTGCCTTAGTCTAGTAGGTAATGTGTTGGTTTATTAGACTTGAGATCATGGTTCAAAACCCCAGGTCAGACATCTCCAAACGAAATATGAAAAAATATTTCATCGGCAACTTTCTCTCAGCAGATTTCTTCCAAACACTCGAGAGTAAAAGCAATTGCCATTAAAAGTTTCTCAAAGAGTGTGTCGTTCGGAATCGACTTTAAACTGTAGGTCCCACCACTTGTATTGAGAAGCTAGGTAGTAATCTTGACTGAAGTGTTGTAATGACTAACTATGTATGTATGTACCCTCGTAATATCGACTTTAGTAAAGTGTTTGTCATTGTTTTTAAATTGGATAACCATGGACTCGTCTACTTTGAACTACTCCTCCACTCCACTCCAAAAGTTTTAATTCCTGTCTGTACAGCGGCTATTGGGAAAAAATACGTTAAAATTTTTGGATGTCAATGCAAATTGTTGCCAAGATAACATTGAGAATCTAGAAGAATAAGTTGTGTGTTTTGTACGACAGGCTTAGAATCATTTAGTCCCCTATCTACGACCATGATGGCAATTGGGGCAACGTAAGTTTTTATGGGAGATTTTATCAGTTTTTTTTTTTAAATCGCCGTAGTCAGTAGGTAGTGTGTTGGCTTATTAGACGTAAAGCTAGGGTTCGAGCCCCAGGCCAGACAACAAAACAAAATACAAAAAGTATTTTTTCGGCGAGATCCTCTTAGAAGATTTCTGGCAAAAACTCTGAGAGTAAATAAAATTGCCATGAAAAGTTTCTCAAAAATCTGTCGTTCGGAGTCGACTTTAAACTGTAGGTCCCACCACTCATGTATAAAAATTAATACACGCAACATGAGCGGTGTGAGAAACTAGGACGTTGTACAATGGGTCAATTCGACCTCCGGGTACTGTACTTGTCTTAATTGGCAAGTACGAGTACTGTACTTGCCTTAATTGACACGTCCTCTAACCTAACTTAACTTAAACTAAAGGGTGTTTTTTATAGAGGTATAGAACTTTAAGTTGGCATTACTTTTCAAGATGGCGACCGATTTAACAGCTGTCAAGTGATTTATTCTCAGTTTGGTTTGGCAATTCATCATGAATAGATTCACGCCTGAACAACGCTTGCAAATAGTGCAATTTTATTTCGAAAATAATGGTTGAAAATAATGGATGAGGCGCACTTCTGGTTGAATGGCTACGTCAACAAACAAAACTGCCGCATTTGGAGTGAAGGTAATTCTCAAGTGTATGTGGAAACACCGTTACATCCAGAAAAACTGACTGTTTGGTGCGCTTTATGGTCTGGTGAAATCATTGGTCGGTACTTTTTCAAAAACGATGGTGGCCAGAACGTTATAGTTAATGGTGATCGGTATAGAGCCATGATTACAAACTTTTTCATTCCTGAATTGAATAACCATGATGTCCAGGAGATGTGGTTTCAACAAGACGACGCAACATGTCACACAGCTCGTGCCACAATAGATTTATTGAAAGACACGTTTGGTGACCGCCTAATTTCACGTTTTGGACCTGTGAATTGACCTCCAAGATCTTGTGATTTAACACCGCTAGACTACTTTCTGTGGGGCTATGTAAAGTCATTGGTCTATGCCGTAAAGCCACAAACGCTTGACCACTTGGAAGACAACATTCGTCGTATTATTGCCGATATACGGTCACAAATATTGGAAAAAGTCATCGAAAATTGGACGTCCAGATTGGACTACATCCGCGCCAGCCGTGGCGGTCATATGCCAGAAATCATATTTAAAATGTAATTCCACAAGATTATCTTTCGGATAAATAAAATTCATGTCAATCGAATAATCCATCGTTGTTTTATTGCAGCTTAAAGTTCTATACCTCTATAAAAAACACCCTTTACTATCAGTTTCCAAACAGAACGATGCTTATGTGTATCGAAGAGCAACGAATGCTTATTGCTCTCAAAATATTGCTGATTTTTATCTCCATACTCCTGCTCTTTCTCTCTTCGTTTCGCTCTATAAATACCTAATCATACTTAAGCGATAATTCCTCCAATAGGTGCGCTGTTGATACATCCACGAATTATAGCCAACCAGTTAAGGTGCCTCAGGTGTCATCGTGTTTGCCTATAGAAAATGCTTCTACCAGCACCTGTGCCAAATACGAATATGAATTGTTTATGGGCTATGAAAGCTTTACCAGTGAACTGGATTGGATTTGTGACAATGCCTGGAAACTGACTTTGGGTCAAAGTATGTTTTTTGTGGGCTCAGTAGTGGGTACATTGGTCTTTGGCATATTCGCCGATATAGTGGGTGAGTATAAGAGATAATATGCTGTTAAAATTAGCATACTTTTGCAGTTGATGGCCTATTTACAAAATTATAAAAAATGTAAAAAAAGTGTTGAGCCTATTTAACAATGTGGTTTTAAATGAATGGAAAACATAGGATTTTGTCATAATGTTACGAATATACGCTTATGTTTTGCAGTAAGGAGCCTATTTATTGATATATTTTTAGGTCGCCTGCCGATTCTGATATTGGCCAATGTTATAGCCATGACAGGCAATATATTGACCATATTTGGCACTGATTTGATAACCTTCTCCTTGTTTCGTTTTATTTCGGGCCTGGCTACGGATAGTAACTTTGTTATGATGTATATACTGGGTAAGTTGCCCTCCATTTTGCATTTTTAGAGTTACATGGTGTATTAATTTCTCAAGAGTTTTCTAGTGATGGAATATTTGCGCCCTTCTTTACGCACCATAGGCCTTAGCATTTGTATAGGTTTCTTCTATTGCTTGGGTTCAATGGCTGCACCCTGGATAGCAGTTTTAATGCAAACATGGCGTGGTTTTTTAATAGCCACAGCAACGCCTTTGCTAATAGTGCCGCTGTTCTATTTTATAGTGCCCGAGAGTGTACAGTGGCTGATATCGAAACGGAAATACGATAAGGCTGTCGAGTGTTTAAAACGTGTGGCCAAAATCAATGGCAAACAGGTGGATGGAGTCTATTATAGTGAATTTATAGAGGAGTGTAAACGCAATCAAATGCATTTAAAAGTTGCACCCAATTTATGGGGTCTCTTTGCCACACCACGTCTCAGGCGCAACACGTTGATTTTGTTCTTCAAGTCGTAAGTATTTGTGTGTGTGTGGCACTAATGAATGTTATTCTATTAAATGTGACATTTTGCTTTTCTTGTTGTTGTTGATGATGGTGGTGGGTGCTGATTGGTTGCGGCGTTTAGCATGGTGATCACTTTATGCTACGATGCTGTTTCACGTAACGTACAAGGTCTTGGCATTTCACCATTTGTCATGTTTACTTTGAGTGCCACAAGCATTTTGCCCGCTTGTCTGCTACTAATTGCCTTGCAAGATCGTATCGGTCGCAAAGCCATGGCATCGATGTCTCTGCTACTGAGTGGCATATTCATATCATGCACGGGCATTATACTCTTTCGAAATGCGGAAAGTTCAACGGAACAAAGTAAGTTTACTTGCCACATAATTTGTTTCGTTTTTATTTTGTTTTTAAATGTTCTTTAAAATTTTAATTCTTTTTTTTTTTTGAAGATGTTAGTTTGGTGGTGACCTTATCTGTTATAGGACGTTTTGGCGTAACAGTGGCCTACAATTCTGGTGCACAATACGCCACCGAATTGATACCCACGTGTGTACGTGGCCAAGGTGTGGCCGCTGTTCATGTCATGGGTTATGCCTTCACATTTTTCAGTTCCTATATATTGCATACGCGTCAGTATTTCTCACCCTTGCCTGAAATTATTTTAGGCTTCATATCGCTATTGGGTGGTGGTCTGTGTCTGATGTTGCCGGAAACCTTAAATCGGTACGACTGTCTATAGGAAACAAATTCTTTGTTTTTTAAACTAAATTTTCTATGTTTCAGCACATTGCCGACTTCTTTGGAGGATGGCGAGAATTTTGGCAAAAATGAACGCTGGTTTATGTTCAGTTTTATGGAACAACAACAACAACGTTCACAATCGGTGACCACATTGGCCAACTCGAATACAACCAATCAAAATCCCGATCATGCCTCGTATATGTAAAGGCCCTTAGAAGGCCTACAATTGTAAGTTCATTAGTAGTTTAAGTACCTTTTTTGTTTAGTAACAAATAAACAATAGGTGTACTTTTTAGTTTAGATACAAAGCTAGGAAATTAGTACTTTTTGGAGAGTACTATTTCATTAAGTACCAAAGGGAAAAGTTAAGTACTTTTTAATATTTTAGAACCAAAGAATAAAAAAGCTAAATTAGAATTACATTTAGAACTGAACAATATTTTTTATAAAAACAACAACACGCTCTTGTACTGTTCCTTGAAATCAAATAATGAGAAATTTAGTACCTTTTTACACCGTGTTTTTTAGAACCAAAGAAGAATTCAGATTTTAAGTATTTTTTAAGTAAAATTTAGAGACAATTATAAAAACTTTGTACTCTTTCTTTTTGAACAAAGTGCATAAAATTACGTATCCCTTTTGACCAAATAATGGAATTATGAAGTACTTTTTTTAGAACCAAAGATGATTGTTTAAATCCAATTAACAAAAACAAAGATCTCTTTTGAATTACTTTCTAAAATTTGTAACATTTTCAAATAAGTAATTTTAGTAAATAATGTACTTTTAATATATGTATGTAAGTACTTTATCGAAATAAGTACTTTTTTAAAATAAGCACTTTATAAAATTTATATTTTTTTGGAAAATACTGTTTTTTAAATAAAGTACTTTTTTAAAATTAAAATTTTTTATATTTGGTACTTTTTCAAATTAGTACTTTTTTGAAATGAGTACTTTTATAAATTTATAATTTTTTAAATAAGATCTATCTGAAATTAGTATGATTTAAAATAATTACATTTCCTTTTTTAAAATGAGTACTTTATCCAAATTAGTACTATTTTAAATTAGTACTTTTTAAAATGAGTACTTTTCTAAAATTAGCTATCTCTTTAAAATTACACTTTACTGAATATGGTATGCCTTTCATACTTTTTGAAAATTATTACTTTCTGAAATTACTATTTTTTTTAAATAAGTACTTTTTCTTTAAAATAGTACTTTACATATTTGTATAGAACCAAAGAAATAATGTAGTAATGATTTCAATAACACAAGAAAAATTCTGTAATTTTTAGAGCTTAAACCAAAGAATAAATATATTTATATATATACCTATATATATATATATATATATACATACTTTTGCTTTCCTTACTAAATGGTACTTTTCATAGTATGGTACTTACATATATAGTTTTTGTATATAAAGCACAAGAAACGCAACCATATTTTTATTCAATTTAAAAAACATACGAATATTTAATTTATTAAGATAATTTAATAAGAAAACTATTGGTACCTTTTCTATAAATAAAGTACTTTTTTTAATTTAAATTAAAATTAGAAAATAAAAATATTGAAAAATGTATCTTTAAGTATTCGAAATAATTTTCTTTTGTACTTTTTAATTAAGGTTTCTTTTGTGTCGAAATTTTTAAAAATTATTGGTACTTTTTATTTGTTAAAATAAAAAACAATTCGTGCTTTAAATAAAACTAAAAAATCTTTGTGAAATAAATTCGTAATATTTAAAAGAAAATAGGTCTAAGTGGTCAAGTTCTTCTTTTTTGAAAAATGTTGAAGAATTTTTGGTACTTTTTTTATAAAAGTAAGTAACATTTTGTATATAAAAATAAATTTAATAAATATTGGTACCAAGAATCTACAATGTTTAAAAATTTGATGTCAAGAAAATGAAAGATATTTTTGAAAAAAAAATTATGTAAAGAAATAAAAGAAGAAAAAAAAAAATAGGTTTTGGTACTATTTAATATTAGGTACTTTTTAATTTACCATTTTTTAATACTTCAAATAAAAGACCTTATTATTGTATATATGCAAATGTGTGGTGTTTAATTTCTTGGTACTATTTGAATACCATGTTAATGAAGTACTTTTTTTGTATGGAATCAAATCTATTTATTTATTAATTACAATACAATTACAAATTATATTGTAATTATATACGAGCGGAGTAACTTGACCATGTGTTCGGTGTAGTATCACAGACCAGAGGCTCTGCTGGAAATCGAACCCACGACCCTCACGCTAATAGTCTAGCACGCTACCCACTAGACTACCAGGGCATCCTGTAATCGAATCTAAAAGTTTCTAAATATAAAGTTTAAGGAATTGTAATGAAGAATTTGAGCCAATTTTTTCCCAACCTTGTACACGACTACACAGTGACTAGCCTTGCGATAGAGAGTAATCAGTTGAATTCAACTACCGTTTACAACGATAGTTCGGTAGATACATGGTGTATATTGTGGATACATATGTATATGGTAGTAACATTTAACTTAAAAGCATTTATGGCCCATTGTAATATCATTTTCATCCATTTCCCGAGTCCTAAAACCGTATAGAGCTTCAGATGGCGACTCTTAATATACTTACTTACTTAATTGGTCATTACAACCCTTCAGTCAGGATTACGACCAACTTTCTCACACCACTTATGTTGTGCGTGTTAATTTTTATACATGAGTGCTGGTACCTACAGTTTAAAGTCGACTCCGAATGACAGATTTTTGAGAAACTTTTCATGGCAATTTTATTTGCCTGCAGAGTTTTTGCCAGAAATCTGCTGAGAGGAAGTCGCCGAAGGATAACTTTTTGTATTTTGTTTTGATTTCTGGCCTCGAACCCTGGCTTTACGTTTAATAAGCCAACACACTACCGACTAGACTACGGTGACACCTAATATCCATTCTCGAAAGATCAACGAGGTGCCCTCTTTTTTCCGACACAGCTGCCGAAATGCATGAAAGAGATGAAGATGTAGTTTTCTGCTCTTCCTCATCTCTTCAGCTTATGTCATTTGCCATCTGACCAGGATCAATGCGTCTCACATAATACACTGGGCCAGTAATGATTTTAATGATCATACTAAACGTGTTCCTTTCGAGTCACGCATTCAAATTTGAACAGATTTACTGAGCTATCTAGACCGTATTGAAAGCTGACCCCACAGCTTTGGCAGAATTCATTACTACCGAATTGTTAATGATAAGCCCTGAGGTTTTTCCTATGCAGAGAATCCACTAGAGAGTTTGAGGGTTATGGCACACCTGGCCCTTTCATCCGAGAAGCAGTCTGTTGGAATACTACTATGTCGTTGTATCCATATAGTGTGAAACTCGCACCGCTCTGCCATCTCATTGAGAGTCATTACCCATAAATACGGGTAAATAAGTTATTCATTTTAAACTTCAAATATCGCTCTCAAGACCTTTAATTTTTGGAAATCCTTTCCTATTTATGACTTTAAGAATTTGTCGTGCTTTTAAGGAAGTCGCCGTAGTCTAGTAGGTAGTGTCTTGGCTTATTAGATGTAAAGCCAGGGTTCGATCCCCAGGCCAGACATCAAAACAAAATACAAAAAGTATTTCTTCGGCGACTTCCTCTTAGTATATTCCTGGCAAAAACTCTGAGTGTAAATAAAAATTGCCATAAAAAGTTTCTCAAAAATCTGTCGTTCAGAGTCGACTTTAAACTGTAGGTCCCGCCACTCATGTATAAAATTAACGCACAGAACATAAGTGATGTGAGAAACTAGGTCGTAATCCTGACTGAAGGGTTGTAATGACCAATTATGGTATGTACATATGTCGTGCTTTTAATTCAAGTTTTAAATCTATTTTTAAAGTAACTAAATTTTTGGCTTACAAATGTCACAAACAAATGCTCCAATTCTTGTCACCTCATGATCATGATTGGGTCGGTCGGTCTACCTTACTAAAATGGCATGATTTTTTAATTCCGTGAAACATTTGTTTTTTTTTTGTTTTTTATTTTTTGAAAATGCCTTTTTAAAATACAATCAAATGCAGTGCACTTAGCACCTGTGGCTAAAATCGACTGTTAACAGAACGATTGCATGAATGGACGGTCGGTCGCTCTTGTTAATAATGCCACGTAAAAACGACGACAAGCGTTTACAAAAATAATTGAAAAAATTTTTTTTGTCAGTGATTTCTATTAAAACCATACAGAGAAACAAAAAAATATTAAAAAAAAGTCCAGCTTAGACAAAAAAAAGGTTACAAAAAGAAAAGGTTACAGCGACAATACAACGAACCACAACGAACGAGTGAGTACCCAGCCAGCATTTTTTGAAAATTTTAATCAAATTCGAGTCTTTTTTGACTCTTCTGCACTATTGAAAAAGACTCATTTGTCGGGAGAAAAGTGTTACTACAGGCGACTCTTCTCAAAAAATCATTTATGAGTCATTTTCTATATGAATTTCGAGTAATTTTCGATGCGTTTTCGAATAGTTTTGTGATCATTTTTGAATCGCTTTCTGATCATTTATTAGTCGTATTTAACTTCGTTTATGCTTCTTTTTCGAGTCGTCTTTCAGTCATTGTTTAATCGCAAGCGAGTCTTTTATGAGTAATTTATCAGTATGTTTAGGAGTCCTTTTATTGTCATTTATCAGTCATGTTTGTATTAATCTGGACTCCTTTTTGCGTCATTTATGATTATAATTTGAGTTATTTATTAGTCGTATTTCAAAATGTGTTTTTAGTTGGTTTTCAGAGTCATACGTTTACACTGCTGCGATTTCAAAAATCACGTTCGTATGAATGTTGAGTAACAAAAAAGGAATACATAACATACATAATTGGCCATTACAACCCTCCAGTCAGGATTACGGACTAGCTCCTCACACCACTCATGCTGTGTACGTTAATTTCATACGTGAGTGGCGGGACCTACAGTTTAACGTCGACTCCGAGCAACAGATTTTTGAGAAACTATTCATGGCAATTTTATTTACTCTTGCCAGAAATCTGCTGAAAGGAAGTCGGCGACTATCAGAGAAAGAATATTATATATGTACATATTAAATACAAATTGTACTTTATTTCAAAGCCATCTCTTACATATATGAAAATTTATACAGAGAGGGTATAAAAAAGCAGTGTTTAATCATCTATCTGCTGCAAATATGATCATAAAATACGTAATTATAATCACTTTTCAAACACCTGCGTGATCTTTTTTTGATTGAGCGTTTTTCAATCTTCAGTATAATTAGTATATAATAGTAAATAACGGAAATAATAGTCACATTTTAAACGTCTGGATGATTAATTTCCGATTGCTATACAATTTTTTATTGTATTTTATATCGAACTCATTTTACTCATTGGCGCGAATCATTTATGAGTCCTTTTTTAATCGTGTAACTGACTAATAAGTTTTTGATCACCAAAAGTACCCTAAAAAGACTTAACAAGGTAATTTTTTTAAAAACAATCTTCCAAATGCTAGCTGGGTAAGTGGCTATAATACATACATACATACATATATATATACGATCTATTTTTAAGGCTTAAAACATAACTTAACAGACGCAGACTGAAGACCATGTTGTCTTGGAAACATGAATTTCTGTGTGTTCGTATACTTCAGTTACAATAGAGGGGGAATAAGAACAACAACCACAACAACAACAACAATAATAACGAGTATTTGCGATTTAAAATTCATTGCGAATACATATGAGTACAAACATGTCAATAAATGTTTAAAATGGTAATAATAGACGATATTTTATTATTAAATCAACATGCATATGAACGAGTACATATATTGTTTAGAAAGCAGAATTTGAACGACAAGCGACAAGCGTTAAATGATAAAAAAGAAGACCAACGAACAAACGCTTTGTTGGCATTCATTTAATCGTGTACAAGGATTTATTATGACGATTTACTGGGTAGACCTTCTTACGTTCACTTTAACCGATTGAAAAGGCATCTGATGCTAGCTTTTTCAATTCGCTACACTTCGGGAGCTGTAGTTTTGATTACTTGCGTTTCCATTAAGATAAAAACGTACCGAGTCAAAAAACAAGTTGTGGGTAGGCATTGAATTGAAAAGCATTGTAATTAAAACTCTCCCAAACAGAATATTCTGTCCGGTCCTGAGTAACGCAATTGATTCATTGAGATCCACCGCTTTTCTTCCTTATTGTGGACAAAAATGTTCACAGGCGGAAAATCAGCATACTTTCCGATGGCCAAGCGGCTATCAGGGCCTTGGATTCTAATGTAATGAACTCCTAGACAGTATATGACTGTCGCAGATGTCTTAACGAGGTGGCGAATCGATATGATGTTTGTAACACATGCGTACCGGGACATAGGGACATACCCGGTAACTGCAAAGCAGATGAACTGGCCAGAAGGGGCATGACCATCGAACTCTCTAATGAATTCTCTATATTAAGGATCCCTTTAAGTACCTGCAAAGCTTATAATTGACAATATAAACGTGGACCTTGTCAACAGTAAATGGGCAGCTTCGGACACGGGCAGGATGGGGCAGAAAATCTGACCAACACTGGATAATAGGCGCGCTGCGGCTCTGCTAAAACTCCAAAGAAGTAAGTTCAACAATGTTATCGAAGTTATTACGGGGCATCGTATTAAAGGAACGCATGCGAGGCGTATTGGCCTCGAACACCTTGCAACTGATTTCTAAAGAAGCTGTGGAGATGAGGAGGAGGATGAGACTGTTCTTCATCTACTGTGCACATGCCCAGCACTTGGTCGAAGTAGAAAAAGGCCCCTGGGTGCCTCTAACATGGAGTGTCTGGATGGATTGTTATGCATGGATATTGACAGTCTGAGTCACTTTATCGAAAGCTCCGAGTGGTTCCTGGACTAGGGGAGAATTGAGAAAAATTGTGATATCACAATGGGCCCTGTGTGCGGTGTAAGAGTGTCCGCTCATGACACCATCGAGGGGGCAGCCACTTCCACCTACCTATCTACCTTCCTCGTATATCCTGCATTCAGACCAAATACTTGGTCTTGATTCTGGACTCTGTTCATGGAAACCTAAAGCTGGAAGCTGTATGAAGAAGGCATTGTTTGGGATCTACATTTGTAAGAGGATCCGTGGAAGGAAAAGGGGACTTAGTTATGATGCACTTTTGTGATACAAGACCGATGTACGGACATATTGCAAAAACTATCATGTTTTTTTCTACAGGGGAGTTGTATTGCAACGCCTACTTTCTTACTTTTTTTAGGGAACTTCACTTGCGGCTTGCAGTTGTGGTATGAAATTGAAACACTTGTAGCTTCAATGCTTTAATTTCAATTACATTTGCAGTTTTAATGAATACGTTTTTTTTTCTGCATCTTTTTTTAAGTACAACCATTAGAAAAGGTCAACAAGCCGGAGTTTTCTTAAGTTTTAACATTTTTGGTTCAGTCTCTCAATAAGACAAAACGGAGATTGTCTAAGTTTAGCATCATGATCACATGCATTCAATTCATTTCGATTCAAGTCAAGTCAATTCTTTCATTCATCCACACATATATGTACAGTGGTGGCCTTATAATTAGAAACGATGTTTCTGGAACAGAGTTCTCTGGAGTGACGAATCTAACTTTAATTTGTCCCAATCTGATCGAAAAATTATGTAAGACGTCCTCCAAACAAAGCCTTTGATCCCGGGTGCACAGTGAAAATTGTGAAACAAATTAACAAACATACATGTTGCTAAGTCGTTTCTAATTATAAGGCCACCACTGTATGTATGTATAGACAAACGAACGGACAGACTGCAATTGATTATGCAAAAATGGTTGAACAAAAAAAAAAAACGCAACCAAAAAAAAAATGTTTTTATTTTTCCATACAATTTTATAATTTAATTTATTTGCCATCAAAACTAGAAACAAAAAAAAAATGTTGGCAAAACGTTGACATGTCTCCTCGCATCAGATTTTAAGCGGAAAAAAAGCAGCAAAAAAAAAGCTTTTAATCCGCCAAATGATCTGCGTTGCCTGGTATGAGTTTAAATGTTTCATTCATTACATCTCAGCCATGTTGGTGGTTGAGCTGTTTCTGTTGTTTGCAATGAAGACATACTGGTGGCATGATGACTCTGACATACCAGATATCAGTTTAAAATTTTTTCTATTTTTTTAACATTTTTTTTTAGATTTTTTTTAAGGTTACAAGATGTAAATCAATGAAAATTACAAGACAATTGAAAGTTTAAAGTTCCAGGAAATTTTTTATTGTTGAAAAGTTTTAAGAATAATTTTGTTTTCATTCAAGTTTTTCTTTGTATTTTGTCTTGATTCTCCAGCTTAGTTTAGGCTAGGCTAGATGGCTAGTTTGCCATTAATAGGTTCAGTATGTAGTCTTTGGACCAATCGTGATATCCTTTGGAGTAGTTAACCTACCGTAGTCTAGTAGGTAGTGTGTTGGCTTATTAGACGCAAGGCCTCGGTCCAAAACCCCAGGTCAGACATCTCCAACTAAACGAAATATGACAAAATATTTCTTCGGTGACTTCCTCTGGCAAAAACACTGAAAGCAAATAAAATTGCCATGAAAAGTTTCTCAAAAATCTGTCGTTCGGATGGGCCATTTTTCTTCGAAAATGAGCAAGAAGTGGCCGTTACAGTCAATGGCGATCGTTATCGGGCCATGTTGAACGAATTTTTGCTAACAAAAATTGAAGAGGAGGATATTGGCAACATTTGGTTTCAATAGGACGACGCTACGTGCCACACAGCCGAAGCTACACTCGATGTTTTGCGCCCTGTTTTTGAAGATCGCATTATCAGCCGCAGAGCTGATGTCGTTTGGCCACCTCGGAGCTGCGATTTGACACCGTTGGACTATTATTTGTGGGGTGCCGTCAAAGATAAGTGTTACGCCGATAAGCCAGAGACAATTGATGCTTTAAAGGAAAATATTCGTGAAGCCATTGCTGGAATACAGCTGCACACAATCGATAATGTGCTTAAAAATTGGACCGATCGTGTAGGCTACTGCATGGCCAGCCGAGGCAGCCATTTGAATGAAATTATTTTCCATTATTAACCGGAAGGATTGTACGTTCAAATAAAAAAATAAATTTGAGAATCTATTCAGTAGTTTTTTTTTAAAGCATTTTCAAAGAAAAAAGGTAATTTGGCGGACCCATTGGTGTGAGAAACTTGGTCCATAATATTGACTGAAGGGTTGTAATGACCAATTATGTTGTATTGCTAACCTACTTTCATTGAAAACTATACCTACGTTGAGATAGTTTTATGCCTCTTTTCACTGGACATTTATTGCAAGGTCCCAGCAGTTAATCTAGTCAACGGCTCTGATTGAATACTGATGGGATACTGATGAAATTGAAAACTTTCGGTGCTAGTGATAACATGTTACCACACTTTTCTTTTCTCAAGGGAGCTTGAAATGTCCATTCTAGATAGAAAAAAATGAAATAATGTTGTGATGCTGCTCATGAATAAGTCGAAACCGGTTGGAAGCAAGTGCGGAATTGTAGATCATAAGGGCTGGGGTAAAAGGCGAATATATCTGTGGGAAGGATAGACAGGAACTGTCAAAATCTTATAACATAATAAGCACTACGACTGCCAACGGCTGCCGCGAGTCTCTTAATGAGATAGCATTGCAATATTCACATCACATGGGTCACATGTCATTGTGATATCTCCGAAAAACTGCAGAGCGAAAGAATTACACGTTCGAGTGATTTTTTTTCATTGGAAACCCCATTGAGGACCTACAAGCTTAACATTGTCAAGGCAGTAATAGATTTCATCAACACAGCCTGGGTGATAGCGCAGCAAATGTAGAAGAGGTTAGATAGAGGACGGACGGAAAGACTGTTCAAACTCTACAGTAGCGCGCTCAGCATATTTGTAGTAGCAATTACTGGATATTCATTCGAGATGCCTTGATTTTGGTTACTTGGCCAAAGTTGCAGAGGCGAAGAAGAGCAGGAAACTGTTCTTCATCTAGAAGAAAGCAACTGGGCTTCTACTATGCCTATGATCTCAATAATCTGTCGATGATGGACGATGGAACGTTAAGTTTTGTCACCAGAAGCTCTGTACTATTCCACGACTAAAGGAAATGATTGACTGTGGTATTATAAAGGGCGATATATGGCCTTAGGACTTAGGACGGACTCCTCTAGGGCTAACTTCTATTAGGTCTAAACACTTACAACGTCATTATACATTAATTCAATGCAAAACAAATATTCAATGCAAAATATTTTTTATTAAAGTCCCCTCTATTTCAAGAGTTTTATTGTATAAAAATATTTCAAAAATTTAAAAACTTAAGAAACATTATATTGTTGTAAGCCACAATATATTATCGCCTTATGGTCTTATTGGTTAGCCTTTAACACGTTTTGTTAACGTTATTTTAGTGCCATTTTTACTAGTTTCTAGTCTTAAGTATTTTGGCAACAAATTTTATAATTTTTTTTTAAATTTTTTTCTGTTAGTTACACACCACAAGAGATCAATGGAATCTCTTTCTCTATTGTCTTCAATGCAAAATAACCCTTTTTTTGCCCACATATTTTATATTCCAAACTTATTTGTTTTTTTTCTTTTTTTTTTTGTTATTTATGCGGAGAACTAACCTTTTCGTTACTTATTGCTGTTGTTGTTATTGCTGTTGTTGTTGTTAGTGTAGTACAATTCAAAACAAATGTTCAGTTAACAAATGGTCTTTAAATCCCTAAAGATTTCAACAATTTTTTTATTTTTATTTTTACAAACACACACATACACAAAGAAATCCTCAACACAAAAGTATTATCAGTCACCCGGTTGATTATTATTTCCACAAGTAATTGAACAGGCTGGTTCACACAGTGGTTTCTATTTAAAGTTTAAAGTAAAGGTCAGCGACAAAATAAAAAAAATCATTAAATTGTACATGAATTTCAATGAATGATAAATTTTCCAGCCATGGCCGGGTTCCAGAAGTGCTTTTGAAAAGGGGATACGATCATATATTAAGGGTGCCTTTAGTGATACGAACGTTTTGGACTACAAAAACAGCAGTCTCCAATTGAAAAGCGGTTTGCTTCACGCTGAACCAGTTAGAATCTATCCAGAGCTCATAGACCTCAGTGTAACTGCGGTGAAGGCATGCCGGCAATGTGGGAAACTATCTGTCACACTCTAGTCTATTCTAGTTGACGACCTAATAAAATTCCTTTACCGGAAGGGATAAAAATTATTATTAATTCTCTGAAGGCGATTGATGAACTAATGCTGGATGTGAGACAGAGAATGGTCAATCAACCTCAGGAAGCCAATTTTTGTACCATTTACCAGGTAGTGAATAACAGATATAAGAATTTTAAGGAGCATTGAGGCGTTTGAAGTCGCTGTAGACTGGTAGGTAGTGTGTTGGCTTATTAGACGTGAGACCACAGGTCAGATATCTCCACCAAAATGAAATATGAAGAAAGAAATATTTCCTCGATGACTTTCTCTCAGCAGATTTCTGGCAAATATTCAAAAATTGCCATGAAAAGTTTCTCAAAAATCTGTCGTTCGGAGTCCACTTTAAACTGTAGGTCCTGCCACTCATTTATAAAATTAACACACACAACATAAGTGGTGTGAGAAACTAGGTCGTAATCCTGACTGAAGGGCTGTAATGACCAATTATGTTATGTATGTATGAAATAAATGACAATTTTGAGGAGGATTGAGGCTGTAGTCTGGTAGGTAGTGTGTTGGTTTATTAAATATGAGACCCCAGGCCACCTCGACGACTTCCTCTCAGCAGATTTCTGGGAAAAAAAATCTGAGTGGAAATAAAAATTGCCATGAAAAGTTTCGCAAAAAATCTATAGCTCGGAATCGACTATAAACTGTAGGTCCCGCCAGTCATATATAAAATTAACGCACACAACATAAGTGGTACCAGAAGCTAGGCAGAAATCCTGACAGTATGAAATTATACTTGAGAGCCGCACGCTACGTTAGTGGCAAACAATGCTGCAGGCAGCCTTTGAACTGAGAAATGAAGTGCGATACAGGAAACCAAATGATCAGGCCAGTAACAGTACAATTTCTGTTAAAGCAGAGTCCAGAGTCAAGGACCCCATACAGGAGTCATAAGGAGACACTGACACCTGAAAATATTTCATAATGAATTCTATAGAAGCTGTAATGATGAGGAAGAAGAGGGGAACCTAGAGTTTGTTGACTGAATTTGTCTAGCCAAAGGTTTCATCATCAACTCTTAGGAGAAATTCTAGCCAGAAGAAATACTAGAGTGCAGTTGTAGTTGAACGATGGAATAGGGAATCGCAGTGGGATCTTGTAGAACCCAAGTAAACTAAAAAAATCCTTTTTTTTGCTTCTTTCATTCGTAGTTTATGAAAAATGAAAACTCACAGCAGTTACCCTGTTATTACTGGCCTCATATGCATGATATAAGTGGGTATGTGTGTGTGTGTGTGTGTAAGTATGCACGAGTGTTGGTATTTGAAAGATTTGTTACTTAAATTAGCACATTATTTTCGTCGATATTTTTTTTTTTGGTTCTTTATAACGAACAATTTTAAATTCCAAAAATTAAATTAAAAACACAATAACAACAACAAAACAGTCATTTGTTCAATATAAAACACACTAACAGCAACAACAACAACATGGCCAATAACAACATATTAAACATTGAATAACAAAAACAATAAAAAAACAAAATGAAAACGAAAACAAAAACAAAAACCACCAGCATTATGCTGCTCATTTTTAAGTTTAAATTATTCTGACCAATTGTTTGTAAATAGTTGCTGGTGGTTATTGTTGTTGCAATTGTTTGCTGCTGATTGTAGAGTCAATCAGTTTTGTTAGTCGTGCTGGGGTTGCATGTGAAGCTGGCGACATTTAAAGCGTTTTGTGTGTGATTTAAACTCTTTTTTTTTATTCAATTACAGCTCCACTAACAACGTCTCTTGTTTCGTTTCCTTTTAAGTTACAGCTTCAGCTTCAGCTACAGCTGCAGCTACAGCTGGAGATACAGCTTCTTGGGTGCACCAGGCTTTTGTTATGAAGTTCTCTTCTTCTTCT
The DNA here is from genome assembly GCA_932273835.1 of Sarcophaga variegata. Lineage (NCBI taxonomy): Eukaryota > Metazoa > Arthropoda > Insecta > Diptera > Sarcophagidae > Sarcophaga > Sarcophaga variegata. The sequence goes on along the minus strand of OW026359.1, from coordinate 16,734,223 downwards.
GTTTCTTTTTGCTCGTACCTGTGCACTTACTGTCGTGTTGGTTTTATTGTTGTCGTTGTTGTTATTGTCGTTTTTTATTGACAAGAGTATAAAAGTTAAGAATAGTTTGGGCATCTGTCTCAGTAAATAATTGTTAACGCTTCGCAAAGTAACGCTTTTTCTATTTCGATTGTGTTTTGGAGTTGTAACACCGCAACTTAGTCGAACGGTTTTAAAAATTGTTGAACAACATTGAATTGGAAAAGATCCATAGAAACTCTCTCTGTGTGTTTGAAAGGGAGTCGTATTTTAAAAGCGACTTTTTTTCTTGCTGTTGTTGTTGCAATTACAGTGTGAAACGTGAAAAGGATTTCTAACGCAAAAAAGCAAACAAAGTCATCGATTTGAAGGATAATGTTAATGTTAAAGGTGTGTTTAATTGGATGAAAGACAAAAAATAAAAAAGATTGAAATCTAAATCAGATGCAGTGATTAAAACTCGTGTTCACCTTGTACCATTAATAGAACACTGACTGCCATTACTAATCGAGTTTGTTTTGAGTATTTTAAATCTGAAACTATAAGCAGAAAATAAAAATAAAAAAAATAAAGAAAAAATATCCAAAAAATAGTCGGGGGAAACAAGGATTTAAGATTCCAAAAAACCAAAAATTTTCCTCGTTGACTTGTCAATGATCAGAATAAATCAAAAAAAAAAAGTTGAATGCCTGCACTTATCGCAGGATACCCATATGGTCCACTTCCACAGCTATTGCATTTTTTCCCTACCCTAGTCTAAGTCCACAAATTTGTATTTCATTTGCTTTTCTGTTAAAATTCCAATTTAAAAAAATTTTAAAAGAAAATCGTCTGTCAGCATTTTAAAAGCAGCATAAAAGAAGTGTGCACTAATAAATTTGGGCGTCTGCTGTCTATTTATAAAACTAAAATTAACGATAAAACTATTTCAACCTTAATTGAATTGATTAAAGGAGTTACGGTAAAATCCATCGGTTCCGACCTGAAAATTAGAAGCCTAGACATATAACCAAATTAGTTCGTGCGCTCTCCTCATTTGGTTCGATATATTTGAGTAAATAACTGCAGGCAAAAGGTAGAAAAAAATCCGTCTATGTATGTCATACAAAAGAGTCATTTGAAAAATTAAATCGGGGTATAGGTTGTACATCTTAATTATCACTAGCTATGCTATAAAACGATCCCATTCAGCTCAAGTATAAGGAGTTTTCTTTGATATTTGTGTCATTTTGAAGCTCTTCGCTTTAAAGCACTTGTCCTCATTGGTAAAATACTCGGATAATCGATTTAAGTTCACAAAATTTTATCACCTTCCTGTTCTTCAGGCGAACCTAAAAACATATGCGTATCCAAAGGTAATAAGGACATCCTCATTTAATTAAAAGGATTTCTTTAAACAGTCTATAGGGAGACAGAATTTTTTTGTTTCTGAGACGAGGACACCAGTTTGAATAATTTAGCACGGACGACATCCTACAAGAAGATCATGACAGCATCCTGCAAGAAATGGCCTGAATATTGGCCTGGGAGGTTGGAAGAATTACGTATTGCCTGCTGCAGCAGATGTATAGCCAGCAGATCTACAGATTAAAACTCCTTTCAAAGATGATTGGGTTGCAGGATTTGTTCTCCTGGGGATATTTGCGCCCTTTATAGGGTCGTGGGCTGTATTTTGGACTAAAATCTGGAATAGCTGGCGTTATTTCCGACTATCGCGTCACAAGTCTTTCGGATATTCGAGGGATTGATTTTACTGACGAGTGCACGACTAAGTGGACAGTTCTTGGTATGACTCCTATATAAGAGAACATACAACCCCCTTTATTTGCTGCCAAACATTACAAATAAATTGAATGAATACGGAACTCTTAAAGAGCCCACACGAAGACCCTCTTCTCCATTACGAGACAATAGATTATTAGGCATAGTATGTGTGGGCGTTTGTCAGAAATTGTGTCTTTTGTAGGAGCTGCCATAATGAAGGCGCAAAGGAATCGGTATAACACCTTCCTTGTGAATGCACCGCTCTACAAGAACTTAGCCTTAGGCAACCTCGAAGCGGCACTGTCGAGGGCACTGTTTGGCATAAATGAGCAATCAGTGAATCCATGGTAATATATGGGGAAGCAGAATTGGAGCCTTCGAACGCCTAAACAATCTAATCTTATTTACACACATACAGATTGAATTCTCATTTAAAAATCTTTTGGAATCCTTTGGTCAGAGATCACCGTAAAAAGGTTCCACAAAAGTTTTATTTTTATTTTACACTCATACCGATTTTTTTTTACTTAATAGTTCGGTCTTTAAATTTATAAACCAATGAAGGTCAAAGTTCATACATTCTTTATTTTGTATTTTCAGATACTCTTTTGTACATCGTTTATAGCTTTGGCTAGTTGCGGTGTTGTAGGTCCCTATGGACCACATTATGCTCCCCATGGTCCCTTACACTATGGTCCTCATGCGCCTTACACCCCTATAGCCTATGCACCTGGTAAGTAATAAAATTTGATTTGCTTTTTGGCACTGCCGAATAAAAATATGGCTTTTTTTTTAGCTCCCAAACCTGTGGTACCAGAACCCTATGATCCAGCACCCAGATATAGTTTCGGTTACGATGTACAAGATGGCTATACCGGAGACTCGAAGAGTCAACATGAAACACGCCATGGTGATGTAGTTAAAGGCAGCTATTCGGTTGTTGATCCCGATGGTACTAAGCGTACGGTTGACTATACTGCCGATCCACATAATGGTTTTAATGCTGTGGTGCGTAAAGAACCTTTAGCCTATAAGGCACCGGCACCTTTGACTATTGTACCAGCACCTGCTCCTGCTCCACCATTGCCACCAGTACCTAAGGCTCCAGCTCCCGTGGCAATAGCTGTACCATATCCTTTGCATGCCGGTCCAGCTCCTGGACCCGCTCCGGCACCAGCACCAGGCCCTGCACCTCATTATGCTGCCTATCCGGCCTTACATTATGGTCCATATGGCCCGCCTGGTCCCGGACCAGAGCCACATTTGGGCTCTTATTATCACAAATGAATATATTTTATATTTCAACGACCTTAGAACAGCATACGGCGACTTATTTCCAATACTTTGTTCGTATTTACTACTCTCCTTCAGGGTATTTAAAGATCTTTACTTTCTGTCTCTCTCTCTCTCTCTCACACTGCCTCTCTTATAAGCTTGAAACTGTTGTATTGTATGTAAATATTTCTCAGTATTTTACTCTTTAATTACTTTCACTACCTCTTGTATTACAATTACAATAAACACCATTCCATTCCATTTTGTTCCATTCAACCTGTTGTTATGTTAGGGGCTCATTCAGTGTTCAGTGTGTTTAGTTATGCTCGTGCTTTTGCAATACTCGTGTGTTTTTTATTTGTGTCCTGAGTTCTTCAGTTTTCTTTCGTTGTTTTCTTTTTTCTCATTTCTTTTTAAGTGTTTACTTTTCTATTTTATTTTAAATTGTAATTCCCTACTTTAATTTGTATAAAATGAAAATATTTAAATATTTAATAAAAAAAATAATGTGTGTGTTGTTGTTTTAAATAAAAATAAAAGTGCGTAAAAGTGTTATTTCTTCTTTAGCATGTGGTAAATAAAATATTGTAATTAAAAATGGAATGAAAGAAAGAAAGAAAGTAAAATAAGCCTTGAAAGGCAAATATTTGCATTTAATTTGTGTGGTGTTCGCCATTTTGAAAATAATTTCGTATGCTTTGAGTTGATTGCTTTGATTTCATGGGGTGTTTAAAAAGTTTACTTGCTAGCATCCTCGATGTAGGTATAGCCATGCTATTTCAATTGATAAGTGTGAAGTTTATGTGAAGTAGCGGTGATCAATCAACTGCAGCCTATAACCCGGTAAGTTCCGTTACTAATCTTTTCATTAAGGAATCAATTTAGGTAATCGTATTTTGTATGAAATAGAGTTTTTATTTTTTTACAATTGCAAATTTCATAAATTAAATGAGAATGTATTAATTTATTTGAAAATTTGGTTGTATTTGGAAATAAAAAAACAATAAATTTTCTGTCAATAATTCTCATGTGAAACCTGTGTGTTCGCTTGTGCCTTATTGACTCTGTAGGCCACTTGTGAGACATCCAGTAGAGGTTTGATGTTCGCACTCCACTCTTTCCTGGTCAGGAATTTCATCCAGCCTTTGCTCAAATAAAACTAAGCACGGGGTCTATTTAGTAGTTCGTACAATGCCAATCCCGGATTCTCCGACTCCATCAATAATCGTGAGATCGCCTTTAAGGGTTCATGTCTTAAAGTTTTTCTTTCTCTGCATGGAGATTGATTGCACTGTAGCCTCCTCTTGTGTTACCATAATAAACAATGTTATATTCAGAGAAACCTGCGTAGTCGTCGTTGGTGTCGATTTTATAGTCTCTGTAACCCCTAGGAGTGCCTAGATATTGTCGTTGTTTGTTTTGGGGTTTCTCCACCACAGAGCGATGTAGTATTGTTGGTGGAAGGTTATTTTGGGGCTCCGACTTTAAAATCTAAAGGTGCTTTGTTGAATTTTTACCGCTGCCGTGTGGTGCGGTATGCGATTATTAAATATTTGTTCTGGGGAGGCAGTTCAATAACGTTTATTCACAAAATGGATATTTTTGTCACCATCTTCCTTGTAAATGGTACAATGGTACAACTGCGCCCCGCCCCAATTATTCTCATGTTACAGACCGCTCTGTGTCCGTCAGTTCAACAATTGCCTTTAGACAATTGCTGCTTATTAGTTTTACTTCTCTTTCGATTAGGCTTCCAAATCGTCGAGATCGTCAATTGAATAGAACGTAGAATAGGAGATAGCACCCGATATTGAAGGTGTCCTTTCATCGCGTTCTACTGTGATATGTAGATTTTAGAGTGGTAGCTTTGACTGTAATCTATGTATACATACATAATTGGTCATTACAACCCTTCAGTCAGGATTACGATCTAGTTTCTCACACCACTTATGTTGTGTGTGTTAATTTTATACATGAGTGGTGGGACCTACAGTTCAAAGTCGACTCCGAACGACTGATTTTTGAGAAACTTTTCATGGCAATTTTATTTACTCTCAGAGTTTTTGCCAGAAATCTGCTGAGAGAAAGTCGCCGAAGAAATACTTTTTGTATGTTGTTTTGATGTCTGGCCTGGGGCTCGAACCCTGGCTTTACGTCTAATAATCCAACACACTACCTACTAGACTACGGCGACTTCATAATCTATGTATACTTAAATGAAAGAAAAAACGTTGTTAACCATACGGAAGGTTCTAGAACGAAAGCATTGCTGTATTGAGTGTACTAGTAAGAATCTTTTGCTGATTGACTCTTCCTTAAGAGGTAGCGCCGTCTGATCTTACTCTGATGTCGGTTGTAGAGCCTTGAGAAGAGCCTTTGAATCTTCTCATGTTTCTTATGGATGGAATATCGTTCCAGGCTCATCTTCTTTACTACATAGAAAGCTTTAAGCGCAGGTTTATCTCTCCTCTTCGCATGCTTATTCATTTGTTTTTTGCCTTAACTTCCTATATCCTCCTGCCTAGGCAGTTCAAATGCTAGTCTTGAGTCAATCATCTGTGAGCCAAGTGCTTGGGTGGCAGACTGACCATAATATTGTTATGTCCTGTTGAATTGAATTGAACACATCTTTCGATGGTGTAAATATCCGTTTATAAGAAGGTGCCTGCCTGTTTCCCAGGTATTTTGAATATTTCAGTATCGCTGCGAAACGTTTCTCAAAATTATTGAGTTCGAGCACTGTTGCTCCTGCATCCAGTAAACTTAAAACTGAGTTTAAGCCCCGTTTTATACAATATTTTTCGCAAATAAAATTTAAACAATTGTTGTTGTATTTTTAATATTTAACGATTTTTCTTTTATTTAATTTTATTGTATAAACTTTTTTTGTTGTATTTTGTTTCATTTTTTTTTGTTTGTTAATAATTTTAATTTAATTTTTAATTTAATATTATTTTGATATAATTTATTAATATATTTATAATTTTTTTTTAAATATTTAATATGTATGTATGTATATGCATATGTATATAAGTGATTATTTTAATATGTTTTTGTTTTTTTTTTGTTAATAATTATTTTAGAATTTCATAATTTTATAATTAATTTATATTTTTATTTATTTATTTTATTATTTAATACGATATGATAATATAATATGTATGTATGTTTTATTTAATTGTTTATTATGTATATGTATGTATAAATATGTATGATTTTCGTTATTTTTAATTTATAAAATTTTTCTTTTATTTTTTTTAATAATTTATACCATTTTGAAATCATAATAGTTAAGGATTTTAATCATTTCATTTTGTTTTTTGTTTTTTTTTTTAATAAATTAAATATATTTTCAATATAAATATTGTATATAAAGCTAAACTAATTAATTTCTAAACAATTATTCATAGTTTACTCAGTGGTATCAAAACGATTTACTTACACATACAGTTAGAAAAGGAAGAAAGAGAATGAGAAAGTGAGAAGGAGAGTGTTAGTTAGAGGGAGAGTGTTTAAGAGTACCGTAATCGAAAATATAGAGAGTTAATGAAAGAAAGAAAAATAATAGAAATTATTTAAGAAAATAAATTTTTAATAAAAATAAATGAATTTAATTTTAGAATTTTATTTCTAAATTATTTATTAATTCGTTTAAATAATACATTTTAGAATTTGAATTATTTATTTAGTTTAGTTTAGTTTTTTTTTTATATTTTTAATTGCAATTAAATTTAACTAAAATGCCTACATATGTATGTATGTATGTATATAAAGATATAAAGTGGTCGTGTTTTATTATATTCTTTTATTTTCTCTTAATTTTCTCTGTTTTTGTTTTTATATATTAATTTAAAGCTTCAAAGCTACATACATAGTGTTTGTGTTATTTGTTTTGCTCTTCATTTTCTTTGTTTTCAAACATGCCGAAACATGAACAATACTCCTTACAAAGTGTTGTTCTTGCTTGTCTAATATGCATGCTTCAAATGCAAGTAATACCGTGGCTATTAGTTGTTGTCAAAATAACTTATCGCATGCTATTTAAATTATAATTTCAATTTGTGTTGTTAACAGTACACAAGTAAAGGTATAAAAGCGAAATGTATTCGTACATGAGAGAACAAACAATTGAGCGCACAAACTTTATTTCACGTGAATAGACAGGATTATCACTTGCTTGGCTATTGTTGTTGTCAAAAAAAAAAAAAAAACTTATCGCATGCTATTTAAATTATATTTTCAAGTTAAATTGTGCTGTTAACAATACATAAGTAAAGGTATAAAAGAGAAATGTATTCATACATGAGAGAAGCAAATAATCGTGCGCACAAACTTTATTTTACGTGAATAGACAGGATTATCAATTGCTTGGCTGTTAGTTGTTGTCAAAAAAAACTTATCGCATGCTACTTAAATTATAACCAAGTTAAATTGTGCTGTTAATAACAGTACACAAGTAAAGGTATAAAAGAGAACAGTATTCGTACATGAGTGAAACAAATAATTGCGCGCACAAACTTTATTTTATGTGAATAGACAGGATTATCACTTGCTTGGCAATTAGTTGTTGTCAAAAAAAAAGAAACTTATCGCATGCTACTTAAATTATAATTCAAGTTAAATTGTGCTGTTAATAACAGTACACAAGTAAAGGTATAAAAGAGCAATGTATTCGTACATGAGAGAAACAAGTAATCGCGCAAATATCACTTGCTTCTGGTGGCATCGAAATTGGTATTTACGGTGGCGACTTCATTGGTCAGGCTTTAGCATATACACCGAAATTTTGTAAACTACACTGAGTCTTTCTAGAATTCTTTTTGTAGGACTAATTACCTTCAGACTCTTTTCTCAAAAACAATATCTGCCAGCAATACGGGAATCTATTACATGGCCAAACAAATTTTCAGTTAACACAATTCCATTTCTATTGAAGAGATCTGAACTGTCTCGCCTATTCTCACCAGCCAGTGCCCTACTGGAAGACATGCTAGTTGCTTAAGAAAGGAAGGAAAAGTAAGGCTCATGTGTCAGAGCCTGGCTTGCCTTCTCATTCTCCATCATTTTTGACTGAACTCTCTATAATACGAATAAGTGTGCAATAGCAATATATTGCTGTAGGGCATATTTAATCCACGGTATCACAATGGGCCTAATACCTGGCCTAAGTAGAACTTTACCTTTCAAGAAGATTCCGCTGCCTAACCTAACTTCCCACAAATCAAAATAATAATAAAAGTTTTTCATTCATAAAGCAAATTGCTATCAAAGAAAATTGGTTGGCAACTTTGAATAAGCCTTCCTTGAATAAGCTTTTGAATAGATTGACTAATAGGGAAGCAAAGGTAGTACTGGACTCAGAGCTGGTATATCATCCACATCAGGTGGTTTACTTAATTTGCGTCCCGTAGTTGTAATTTAAATGGAAGAAAGGGAAATAGTTTCAGGTTTTCTTAGAAAAGATTTGCTTTCGTTTGACAGTTTTAGAAATTTTTCGAAAATCTAAGGTAACAACACTGAATGTTTCCTTTAATTTAGGAGAGCATTGTATGAAATTTAGTAAAAAATTATTAACAATAATAATAAATAAGAAAATATTAAAAATACTTTTTTTTTTAAATCAAAACCACGGCTTACCAATGTAAAAGTGTTGCCATTGTATTTTTAATACTTAAATTATGATCTGGTATTATGGTATTTGTTGTATTTGTTTAGCTACTTTTAACAATAAAGTCATATAAGTTCATATTCTTTGTTTTATTTCCTTTTTAGTACTTATCGTATAAATTTATTAATTTTTGTTTTTTAATTTAATTTAATTTTAATTTAATTTAATTTTTTACTTTTTACTTAGAAAAAAATCGTTGTAAGAAGACTATTTTGTTTTTTTTTCAAGGGGGGATATGTTTTAAGTTCCATATTATGGCAATTGTTTTACTCCTTTTTTCTGTTTATTTTCCTTTTTTCTTTTCTTTTCTTTCTTGGCAGTTAAATAAGGATTTTAATTTTTATTTCTTTTTTGTTTTTGTTTTGTTTTAAATGCATTAAAAAAATTAAAAAAAAAATTTAAATTTTCTTTGTCTTTATAAAAAAAAATTCATATTTGATTGAAAGAAATGCTTTTTATCCTTAGATATGTACGTTTATTCTATAATGTGTGTTATATTCTAAAATATTTTAAATATCTACAGTGGCGATCATAACTGTAGAAGCACTTGAAAGGTCATGTCTTCTCTTTTAAATCAAGGAAAGTGGAGCCATTGAAGTTATTTAAGTTATTTTTTTTTCTGCCGCTTAGAAGTATAATTCCGATAGGTAACACGAATGCCTGGCATAACGGTGAAAATAGTACTGGTTTGGGTGTCTTTAGTTCAGAGCATAGTTTGCCAAATATAGACGCGATTAAAGAGAGTTTATTTATGCTGGTCCAGTAGAAAATTCGTTCCAAAGTTTATTTATGTATTTAGAGACAGTCAAATGGCAGTCAGAGCAATAGTAAAATGTCTAGGAGTGTTTTAATCTATGAAGAAATGATTAACGATTTCTCCGGATATAGTACATACACACATAATTGGTCATTATCCTTCAGTCAGGATTACGACCTAGTTTCTCATAACACTTATGTTGTGTGCGTTAATTTTATACATGAGTGGCGGGACCAACAGCTTAAAGTCGACTCCGAACGACAGATTTTTGAGAAAATTTTCATGGCAATTTTCTTTTATTCTCAGAGTTTTTGCCAGAAATCTGCTGAGGGGAAGTCGCCAATGAAATATTTTTTCATATTTCGTTTTGTCTGAAACGAATGTCTGACTTGTGGTTTGAAACGAGGCCTTTCGTCACTACCTACTAGACTATGATATAGTACAGAGCATATTACTAGTGTACCAGTGATGAAGGTAGACTACCATTACAACATTGTACACAACAATAGAATCACGGGATCCACAGAAAATCGAGTTACAAGAGTAGCCTAAAATGTCACATCATCACAGTGGAGCAAATGTATAGAATACTATGGGGCGATATAGTTATGGAGAATTATGAACATTGCCTCTCCGAGGCATTCGACTATGCAGGTGATTTTGAACCGCATAAAGACATCTAAAGATTGGGGGGTATTTACGTTGTTAGCATATATCGTTGGCAGGCGCATATATCGTTGGCAGACTAACGCGATGGCTGTAGGTGTATGCCGATAAGACATGAAGAAATTCGTTTGGATAATAGTCTCTTACCGTTACCTAGAAACAACGTGGTGAGGAACTTTGCTGTCTAGATCGATAATAGAAAACGCCATAATCTTAGACACCATGAAAGAATAGAAGTACAGATGCCAAGTATCTGTACCAAAAACTTAGGTACACGCCCATAGAATTAAATATCTTACAACGACTTCTGCATGTCGGCGAGATGAGAAAGAAGAGGTGACGTTTGAATATTTCCTCTGTCTTCCTTCAATGCTTAAGGATTTGAAAGCAAAGATCTCTATAAGTGTCTATTATAAATGAAATTATGCGAACATTGTGAAAGTAGATTGGGCTCACCATGAAAAAAAGTCGATAATAATATAGCGAAACTAACCATTGAATAAACCTCAAAAGGAAGGTGGAAAATTGGAAGACCACAACGTAACATAATTAAAGTATTAGGTTTGGATAGTCGCAGATTGAAAGCCTGTGTATGATCCACAGCAATCATTACTCTTCTTGATTTGTAGAAGAGGCAGCTCCTAAGTGATCATGATCATATTTTTGTATTTTATAATTTTTCTTTTGTAATTTTTTGTTTCTTTTAAAATCAAGCTATTGATTGGTCTTCTCTTTTTAGATTAAATCACGCTAAAATACCCTCAAATAGCTTCTATTTGCTTGGCTTAAAAGTACGAAAACCTTTCAAATGTATTTCGTAATGATCGCCACTGTATTTTATAGATTTTTATATAAAATTTTTTTAATTAGTTTTATGTATGGTTTTTGTTTTTGTTTTTGTTTTTTAATAAATTCGTTTTTCTTTAGCTAATTTTATTGAATATTTTTATAAGTTTTCTTTGCTTTTTAAATAATTTTTTATTCCTCTTTTTTGTTTGTTTTTGTATTGAATTTATCTAGAAAAAATGTTTTTTTTTGTTTTTGTTTTTGTTTATTAAATATTGTCACATTGTTTTTAGGTTTTCCTTTTTGAATTTATGTTTTATGTATGTTTTTAATTTGTTTATAATTTATTATTATTTTATTATTGTATCATAATTTATCTGTTTTTTCTCTTTTTCTTTTTCTTTTTTGTAATAAAACATTTAATTTTTGTTTAATTTGAATTCTTTTCGAATGTAAGTTCACATGTAAATATGTTTGCAAATCGATTTCTGTTTTAATTTTCTGCTTCAGATGAATAGATTTGTTTTGGCGTAGATTTTTAAGGTTTTGATTTTATCCTTTTTCAAACTAGGACTAGAGAGATAATAAATCGTAATTCGAAAACTACCAACATATGCAAAAAATTTTGAAATTTTTTTAAATAAAATTGATTTGATTTACTTTTCATATGAAACCTACTGAATTAATGGCAGATATATTTACTTTTAATAGAAGGCCACTGTATATTCAGTGATTCACATTAATATACGGTTTTTATTATTTAAAATTTTAAAAGAAACATAAATAAAGCTATACATCGGTCAGCATTCCATCTAGTATATAGTCTTACTTCATGTTATGTTTTTTTAATTTATATTGATTTGCTGCCTTATGTACACTGAGCGCCATAAGTGAGTCAAGACTTTTGTTCTTAAGTTTTGTTCCTAAGTATAAAAAAGTTCCTTTATCATGAATTGTTGTTTTTGTTTTAACATTTTATATGTAATAAATAAACCTTTTTAATTTTTGAAATTTATTCGACTATTCTCATTTACTTTTTTCGCTATTCTACGAAAATGAATTATTCAGTGGTGTTTACTCACTTTTGGCGCTCAGTGTATATCGCCAATTGCAAATGTAGTCCTTGCAATCCTGAAATAGTTCTCGAATCATTAATACCTTGGCTATTCCACTCAGTAGGCAGGTCAAGCACTTTTTGCAGGAGTCTGGGCCCCAGTTAAGCTAGAGGTTAAAGCCATTGTAATACCACAAATGAATACCACACACGGGGAACAAACATTCTTCATGGGAAACCATCATAAACTTCAAAATAAATCTTTTGCCAAAGAACGGCTTTAGTATCCTGCACCTCGGCCTTTGAAACTGCAACTAGATAATGAATAAAATGGATGAAAACAGACAGAATTTATGTCTTCAATAAAGGCTGTTGCGTTGGTCAGACAAACGGAAGTACTAAGTAGAATTTACAGTCTTACTATTGCATTAAGCAGTCGCGTTTAATTTCTTTGAAACCATTCGAGTAAATCATCAAACATAGGTTTAGAAGTAATTCAGTTCCACGTAAAAAAATCTCACATAGGCTGACTTTCAAAATGTATCAACACAAAGTTTGTACGCAGTTCTACTACGGTATATAAATTTTGTACATATGCAAAGTTACCAAACAATGCATCAACTATAAATCCGATGCCTGATTGCTTTTTGTACAGCGGCTTTATGAAACACTATACTTTTTTCAAACACAAAGCAATTAACATTTTGGAAGTCAGCCATACATGTGTACATACATAATTGCTCATTACAACCCCATTTAGCCAGAATTATAGTGGAGATGACTGACCTGGTGTTTGAACTGAGGCTTCACGTCTAATAAGGCAACACACTTCCTACTAGATTACGGCGACTTCTAGAAAAAAATCAAAAAAAATCTCAAAGACTGAATTAATAAACTTCGAATCGCAATATACTGAACCATGATAGCCCACGAGTAGTGGTCCAGAGTAAATGATATGAAGTTAGGATCAACGATCAAGGAAGTTTTGGTGTGTGTTTGGAAGCATTGATATGGAGTAATCTGCTATCATGGATTCGATAATTTGAAGAAACAATTGCCAATTGACGGCCAGTTTTGTTTCGCCATCGGGCAACATCATAAAATAATGAACGACGGGAATATAACCGGCATTTTGAAGCCACTGTCATTTGTCAGGGATTAGCATATTCTGTTTATTTGGACTTCAACCTATCTACTCCACTTTTGAGCAGAGCGTCTCCTTCCGGCGTTCTCTTATGGTTTCCATTCTACCGCAATTCTGGTGATATTATTTGATTGCCTTGTAAGGGTATTGCTGTTTTAATACATTAAACTTGCAATTTTCATACCCGGAGATAAAGATGATGAGCTCCAAATGGCTCTAAGACAGACAAATGTCTGACTATCGTCTTGTAAAAGATTATGTTTCATGGAGAATAATTTTGTTTGTAACATATTCCTATTAATTCTAGACTACACAAGCCAATTGAAATACCTTTGAAACTATTTGAGCTTGTTTGTAGATTCTTATACATTCACCTTAAAGTTCGGGCCAGTATTCTTCTACAGGAGAGTAATTATGTTTCATTTGGAATCGCTACACACTACATATTTTGTAGTAACTTAGGTAGTCATACAGTCGGAAATTGGCATTAAGTTACTATCGCCTGTTACTTTATAAAGGGTGTTTTTTATAGAGGTATAGAACTTTAAGTTGGCATTACTTTTCAAGATGGCGACCGATTTAACAGCTGTCAAGTGATTTGTTCTCAGTTTGGTTTGGCAATTCATCATGAATAGACTCACGCCTGAACAACGCTTGCAAATAGTGCAATTTTATTTCGAAAATAATGGTTCTGTGCGGAAAACGTATCGCGCACTACGTCCATTTTATCGTCGACAAAATCGTCCATCAGAGCTGTTAATTCGATTAACCATGGAACGTTTTCGCACCACGTTTACTCTTATTGATAACTCGCATCCCCAGAGACGCTGTATGCTGCGTACAGAAGAAGCTATTGCGGCTGTAGAGCGTAGCATTGAGGAAGACCCGAATGAGTCCATCCGCCATCGAGCACAGGAATTGGATCTGTGTCCATCCACTTTATGGAAGATTTTGCGGAAGGATCTTGGTTTGCGTGCTTACAAAATCCAACTCGTGCAAGATTTGAAACCAAACGATCATCAAGTAAGGCGTAGATTCGTCGAATGGGCCCAAAACGAGATTACCGTTGTTCCCGATTTTCATAAGCGAATTTTGGTCCGTACTTTTTCAAAAACGATGGTGGCCAGAACGTTACAGTCAATGGTGATCGGTATAGAGTCATGATTACTAACTTTTTCATTCCTGAATTGAATAACCATGATGTCCAGGAGATGTGGTTTCAACAAGACGGCGCAACATGTCACACAGCTCGTGCCACAATAGATTTATTGAAAAACACGCTTGGTGACCGCCTAATTTCACGTTTTGGACCTGTGAATTGGCCTCCAAGATCTTGTGATTTAACACCGCTAGACTACTTTCTGTGGGACTATGTAAAGTCATTGGTCTATGCGGTAAAGCCACAAACGCTTGACCATTTGGAAGACAACATTCGCCGTATTATTGCCAATATACGGCCACAAATGTTGGAATAAGTCATCGAAAATTGGACGTCCAGATTGGACTACATCCGCGCCAGCCGTGGCGGTCATACGCCAGAAATCATATTTAAAATGTAATGCCACAAGATTATCTTTCGGATAAATAAAATTCCTGACAATCGAATAATCCATCGTTGTTTTATTGCAACTTAGAGTTCTATACCTCTATAAAAAACACCCTTAGCTCATGTCGTATAATAAAACTAAAGTACGGCTGTTAGCCTAAAGTGAACTGTGAGACTTTCAATATAAAAATTTTTCTATTAAGAAATTATTGAAAAAAAGAAATAATGTTAAATTCTGTATACCAAATCAAACCTATTCATCATTAGCTTTCATAATTTTATACTTTTTTAAATATTGTTTTTCTTTTTTTGTTTTGTTCTTTTGTTTGTTTATCTAAATAGACAGCAATAAAAACGTTTCATTGATTTTCTTTTTTCGTTTCGTGGGGGGGTTATAATAAATTTTTTAAATATGGTCTACATTTAAGTGAGCAAAATTTATTTTATTTTTATTTGTTATTATTTTATCCGTATTTAATATAAATATTAGAAATTGTTATATTTGTTTAATTAATTTTAGTTTTAAATTGATATGGCGGTTATTATTTATTACTGTAGTAAGTCAATGAAAGTTGTTGTTTAGAAAATCGGAAATTGTTTCATTTGTTTTTTAATTTTTAAATATTAATTGTTTGGTTTTTGTTTTTTGTCTAAGAAATAATTTTTAAATTAGTTTGTCTAGTATTAGTAGATATTTTTTCTTTTTATTTATTTTGTAAGTAGAAAAAGGTGGTCCATTTAATGATCGTATTCGTCAGCGTATTGATTTGAGTTTTAGTTTTCATTTTTATTCATTTATTCATTCATTAATAATATATTTTAAGATTTTCATTGGTTTTTTTTCTTTTTTTTTGTTAATAAATAGGATTTTGTCTATAATAGGATTCAGAGAGTAAGTGTTAAGGGATGGGATGGATGATAAATTGAAAATAAAATTACATATTTCTTTGTCCACAACTCACTATTCATTATAATAGTGTTTTATTTATGTAAGAGGAGAGGGGGATGGTCGTTGTTTGACTGCTTAACCAAACTTTTTATTTAAATTTTTTTTCTGGGAATATTATATTCATTTTGAAGAAGCAATATTACCTGTGTTATATGATAAATAACAAAAAAAAAAAAAGAAATTAATAAATTCATTACTTTTATAAAATTAAATTTAAAACTTTATTTAAAAACTTAAAATTTAAAAATAAAATAAAATATTTTATGGAAAATTATTACATCAACTAAATTGTGTATGGTTTAAACGATTTACAAAAACAAAAAAAGAATTAAAATAAAATTAATTTTTTTTAAATACTTTAACTGAAAGCAAAAGAAGAAAAATAATAATAATTACTTGTAATATTTATTTTGTTTTTGTTTTTAAGTAAGGCTTACAAATTAAAATAGAATTCAATTCTTATTTTGTGTTTAACATAATTCTAGGATAAAATTAAAGTTTTCTTTTTTTATTTATATTTTTTTTCTTTGTGGTTTTCATTCAAAATTGCTTATTTTATAAATATTGCAGTTTTGTTTTTATCTTTTAAGTGGTTTTTTTTTTTATGAATATTACACCAGTTTATGTTTTATTTTAATTTTTTTAATTTTTTTTTTTTGCTACAACAAATATTGATTATGTTTTAAGGATTTTCTTTTTTGTTTTTTGTTTTTGTTTTAATAAGATACAAATACAAGTTTTTTTTGTTGTTGTTTGTTTTACAGTTTTCCTGTTTTTATCAAATAATTGTTGAATAAAAATTTCGTTCGTTTCTTGATTTGTTTCTTTCTCATCTTTTTTTATTCTATTCTATTTTATTTTTACTATATTTATGGGTGTTTTTTGTTCTTTTTAATTTTCGGTGTTTTAATTGGAACAATTTGGTTTATAAAAAAATGAGAATTAATTTTTATAACCAAAAGGTGTCGATGTGGCTTTGGGTGTTTTTGTTCCATTATTTGTGATTGTAGATGCTGTCGTTCCATTTTGATCTTCTACATCATCTTGATGTTCATCAAGATCTTGTTCCAAAGTTTGCTCGATTTCTTGTTCCGTTATAACTGTAACCAATTCCTCTACCGCCTTGCCAATGGCCGCTAAAGAGGAAAAATAAATGAAAAGAAAAAAATGATTTTTATTAAAATAAAATTAATTTTAAAAGTTATGGAAAATAAAAACATTAACAACAAAAACATCAAATCATGCTAAAAATTAAATAATATTTAAATAAAATATTAAAAATAATTTTTTTAACATTTTGGAAATTAAAAAAAAAACAACATTTTTTTCTATTTCTCTCTAGAAAAACATTAAAGATTTAAATAAAAAATAAAGAAGTGACTTTAAATTCATTCTTTATTATTTCTACATACAATTACAATAAATTTAAAAAAGAAATTTATCAAGAAAATAAAGGCAAAAACTTAGATCAAAATAAAAATAATTGAATTGATATGATGTCTTCTTTTAATTTAAAAAAAAAAAAAATAACAAATATTTTTATATTACAACATAAAAATAATTTACAACACCCATATAATTTTAAGAATAATTTCAAATTACCGTTATTGCATATTATTTTATTTAGAATTTTTAATTTCCTTTTTGATGTCAAGTTGTATCCACAACTTTAGTTATGTTCTGATATTTTTTACAATTTTTTTTTTAAATATCCAGTAAGCCAAAGTTGTGTAAATGGGAGAAAAAACAAAGGAGACTTTTATTAATTTAACAAGCTTTTACTAAAAAAAATGAAAATGAATTTGAAGAAATGAAAAGCATTCTCATAAAATGTGAACTAAAGAAACAAAATTATAATCTTTTAACTTAAAAAAATGCATAAGAAAGTAAAAAAAAAACTTTTTATAAAACAAAATCCTCTTATAATTATCAGCATCCATGTTATCTCATTAATGAAATACCCGAACGAAGTTTTTGAATATAATAACCGATAACAATTTCACTTCAAGAGACGCTGTACGGTGAGTACAGAAGAAGCTATTGCTGCTGTAGAGCGTAGCATTGAGGAAGACCCGAATGAGTCCGTCCGCCATCGAGCACAGGAATTGGATCTGTGTCCATCCACTTTATGGAAGATTTTGAGGAAGGATCTTGGTTTGCGTGCTTACAAAATCCAACTCGTGCAAGATTTGAAGCCAAACGATCATCAAGTAAGGCGTAGATTCGTCGAATGGGCCCAAAACGAGATTACCGTTGTTCCCGATTTTCATAAGCGAATTTTGTTTAGCGATGAAGCGCACTTCTGGTTGAATGGCTACGTCAACAAACAAAACTGCCGCATTTGGAGTGAAGGTAATCCTCAAGTGTATGTGGAAACACCGTTACATCCAGAAAAACTGACTGTTTGGTGCGCTTTATGGGCTGGTGGAATCATTGGTCCGTACTTTTTCAAAAACGATGGTGGCCAGAACGTTACAGTCAATGGTGATCGGTATAGAGCCATGATTACTAACTTTTTCATTCCTGAATTGAATAACCATGATGTCCAGGAGATGTGGTTTCAACAAGACGGCGCAACATGTCACACAGCTCGTGCCACAATAGATTTATTGAAAGACACGTTTGGTGACCGGCTAATTTCACGTTTTGGACCTGTGAATTGGCCTCCAAGATCTTGTGATTTAACACCGCTAGACTACTTTCTGTTGGGGCTATGTAAAGTCATTGGTCTATGCGGTAAAGCCACAAACACTTGACCATTTGGAAGACAACATTCGCCGTATTATTGCCCATATACGGCCACAAATATTGGAAAAAGTCATCGAAAATTGGACGTCCAGATTGGACTACATCCGCGCCAGCCGTGGCGGTCATATGCCAGAAATCATATTTAAAATGTAATGCCACAAGATTATCTTTCGGATAAATAAAATTCATGTCAATCGAATAATCCCATCGTTGTTTTATTGCAACTTAAAGTTCTATACCTCTATAAAAAACACACTTTATAAAAGTAAAGTTAAATTTAGATAACAATGGTAACGTCCTAACCCCAATCTTATTTCTTATCTCTTTTATTGGATGGTCCAGCTGTATGAAATCAGCAACATATGTTAGACAGTTTTCTTCAAAATACCAGAAACGATGGGATTCCGAAAAGTACATAGTAAATCTGTCCTCAAATGCTCTTAGCAGTTACTCTTGGCATTTAATTTGTACGGTGTTGTTTTGTGGCACAACAACACCCCCAATAACTTGATGGCTTAGTACCAAATTACGCTAGTAGACAGGTGTTCTGTAATCTGAGAAAGATGATGGCAGACATCGTGGCGGGCATCATGACGATAGGGGTCTGAGAAGATCTTCACTGGTCCCGTTTAATCTTTTATAGCTAAGAGCACATTCACTGGCCCCGTTTAATCTTCTATGGCTTATGGCTACCCGAAAGGGCAAATGAGGATTTGGTCAACATCTATAGTGAGGAAATACTGTAATGACAGTATTGTCCCCGATTGTTCTTAAGTGCTTCCCAGCTTACACGCTAAGAGAGAGATCGCTGCTCTTACAGGTCACTATACCTGTAACAAGCATGTGTACAGAGTTTCCATATCCCACATTTGTTGCAGTAGGAACAGGTTGAATTCTTACTTAGTATCTATAGGAGATACAGGCTACCACACGCATTTATGATGGCTGAATAGGATTTATTGACGCCCTTATTACATGATTTGGTACGGTTTCTTGTATTAAATAATTTTTAAAAAACATTCGACCTTATCTGCGCACTGCTAGGGCTTAGTAGATACTGTCTGCAACACGTTTGTGTAGGATTTGATGATATCCAGTTGAAGGAGTTGATATTATTTCGTCTTACTAAGTTTGGGATTGGCTTAATACATCAACAGTGGAAGCAGTACTGAGGGCCATCTAGGGCCTGACCCCATTGTCAAGTAAACTTACAACGAAATGACTTCATATTGAACTGTTATTCCTAGTTTTGTCACTTTTTGATATTATTCTGAGTCTTTACTTTCACGCACGCATACATTGAAAAGCCGACGCACACGAAACGAGTCACTGTTTGGTGCGGATTTTGGTCCAGAGGCATAATTGGGCCATTTTTCTTCGAAATTGAGCAAGGAGTGGCCGTTACAGTCAATGGCGATCGTTATCGGGCCATGTTGAACGAATTTTTGTTCACAAAAATTGAAGAGGAGGATATTGGCAACATTTGGTTTCAACAGGACGGCGTTACGTGCCACACAGCCGAAGCTACACTCGATGTTTTGCGCCCTGTTTTTGAAGATTGCATTATCAGCCGCAGAGCTGATATCGTTTGGCCACCTCGCAGCTGCGATTTGACACCGTTGGACTATTATTTGTGGGGTGCCGTCAAAGATAAGTGTTAAGCCGACAAGCCAGAGACAATTGACGCTTTAAAGGACAATATTCGTGAAGCCATTGGTGAAATACAGCTGCACACAATCGATAATGTGCTTAAAAATTGGACCGATCGTGTAGGCTACTGCATGGCCAGCCGAGGCAGCCATTTGAATGAAATTATTTTCCATTATTAACCGGAAGGATTGTACTTTCAAATAAAAAAAGAAATTTGAGAAAATATTCAGTAGGTATTTTTTGTTAAAGCATTTTCAAAAAAAAAGTTATTTGGCGGACCCTTTATATTTGACGGAAATGAAAGTAAAAGCTCTCAGGTATAGACTAGTGTCTGTCAGCTATACTGACTTTATTCCACTGTTTTACTAATAGATTATGGCCTAATTAAATAAAGAAATTTGTTCGCTTAGAGGACATTTAGTTTTTGAATTATTTGCTGAGAGCTACGCTCAATGCATTGTCATAGAAACCGTTCATTGCTATTTATTCGTATGTTTGAAGTAATTCTTCGCTTAATTTCATTAAAAAAATTGGTTTTATTTTTAAAGCATTTTATACATCAACAAGCCTAACCTATTTCACAGTTATATGCATGTGATCGTTGTAGTTCCAATGGTACTTTTTTTGTAATGTTATCGATAATATCTTTATAATCAAACTTTTAGAAAATGACAATAAAAAAAAACAAAAATTAAAACAAATAATTTCTCATTCTAAAGAACAAAACAAAAACCAAAAACTAAATTAAAACAAAAACAGAAACTAAAACGAAAACGAAAACTGAGTAACTGAAAATGATAAACGAGAAAAGTGTTGCAACAACATTAACATTCACATTCACAATTCACACATCATTCCTACCATTCCTAGCACTTTGACTGTGTTGTTGTTGTTGCTGTTGCTGCTGCAATAGGGTATTGCTGTGCGGCGGTGGCGGTGGCCTGCCGTCATCCGTTAAATAAGAACTCATTATACCTCCAGCAGGAATTCCGGTTGCCGTTTGCATATCCATGCCACCATTACCACTTAATATATTGCGTTGATGTTGTTGTTGATGGTGCTGTTGTTGTTGCTGCTGTTGCAAACTATGTAAATTAGCTGCAGGATTACCGGCATTACCCATTAAATGATGCTTTCCTATAACACCGCCGCCAGTAGCAGCCCCAGCTGCCGCTGCTGCATTATTGGCATGATGATCATTCATGCCGGGCAGCATGAGACCCACTTTATATACGAAATGCATGTGAATGCATGATGGTTTTTTGTTCCGAGTTTTGTTTTTGGTATTGTGGTTTTAATGATGTGGTTGGATGCAGATGAAAAGGTTACGAATATGGGCGCAATTAAATAAAATATTTTTTTTTTATAATAAAACAGTGAAACAAACAAGAAGAGGTGGAAGAAAGTATAAATCAAAAACAAAAATCAACAACAAAACGACAACAACAATATAAATATTGATGTTGTTGTTTTTTTATTTAGAAAAAAGATGAAAATTTCAATTTCAAGCTTAAACTTATAAATCCAGGGAGGAGCATAACAGACAAAAGCTATAAAAATTTTATAGACGGGTTTTTATGCAAAGGAAACCATTTTATAGCGGAAGGATATTTAACAAGCCTTACACAACAACCAGTCTTTTGGTTTTTCTTTTCATTTCATTTCTTTTCTGTTTTTTTCTGTTTTCTTTCTTTCAAAATGATTACTTAAAGAAAAACTCTCAATACATACATAAAATGGTAGAATGTATGGAAGTATGTTAACATTTATGTATGAGACACGATTCACGATTCACGAATCATTGAATTTCATTTGAAGGATTTATCACATGAATACACATACATGTACAACACAAACACAAACACACACAGGCCTGTAACATATCGTATGTATGTATAGGATGTGGTAATAGGTCGGCCTTTTTAGGGATTCATCAACTTATTGATATTGCGGAATATTTTACAAAATTCCATTTCAATGATGGCTGCAGTTTGTAAACGTGTGTGTTTGTATTTCGAATATATTTTTTTGTTTTTTTTTGAGAATTTTTTTTTGTAATAAAAAAGTAGAGAAAAAATTCCATTCCATTTAAAAATATTTAAAATAAACGGAAGATTTTTAAGAAACTATAACTCACTTGAATTTTGATCATAATGGCCATTTTGTTGATTCATTTTGGCTGGTGAATCGGTGTTTAATTGTGAGGCTGTCACTGAACGGGTTTGTAAAGTATTCGGTTTTGAATTTAAGGCTGAGCCCGGTGTAGCACCATTATTGGGATCATTTAGCAATTGGCGTAAACGTTGTAATTGAGCCTCCAATTGGCGATTATGATCCTCCAAAATTTGCATGCGTGACTCCAAACGGCCCTTGTGTTGTCTCAACAATTTGGCTTCGGCCATCATGTCCTAAAGATAATTAAATTTTAAATATTGTTTTAGAAATTAAAATAGAAACATAATACCTGGCCATGTTCTCCTGAAGCATTGCCAGCCTGTGCCAAACCACCCACTGACGAATTGGAATGTTGCATGCCGCTATTCTCATCGGGCGTTGTACTCTGGTTCGTTAGTAATTGCTGATACTCAGCCTGTAAACTGGAATTCTCCTCCTCCAGATCTCTAATAATGGCCTCCAATTCTTCCCTTTGCTCAGCATCCATGGCGGCCATTACTTGTACGGGTGACTTGGGTGCTGCACCATTGTTTGTCGGCAATGCCATACAATATTGGGCTATCAGTTGATGTTCATCATCACTGTCGGGTGTCGAATTGGAACCGGTGCCACCGCCATATTCAACTTGTGCCAAACGTGTAGCATACATTTCCAGTCTTGAGTGCATATCGTTTTGCAGTGTATGCGTGGTATGTTGGGGGCTGGGTGCTGGCGATTCTAATGCATCTCCTTCTAAAACACTTTGTACAGGCAAATAGCCTACACGTGGATGTTTTTTGAAATATTTGCGTGACTTGAATTTGTTTTTCAAAGCTCTGGTAAAGTCTCTGACATCTTCAGTGGAAGTGGTCTAGAAAAAGAATGGTTTTGAGTTTGATTTCGTTATTTCTCTTAATAAAAGGTGTAGTAAAGAGAAATCCTAGGTTAATTATTTCAACACTTTCCTTGGTCGACTTATTTTTCTTTTCTTTACTTGACTTTATTCGCCTAATTTAATTTTAAAGTTTTTTTGCTTTCTCCAGTAAAAATAATGGTTTCCTTTTAACTACACCTTTAACAAGTTGTTATCGTATACATACCGTTGTACAGTATTCATGCATGGGATGACTAAGTTTATGATTTTTGGCATTGCGTCCAAAGAAGAAACACTTTTGGCACATATCGAAATTGAAACACTTAAGGCAGCGATAACGGAAGCCAACTATCGGATATTCTTTGCAAATGTTACACTTCGCCTGTTGTATGTCACATAGAATTAGAAAAAGAATAGAAAAATTAATACATACACACACACAGACAAATAATTGCTAATTGAGAGCCAAGTTAGCACTTTTTTTTAGTGTTTTTTTTGGCTTTCTTTTACCTGATGTTTAGCTGTTTCTGCAGCTGCCAAACGATGTAATACTGGTAACCAGACTAAACTCTGTGGTTCATGCTGTAGCCAAGCCAGAAAGTGCTGTAATTCAATCGTAAGTTCTTGATTCGAATCTATTGCTAGAGAAAAAAATAAGAAACAAAGGAAACAAAAAATAATAAAAAACAGAACGAATTATTGTTTTTGGCTGTTAAAACGCTTTTAGTGCTAAGGTGTTAATATGTGTGAATATACATAAATAGCGTTCCAATGTGATGGGTTTAGTATTAATATACTGAATGAATACAAAAGGAAGCCTTCGTTTTAACGATTTTCAACTTCTTTAATGTTTTACGTTTAAATCACTTCTTGCAAGAAATTTGTTTAACAATTGCTTCTACACTTCCAAATCTGGTCTTATTAGCACATGTTTTAGTGCTAAATAAACTAGTGGTACCTTGGTAAATGAACTCTTCACAGCTGTTTGGCTGATATAAAGTTTGCTACACTTGAATATCACGCCTAATTAAAACAAATTTGAGCATTGAAAGGACTAAATTGTGGTGGAATTAGTTTTTGTGGGTTTAGGACATACCCCATCTCCAATTGAAAGCTGTTTTCTTTGTATATCGTCTAGAAAACTAATTCCAACTAATTCTATTAGATTCGCCAGTGAAACATTTTCGAAGCAGCCACGATGGAAGTACAGCACAATGTTAATATCCTAGACATAGTAAAGGGTCCGCCAAATAACTTTTTTTTTGAAAATGCTTTAAAAAAAACTACTGAATATTTCCTCAAAATTCTTTTTTTTTTATTTGAAAGTACAATCCTTCCGGTTAATAATGGAAAATAATTTCATTCAAATGGCTGTCTCGGCTGGCCATGCCGAAGATGCCGATTTTGGCAAAAAAATCATCTTTTCAGATGAAGCTCATTTTGATCTTGGCGGGTATGTAAACAAGCAAAATTGTCGCATTTGGGGCACAGAAAACCCGCACGCATACATTGAAAATCCGACGCACCGAAAACGAGTCACTGTTTGGTGCGAATTTTGGTCCAGAGGCATAATTGGGCCATTTTTCTTCGAAAATGAGCAAGGAGTGGCCATTACAGTCAATGGCGATCGTTATCGGGCCATGTTGAACAAATTTTTGTTCACAAAAATTGAAGAGGAGGATATTGGCAACATTTGGTTTCAACGGTGGACGGTGCTACGTGCCACACAGCCGAAGCTACACTCGATGTTTTGCGCCCTGTTTTTGAAGATCGCATTATCAGCCGCAGAGCTGATGTCGTTTAGCCACCTCGTAGCTGTGGTATGACACCGTTGGACTATTATTTGTGGGGTGCCGTCAAAGATAAGTGTTACGCCGACAAGCCAGAGACATTTGACGCTTTAAAGGACAATATTCGTGAAGCCATTGGTGAAATACAGCTGCACACAATCGATAATGTGCTTAAAAATTGGACCGATCGTGTAGGCTACTGCATGGCCAGCCGAGGCAGCCATTTGAATGAAATTATTTTCCATTATTAACCGGAAGGATTGTACTTTGAAATAAAAAAAGAAATTGGAGAAAATATTCAGTAGTTTGTTTTTTAAAGCATTTTAAAAAAAAAAGTTATTTGGCGGACCCTTTACATTCATCATATACATATGATTTCATTTGCACCAAGAGCCAAAAGAGCTCCAGCTCTTAGCCACTCTAAAATAGGCCACTGCATCCTTGACCTTTCGAAAAGCGAAAAAATCTAAATCGGAAGGTGCAATGCATGTAGGCAAAGCTAGACAAAATTGTTTAGAAGATGTGGAGTATCACAAACAATTTTTAAGTTCATTTCACAATGCAAAATACATTTCTCAGAATGCGTTGTTTCTAGGCAACATAGGTGGCAACCCCCCATTATTCTAGAACCTGCTACAGTAATTCAGTCCCCCTTTAGTTGAAGAAAATTAATGTAATTTAAACCACGCAACCAAATAAAAAGAAAAAATATGGAACAGCTTTGTGACAGCCTTATAATCATTTAAGAAACGTAAAGAAATTGCCTTGAGTAGGATAGGCTAAGCTGTTATTAATGGAATTAAATTCGTATGGTTTTTAATTAACTTCTGCTTTAAAAGTTCATTAAACATATTATAATAATCTGTTGTATAAAAACAAATCGAGATTAGAGATTAAATACTCATAGAAAATTACCTTCTTGAGAAATACCAGCTCTCTCTAAGCAGGAACGTACGGATGGCTCTATATTTGAGCCACCAAAAGCTGCCACTTCGCCCAATTGGCGGGGAACCTTTATGAAAATGAAGAACGAAAATTAAAGAAAGGGCGATACGTGATATTTTTTATATCTGACCTGTATACAATCATGCAATAATAGGCCCAATCTTCTCTGATCGATTTTACGTTCATGATCGGCTATCAAACGGAATAAATAACGGTATTTCTCCTCCAAATGGCCACGACATAATAAAACTAAACCGACCTGTGAAAACATTTAATTTAAATGGATTAAGAAATGAACAGCGGAAAGTAATAAGGGGATGTATACCTTAAAACTCAATACTCTTATCTGACCAGTGCGTTGAGAATCATACACATTCAATATCCAATTGATGGCCAAATCCAAAGACTTGGTCAAATCGATTTTATCCAAAGTCACATATAAAGAATGCAAAACGGTGGTCATATCGGGTATATCGATTAGTTTATCATTTTGTGCTCTCAGACCATGATTATCAAACGATTCGATGGCCGAAGCCATAGATATACGATCTAGGCCTAAAGCTTTTTGTACCGAACGCAATTTCATGGCTGTGCGATAGGCCGAAAAGCGTATTTCATTTAAATCTGCCAAGGATTTCATCAAATCAATCATATCCGGATGATCCCAATGCGTAGTTTCACGCTCGTGGCTAAAGAAAGAAAATGGAAAAGAGTTTAGAAATGAAAACAAATTGCCAAAGAGTGCAAATAAAAACTTACTCTATGTAATAAGGCACATTGGCAGCTGTGGTTGCTCTTTCCCAGGGTGGTTTAACACTTTGTCCCAAATTTGGTATGGGGCCAATGGTGCCACTATTCGATGTACAACGACCATCTTCACCATTTTCCAATGATTGATTGCCGCCCGCATTTAATAAAACCTTTTGTCTTTCATCCATGGCAATTTGTAAGAGTTTCATTCTGAAAGAAAAAACAAAAAACGAATTTAGGAATTCTTATGTAAAGAAATTTTTATTTGAAATACAAACCTGGTGTTCAAATCTTCTAATTTGGATAGACAATTGGCGGGCACCAATACCTGATTGGCGGTGAAGAACGATTGCTGTTCATTGCAGTCATCCAGTAAAGCTCCTGCCGTGGTCATCTTATCTCTTAAACGCTGTAAATGCTGTAATTGCTCACTGGCTTCGGAACTAGTGCCGGGTATTACCCATGAATTTTTGGTTGCCTCAGCCGATGCCAAACGTGAACTTAAATCCTCCAGAATCTTTTGGAATTGACGCATTTTCTAAAAGGATAAAGAAAACAGAGAACAAAATTTAATTTAAACATGTTTTTAAGGAGTTTTTTTATGATAATATTTAACAGGCTTGCATATACCATATACGAGTTCGCTTTTTCGTGTTAATTATCTGAAAGACAGTTTATTTTAAAGATGACAGCTCTTAACCATTATTTTCATGGTTTTTTTGTTGTTGTCATGAAATACAAAAACTTGTAAATTGAGTTGATTAACCATTAAGCATACAATTACAATAAAAATTGTTACATTGTACTCCATTCCCCTTCCCACCGTCTGCCTTTGGCCCTATTTTATCTGTGAAACATTTATTCATGCCTACAAGTTATTGAAATAACCAAGTAAATACATAAAATGACAGTAATTTATTACATTTACATGCGATTTAAAAGACAAAAAATGGCAACAATAATAACAATAACAATAATAATAGTAATGCCAACAACAACAACAACAATAACAAAAAACTCATCATAATTGTATAAATTTACAGAGTGAATTATTTTTATTTTCTTTTTTTTTAATTCATTGTCTGCCTGCTAAAGTAGTCCATTTAATAGGCCCCTACAGAAACACACAATTGTGAGGATAATAAACTTATCCGCACAAGCACTTCGCAGTGTCTGTGTGTGTTTGTAAGTTTAAGTATTAAACTGTCACTGAGCATAATAAAAATGCAAACAAAAAATGAGAGAGCGAGAGAGAGAGAGAGGCACACAAAAATTTAATTCGTTCAGGAATAACAAACAAAAAAAAATATTTCTTTTATTTAAATCCAATAACAATAAAACAATAATAAAAAGAGGAAAAATTGTTGCCAGGCTTTATTTGTGTGACTGCCTATACACATACATACATACATAGGCAGAGGGAAACAGGCAGAGAAACAGTGTTGTAGAAGAGAGTTTAGTGTTTGGCAAGTATAATGAATGTGTGTGCATAACTACTTAAAATTTATTAAAAAAAAGCAATCCTTGTTCAACACTTACGAACAACACAATGTATTACACTCACTGGCTCCCTCTCTCTCTCACACTTCGTTATTATTGTTGTTATAAACGTTATTATTGCTGTAAGGCATTGTTTATTTAATAAATTTGAAACAAAAGTATTAAAATCATTGATTAATTGCAATTGCAAATTAAAAATAAATTTTAATAAGCAAACGGGCTTAAAAAAGGCCTTAAAAATTTAAGCAAATGAGAGTTTTTATCATCCCCAGAGAATAAAATTCTACTTTCTACATTCCATATACATACATATGTACATATGTATGTAAGTGCTTGCATTAAGTGTATAAAAAGCGTTATATTGTATGACAAGAGCTTACAAAGGGCGATTCAAATGCTTTCCATTTTCTTCGATCATTGGCTTTAACTTCGTTTAATATTTTGTTATGAGTTTCGTTCGACGTTAAAACATGGTCTTCACGATCTCCGTGAAGATCTCATGATCTTATAAGAATATAACAGATCCCCATGCATTTCCTGTTCTTAATCTCGAATGCTATTTATCTATTGTTTGTTCGCATCATTGTTACTATGTTGGACCAATGCACGTGTAGCATACGTTTCAGATAACTTCTGTAAAATTTTCATTATAGCACTCGTTGTACCCCTTCAAGAAAAAACCTGTTTAGGTTAGGTTAGAGGACGTGTAGTTGTCAATTAAGACAAGTACAGTACCCGGAGGTCGAATTGACCCATTGTACAAAGTCCTAGTTTCTCACACCACTTATGTTGTGTGTCTTAATTTTATACATGAGTGGTGGTACCTACAGTTTAAAGTCGACTCCGAATGACAGATTTTTGAGAAACTTTTTCATGGCAATTTTATTTACTCTCAGAGTTATTGCCAGAAATCTGCTCAGAGGCAGACGCCGAAGAAACACTTTTTGTATTTTGCCTTGATGTCTGGCCTGGGGCTCGAACCATGGCTTTACGTCTAATAAGCCAACACACTACCTACCAGAATACGGCTACTAAAAAAAAAACTGTTTGGTGTGACAGTTAATACGTGAGACTTGCATGCCTTGTATAGAGCCTGGAAGAGGCTAATCTTGTCTCACTTATGCGGGCGACTGATTTTAAAGTTTACATTTGTTATTAAAGCGTTGCTATAATATCGTTTCAACGCTTATATATGTAGATAGGCTTCACTGCATTACTCTTGGTGGTCCACTATTCGTTTTGAGTATCATTGCATTTAACAACAGCCATAAGAGGATTAGCTGGGCATGTTCCCAATGTAACAACGACTCCTCAACTGTTGGTATTCTTTGAAATAATAGAAATCGATCATCCTACCCATACGCTGTTAAAACAAATACATTTTTTTTTGTTCCTCAGTTTTCAGAACCATATGCGAAGTACACTCAGATACAAGAGTATACATACGGATAATAAATTTCAGAAATTTTTTAACCAATCCGTTTTCGTTGAAAATCTTTGTAATTGTCTGACAACTTTCCTCGATTTTAAGACGGTCTTTTGCTTTGGTTCAGAAATTTGTTAAATTTGTAAATCGGATGCATACCTTTGTGGGCCTGTGCAGGGCCACAATTCAGTTCAGTTTCAGAAATTTTTTAACCAATTCAAAAGACCGTCTTAACATCAAGGGAGCTATAAAGATTTTCAACGAAATCGCATATGCATAATGCATAATTTAGTAACTGTGTGTAGTTCTTCCACTCATGAACTTGTGGGGGTATAATTTTCAAGGAGTGCGGAAGATATTTCATTCTCCGATATCGTATAGTTGGATGATTTCTGTCATGACCATTTTCATGTATTTTCCGTAAGACACTTAACATTGTTCTGTTAACTTTAACATTGGGTCTGTTAAAACTTTTGGTTCTTGTCTTTGCTAGTTAAATTCGCTACACACTTGACTATCGGAGCACCCCCTATATTGTGGTAGGGAACACGTTTGTATTATACTGCTGTAAAAAGAGATATTATTCTTCAAATAAAAAAAAAAACAAATTCCCTCTCTTCTATAGATTTTGTTGATTATTTTAATCGCAGTGTTTTCCATTCTCCACTCCCTTACAATACTTATGTAAACAATTGTCAAACAATACTTAATAAAATTACATCTCGAAATACAATGAATGAAATTAACAACGGGATGTATTATATAAAATGAATGAATGAATGAATGAATAAACGATTGAATGAATGAATTGAATGAATGCACGAATAAATGTAAAATAATTTTAAAATGAATGAATGCAAAAAGAAAAAAAAAAATAAAATAAATTAAAAAAAGTTAAATTTACATTGAAATTTACATTTCATTCATTAAAAGCTTAAATAACAATTAAATTTACAAATGAGAACAACAACAACAGCGTTTTCTTTTTAAATTTCTCACAATGACAATAATTGCAATAACAGCGGAAACAGTTAACAACATAACGAATATTGTGCTCAAAAATTTTAATTGCAATCTTGTGGAGGTTCTCGAACTTGCCAAATATTGCCTGTAATTGACTTTCTTAAGATAATTTTATAAAACTGCAGCATATAAATGAAGATTCAGTTTCGACAGTTCATTTCCCATTGTTCCAGTAACCACAATACCGATGTTGCTTACATACAAACATTGGTCGTAATAACCCTTCAGTCAGGATTACAGCCTAGCTTCTCTGACATCCCTATGTTGTGTGTGTTAATTTTATACACGAGCGGCGGGACTTACGGTTTAAAGTCGACTCCGCACGACAGATTTTTGAGAAACCTTTTCATGGCAATTTTAAAGGGTCCGCCAAATAACTTTTTTTTGAAAATGCTTTAAAATAAAAAACTACTGAATATTTTCTCAAATTACTTCTTTTATTTGAAAGTACAATCCTTCCGGTTAATAATGGAAAATAATTTCATTCAAATGGCCATGTAGTAGCCTACACCAGAAGATGCGGATTTTGGCAAAAAAAAATCATCTTTTCAGATGAAGCTCATTTTGATCTTGGCGGGTATGTAAACAAGCAAAATTGTCGCTTTTGGGGCACAGAAAACCCGCACGCATACATTGAAAAGCCAACGCACCCAAAACGAGTCACTTTTTGGTGCGGATTTTGCTCCAGAAGCATAATTGGGCCATTTTTCTTCGAAAATGAGCAAGAAGTGGCCGTTACAGTCAATGGCGATCGTTATCGGGCCATGTCGAACGAATTTTTGTTCACAGAAATTGAAGAGGAGGCTATTGGCAACATTTGGTTTCAACGGTGGACGGTGCTACGTGCCACACAGCCGAAGCTACACTCGATGTTTTGCGCCCTGTTTTTGAAGATCGCATTATCAGCCGCAAAGCTGATGTCGTTTGGCCACCTCGGAGCTGCGATTTGACACCGTTGGACTATTATTTGTGGGGTGCCGTCAAAGATAAATGTTACGCCGACAAGCCAGAGACAATTGACGCTTTAAAGGACAATATTCGTGAAGCCATTGGTCGAATACAGCTGCACACAATCGATAATGTGCTTAAGAATTGGACCGATCGTGTCGGCCACTGCATGGCCAGCCGTGGCAGCCATTTGAATGAAATTATTTTCCATTATTAACCGGAAGAATTGTACTTTCAAAAAAAAAAAAAGAAATTTGAGAAAATATTCAGTAGTTTTTTTTTTTTAAAGCATTTCCAAAAAAAAAAAGTTATTTGGCGGACCCTTTATTTACTCTTAAAGTTATTGCCAGAAATCTACTCAGATTCAGACGCCGAAGAAATATTTTTTCATATTTCGTTCGGAGTTGGAGATGTCTGACATGGGGTTTGAACCGTGGTGGCACGTCTAATACACTATCTATTACATGTTTACGATGTTGCTTACTAAACTCTAATCTTGTTCTTTAAATCCGCTTATAGAGAAGACAGATACTTTTCTAGGACTCCAAAGCATAAGTCTAGGTTTCTGAAAGCACTGAGTTTAGTTTTGAAGCTATTGGCTGACGTCAAGAGTTTAATATTTGAATTTTTAATCAAAAGTTTATTAAAACATTCAGTTTCAAAAAGTGAAAGGGTTTTGCAGTGAAATTTGTTAATAAAAGCTCTGGGCACCATATTTTATGACATGTTATTGAGAAATATGAAAGTGTCCCTATTATTTCCAAGAACAATCTGTCGGCTATTTGTTGTGGATTTGGCTTCAGCTACTTTTTCAATCAACTCAATTTATGATTTCATACCTTTATGTGTCTGCAATCTTTGTAAAATTGTCTTTTTTCTTAAAGTAGATTTTAAAAACTCTTTTTCTTTTAAGTTTCCCTTTAACACAATAGTATTATTGAATAAAAAATATTTGCATATTAGCAGATATTACTTTTAACTACAGGCTTAACGCTGTATCATAGCTTTGCTTTTCCTTTGCCTTGGCTGCAGAGTCAGTTGTGGTTTCATGTTGCAAGGATTTCAGGCTATTGCCGCCTGTCTTATATTCGTTCGTTGTTGCGTTTCATATTTCGTTTAAGATTTTCGTTGATTCTTTGCAATATGCAACAACGGTAGACAACGGTAAACAACGGTATATTTGTTAACAACAACAAAAACGACAACAAAAAGATTAACTAATAACTGTATTTTAGCAACCACTGCTAAACTTTGTGGTGGCAGAGTATGTTACAACTACAAACATTGGAGCTGTCTTAACTAGAGTCATAGATAAACCTGCTAATATTGTCTCTTCTGTTCTCTCTCTCTCTCTCTTTTTTTCTCCTTCTGTTTTTTCTTTTTTGCAGGATTTATTTTTTTTTTTGGTTTGGGGGATGTTTTTTAAATACAAATTAAAAAAAAAATTCTTCTTCTTCTCTTCTTTGTTGTTGTTTTTTTTTAATAAGCTTCTCTTCTCTGTGTGTATTATTAAGTCTGTTATTTAGAATCCGCATAAAGTTGTTGTAGTTCTTGTGTTTTTACCTGCTTCAACGGCTAAAGGGATACCATAAAACTATTGCAGGTTTTTTTTTTGCATTTGCTGTCGTCTTATCAAGAGGATAAACTGTGCTTGGCTTTGCTTGGCTTGGCTAGTCAGTCAGTTAGTTAGTGCATGAATGTGGTAACTAAAGATAAAACTTGGGCTAGGCAAAAAGCAAAAAGTCTAAAAATGCTTGGCATGTAAGGTAAAGCATATGCAAAGCGAAAGGCAATATAAACCAAAAGAAAATGAAAAAGAGAGAGAATTTTAAAAGTTCCCACTTTATCACTTTGTTTTTGTAGGTTTAAAAACAACTCAATTTAAATTTTTATTAGAAAATCAATTTAAAAAATGATTGAAGAAATTGTTTTATTGCAACTTAAAGTTCTATACCTCTATAAAAAAACACCCTTTATTTTATATCAATAGTCTGCAATTGTAGTCGCCGTAGTCTAGTAGATAGTGTGTCGGCTTATTAGACGTAAGGCCAAGTATGGTCAAAAAATATTTCTTCGTCGACTTCCTCTCAGCAGATTTCTGGCAAAAACTCTGAGAATAAATAAAAATTGCCATGAAAAGTTTCTCAAAAAACCTGTCATTCGGAGTCGACTTTAAACTGTAGGTCCCACCACTCATGTATAAAATTAACACACACAACATAAGTGGTGTGAGAAACTAGGACGTTGTACAATGGGTCAATTCGACCTTCGGGTACCGTACTTGTCTTAATTGACAAGTACACGTCCTCTAACCATCTAATGCCATGGATGAGATAGCAAAGCTCATGAATGGACCATGAAATCCTCACTAAAAATGCATATATTTTTAGCCCCAAATAAATATTTCAAGTTTTAAAAGCCTAAAACCGTTTTCTTCCAGCATTTTGGGTTTCAAATGAAAATACATAGTTTCCCTTAAAAGACACTTTAAAGTTTGTCTCTTGATTTGAAAGTTATTGCCGTTCTTTGCTTTGTTCTATTTGTGATAATATTTCAAAGCCTTCATTAGATTGTAATTTACTCTACGAAATTGTCTTCGTGATTGTCGCCTTCCCTTTATATTGTATGTATGTATGTATGTATGTTGAAAGCAGCAACAAAATGTCGTAATTCATTCATCGTTTCATCAAACAATAATTATTATTATTTTCCTTACGCAGAAACTAATTAGACATTCAAAGACATTTTCCAAGTCATTCATTTTCAACGTAATTTTACCTTTTGCCAACCAACCAACCAACATTATTACAAAAAAAGATTTTATTTTCTTCCCACGTCTCCCTCCTCCCCTTTTCTCATTTTAGAATAGCAATCTCTTGTCTAATGTCTCTCGCATGTTGTAGCTGCTGGCAGGACATGGTATGGCTTTGTGTGTGGGTATGGCTTGGCTTGTCTGTCAAACAGGCAGAAATCTATGCGTGTGTGTGTGTATATACATACACGTACTTTACTGTGTGCTGTCTTTAGGTAAATGGTTTCAAGATATTTTACTGCTGCTTGATTGCATTTTACATGCAAGTTTTCATAAATATTTATGCAATATGGATTTGTTGTTGTTTTTTTCTTTTTCTTCTACTTTTTTCTCTATGCCTCTCTGTCTCTCTCTCTTTCTCTGGAGTTGCTAGCAAGTCTGAAATACTTTTAGAAGAAGGTTGCATTTTTCTACACTTTTTTTCTATTTTTTTTTCTGTTGCACTGTTTAATTTTATTAAACGTTGTTAGACACAAAACTTTTCTTGGTGCACAAGAAGGCAAGGAAAGAAGAAAGAATTAAAAAAATTTTTAGTTACTTAGTTGTAGTAGAACAAAAAAAAGCAGAGGAAAAATGCTAATTAGTAAAGAAAAATAACACAAGCGAAGTTACTTTCCTTAACACTAAAAATGTTGTAGTAAATGTTGCCAGCACCAGTCATACTGCATGTTGCATGCATGAATATTCAAATAAAAATTCAAAAACAAAAAAAATCATCACAACTTTTATTTAAGCAGCCAAAAAGGATTTAAAGAAAGAATAAATGTGTGTAAACCCTTTCACCTCTCTGTTTTCCTGGCTCTCTTTATAAAGGGTGTTTTTTTACAGAGGTATAGAACTTTAAGTTGGCATTACATTTCAAGATGGCGACCGATTTAACAGCTGTCAAGTGATTTATTCTCTGTTTGGTTTGGCAATTCATCATGAATAGACTCACGCCTGAACAACGCTTGCAAATAGTGCAATTTTATTTCGAAAATAATGGTTCTGTACGGAAAACGTATCGCGCACTACGTCCATTTTATCGTGGACAAAATCGTCCATCAGAGCAGTTAATTCGATTAACCATGGAACGTTTTCGCACCACGTTTACTCTTATTGATAACTCACATCTCCAGAGACGCTGTACGGTGCGTACAGAAGAAGCTATTGCTGCTGTAGACCGTAGCATTGAGGAAGACCCGAATGAGTCCATCCGCCATCGAACGCACAGGAATTGGATCTGTGTTCATCCACTTTATGGAAGATTTTGCGGAAGCATCTTGGTTTGCGTGCTTACAAAATCCAACTCGTGCAAGATTTGAAGCCAAACGATCATCAAGTAAGGCGTAGATTCGTCGAATGGGCCCAAAACGAGATTACCGTTGTTCCCGATTTTCATAAGCGAATTTTGTTTAGCGATGAAGCGCACTTCTGGTTGAATGGCTACGTCAACAAACAAAACTGCCGCATTTGGAGTGAAGGTAATCCTCAAGTGTATGTGGAAACACCGTTACATCCAGAAAAACTGACTGTTTGGTGCGCTTTATGGGCTGGTGGAATCATTGGTCCGTACTTTTTCAAAAACGATGGTGGCCAGAACGTTACAGTCAATGGTGATCGGTATAGAGCCATGATTACAAACTTTTTCATTCCTGAATTGAATAACCATGATGTCCAGGAGATGTGGTTTCGACAAGACGGCGCAACATGTCACACAGCTCGTGTCACAATAGATTTATTGAAAGACACGTTTGGTGACCGCCTAATTTCACGTTTTGGACCTGTGAATTGGCCTCCAAGATCTTGTGATTTAACACCGCTAGACTACTTTCTGTTGGGGCTATGTAAAGTCATTGGTCTATGTGGTAAAGCCACAAACGGAAGACAACATTCGCCGTATTATTGCCGATATACGGCCACAAATGTTGGACGTCCAGATTGGACTACATCCGCGCCAGCCGTGGCAGTCATATGCCACAAATCATATTTAAAATGTAATGCCACGAGATTATCTTTCGGATAAATACAATTCATGTCAATCGAATAATCCATCGTTGTTTTATTGCAACTTAAAGTTCTATACCTCTATAAAAAACACCCTTTATATGCCAAAAATATCTGTAGGTATGTGTGTGTGGGTATGTGTACTTTTTATTTTAAATGTTTGCCTTTGCCACCACCCTCGCGCTCTGTCGCTCTCTCTGTCTGAGTCTTACTTAAATACCGTTTTAATTATTTCCTTAGCTTTTTAACTCTCATAGTTTATCTTTAATTTAGTTTTTGTTTTTCTTTCTCTTTATTTTCGATTTTTTTCATCCTGAATGTCATGTCTTTTCTTACTTTTTCTTTAAAAAAAAAGGAACCAAAAGTACTATAAAGTCATTTTAATTTCAGTATTTTATACAATATTATGGCTTTGGAAACAATTCTCTCTCTCACTCGCTCTCTCTCTCTCTCTTTGTGGGTTTTCTTAACTTGATTGTTGTTGCATTATTTATCTTTTCTCTTGACTACTTGCTCCCACAAGTTTATGTTCTACAATCTCTCCCCGTTTTATTCATGTTATAAAACGAAGACTTTCATGAGACATTAAAAAGACAACGAATGGGGCTTAATTATATGAAATGCAAATGCAAATATTTAAATAAAGGATTCAAACACCAGAGAGAGAGAGAGAGAGAGAGATAGAGCTTAAGTAGTAAAAGTGAGACATGTAAAGTAAATATCACTTTAATATTTACTTCCTTACCACCAATATTTGTTTGCACACAGTCTTTTTTGGGAGAGAGAAACTTACTTATTAAGTCTAGTTGCCACACAGTGTGTTGTAGTCATGAGAGTAAGAACACTGAAAAGAGAGAATGAGAGAGAGCGCGCGAACTTTTCTCTTTAGTAAATTGAAACTGTTGCTTATGCTCTCAGTGATATTTGTTGTAAGTCAGGTATGGGGGGTAGTGATAATGTATGATATTTACAGTATTTTATACTTTTTTGGAGTAAATTTCAATATTTATGAAATTTTTTCAACAATAATTGAATTTATTGTACCAAACTATTTGAAACAAATAGAATATGATTGAAAACAAAATGAATTTGAAGTTTACTCCCTCCAAGATCAAATTTCCGTCTGCAATACTCTGTTGCTGGAAAGGATAAAACTGATGATCGAGTCAGGTTTTACGCTCATAATGATTTTGTTGTCTATTTAGTGGTCGAAAGAATAACATTAACAACGAAAATCATGGATAGGTTAGGTAATGTCCCAAACCACTACACACAATACAACAATAACCCACGTCAGATTTTTAAAATTTTTTTAACG
The DNA here is from genome assembly GCA_932273835.1 of Sarcophaga variegata. Taxonomy (NCBI): domain Eukaryota; kingdom Metazoa; phylum Arthropoda; class Insecta; order Diptera; family Sarcophagidae; genus Sarcophaga; species Sarcophaga variegata. The sequence goes on along the minus strand of OW026359.1, from coordinate 16,696,672 downwards.
GTAATTTAGGTTTACTACCAAAATTTTTGCCAGAAGGCTTCACTAAAAATATTTTTTTCATTATTTTTTGTGTCAGGCTTTTACTCTGTCAGCAATTGTGCTGACGTCAGAAAACTTTCGCCAGGTCATACACATCAATAGTGGGTTCTCTGAGTTTCCAGAAGCTTGGTTAAGTGATTCTTATGTCTTCCCTTCTTTACAATGTGCTGTTTCTACAGTGAATGATATATGAAGTCGTCATAGTCTAGTAGGTAGTGCGTTGGCGTAGACCTCGTAGACGTGAGACCTCGCTTCAAAGCAGGTCAGACATCTCCAACAAAAGGATATATTAAAACAATATTTCTTCGACGGCCTCCTCTCAGCAGATTTTTGGCAAAAACTCTGAGAGTAAAAGAAAAATTGTCATGAAAAGTTTCTCAAAAAATGTATAAAAATTTCACACACAACATAAGTGGTGTGGGAAGCTAGGTTGTAATCCTGACTGAAGGGTTGTAATGATCAATCATGTGCATATACATAAAAATAGATTCACCTGCTCTCCGAAAAGTGTACTTTATCTAATGTAAAAAAGTAACTGCACTTTGTTTACTGACCTCTTATGAATATTATTCCTTTTCATTTCAAAAATTTGAAGCGTCACTCTTCTTTAATTAATTGTACGTATAGATTTGGTTGTGATGTTAGAACATGGTGAATCTATTTTATTGAACAGCACTGTATATTATATTACACAGACTTTAATACAATCTCTCCAATATTATCACATGGTCTGCTATATGGAAAGCATTGAGAAGGAATAACGTTCTTTATGCCAGCGCTGGGTGTCATAGGGGAGTTGATGTGTAAGCAAGAATGTTTATCTAGGCATTATCGAACAAAAACAACAGCAACGGGATAAGATTTAGGTGCTTTGTGAAAATAATATGACTCCAAGAGGAGCAATGGGAATAACAATTTGTTCTGAAATCCTGTGTAAGCCTTCCTGTAATAAACACCTACGAAAACACCTATCTAGGCTGTACTTTAATAACATTCTATTTAAATAATTGAAAATAAAAATCTAAAGTTTCTTACAAATTCATTAATACCAGCTCTGACATCAACGGAACTTGCCAATATTCATTCGAAGACTTTTTACTCGCAATTATTCCTACTAAATATCGCATTCCCACTAAATCCTATACTTTATTTTGACTTTAAGACTCTCTCTCATTCACTCTCTCTCTCTTATTAAATTAAACTTTGTGGCTGATGTTGTTGTAACCAGTAAATATAATAGAAATAGAAGTGGTACTCGCACATGTTTTTTTCATCTCATTCAACAGCCTTAAGTTAAGTAAACACAAGGCAAACAAACCGTTATTTCTTGTTTTTTTTTACTATAATACAGAGAGGACAGACAAAGAGAGTAAGAAAGAAAAGGATTGCCATTGTGCGGGCATTGTTTTTTAATAAGGAAATGCGTTGAATTTATGAACGAAAAAAAAAGAAACAAAACAATTACAACCGAAGTAATGCTTAAAATGTAAATTAAATGTTGCAAGTTTTAATGCTTGCTGCTGCTGCTAGATGCATAAATTCTATATTTTTTTCTCTCAACTGCTGTATGCCGCAGTCAGACAGATAGACAGACAGACAGACTGCCAAGTTTTATAGAATTTTTCATCTTTAGTTGTGTTTCTTTTGTTGCCACTTGAGTTAAACAATAGCGTTTTTGTTTAAAACCCTACACCAAATACGTAAATAAAACCAAGTTTATGAATTGAATTGAATTACTTGTGCATATTTTATGGGGCATAAGATTATAAAAGAAATAAGGCGAATAAAAATAGAGAATATAAGAATAAAAAATCAAGGAGACTTACAACCCCCCCTCACTATTTTTTTATTTAAAACTAAAAACTCATTAAATACAAGATAAAAATATAGAATTAAGTTTTTTAATGAATAAAAGAAAAGAAAGAGAATTAAAAAGAAAAAATTAATAGAGATTTTAAAAAATAGAGAAATAAAATGGTAAGGAGACGGTATAAATGTTTTGTTTCATTCGATTGCTTGCACCTTGCCATTGTGTACATACGTAAAATAATGTCATTTGAATAAACATTTTGGATTGGCTGCAATAGTCGACATTTTTGAGGCAGTTTTCAGCCAATTTTTTTTAACAATTCAACAAGTGTCTCTGCAATGATTTGAAGAAGGCTGGTTTACAAATGTTTGTCGTATCTAAGGTCTTCGTGATGACCAATTGCTGTCTCCAAAACGTGATATCATTCTTTCTGCGAATTTGTCATGCAATAAAGTCAAAAGCAACTGTTCTATATGGCTCGTAGCACCGTCTTAGAGATACCAGATACTATTCATCTCATAATGTCCAAGTGCAGACCAAAGAGAGCAGCTTACCATACGGTCACAGTGCTCTAAATTATCAGAAACAGTTCTTCCAGGATTATTTTCGAAAAAACAGGACCGACAATGTCACCTAAACACCATAGAGAGTAACAAACTATTACTTTTCCGGATAGGAATTGCTTCCCCACAATGATTTTTGAGTCCCACATGACACAACAAATTCGGTGCAATGCTGAAGAAATTTTTAATCAATCGTCAACTCTGAGGCATTGTGTGTGGTCAATCGGCATTAATTGGTGCGTAAATTCGACTTTATATGGATGAAGGAGTCTCTACAAATGCCTAATACGATATACAGTGAGCGTCAAAAGTGAGTAAACACCACTGAAATAATTCATTTTCTTAGGATAGCGAGAAAAGTAAATATAGTAAATAAAAGTAAATAGTCGAATAAATTTCCAAAAATGAAAACATTTAAAACAAAAAACAATTCATGATAAGGGAACTTTTTTATACTTAAGAACATAATAAAAAAATGTAAATTATAGTGGGTGTTGACTCACTTATGGCGCTCACTGCACATACATAATTGGTCATTACAACCCTTCAGTCAGGATTACGAACTAGTTTCTCACACCACTTGTGTTGTGTGTGTTAATTTTATACATGAGTGGCGGGACCTACAGTTTAAAGTCGACTCCGAACGACAGATTTTTGAGAAACTTTTCATGGCAATATTTATTTACTCTCAGAGTTTTTGCCAGAAATCTGCTGAGAGAAAGTGGCCGAAGAAATACTTTTTGTATTTTTGTTTTGATGTCTGGCCTGGGACTCGAACCCTGGCTTTAGGTCTAATAAGCCAACACACTACCTACTAGACTACGGCGACTTCAAATACGATATAGTGGGCCGTAAAATAGACCCAATGCAATGGAATAGACAAATTCGGATTATCTGCTACACTTTTCTAACAGAAGCAACTTTTTACGGTATTGTCTATACTGTGATGAAGCACCGAGTTGATCTTTTTTGTAAAGATTCCAATCTCTTTAAATTTATTTTCAATCTTATTAATTGCTTGCATAGTAGCTTGACTATGGCAGCAAACAAATTCACTCCGTCTTACACTACTTTTGTAGTAAATTCCTATAATTTTTATGCGTTCTTCGAATGATAGACGATCCATAGTCGCAAATAGCAAAACTTTCACTATATTAATGATATTTAACAGCTTTCAGTGTTGCCAGATTGACAGTTTTGTAAACACTAAATGGATAAGCGGATAAGAGGGTCACCATAGAAACCAAGACGTACTAAGTGTAATAAAAAAAGAGATAAAGAGAGAGAGAGAGAGAGATTTTTCAAAGTCAGTGTTAGAACGCTGTCAAAAACTGTGAATATTTCGATGCTCCAAAACATAAGAAAGCTTGACTTTGTTTATAAAATGCTTTTCTTTTTACGAAAGTTTTGCAATATCTTCCGACGATAAGAGTCAGAAAAACAGGTTGCCTTTAGAATCTATGTAATCTCTTCTATGCCTGCATTCACTAACTGTCAAAATCGTCACGTTCGTATTTTGTATTTAAACTACCGTCATTGTTTTAATTCCATTATGTTCCTGCCATTAAGATTATTAATCCTTAAACAAATGAAATTAATTCTCTTTCTCTTCATTTTACTGCAATCAATGGCATTCAATTACAAATAAAAATAAAAAAACCGTTATTTTCTTAAGTCTCAACAAAACTTTCAATCAATTAATCGCCAGTTTTAATTAAATTTAATGAAAAGTAAAGTTTTCGTTCCAATTCTTTCCTTAAAACCTCCTCCCTCACCACACTTTATTTTTTTGTACACTCAACAACTATAATTACAATAGTCTGTCGACTGTCGTTGTTGTTGTTGTTGTTGTTGTATTTCTTGTTAAAAAGTCTTCAAATGTTACAATTTTTTTTCTCTCTTCTCTCTTCCATATCTTCTTTTACTCTTGCTGTAGTAGAATTTTATGATTGAACCAGGGATGGGAAATTGATCTTAGCAAATTGTACTAACTTTCACAAAAAATTTTACTTTTTTCAGCCCGATTGTATTAAATTAATTTTTTTTCTTTTTTAATCTTTTTTATTAAAAATTAAATAAAAATATAAATGACAATTCTTTTTACATATATTTTGTACATACAGTGAGGTGCATAAATGAGTACATGTTTGTATTTTGGACGCTTTTTATTGAATAAAACTAAAATTAATAAAGAAAACTTCAAAAGTTAGAAATCATCAAGCCCTAAGAAAAAAAAAACGAACAAAGCAAAATCAACTCGCATGTATTCAATTACGCAAGTGTCCATTTTATATGTTTGCAAAAACGAAATCAAAAACTATCGTTATTTTTTCATGTTTTTCACTACTTTGACTTTTTTAAGAAAATATTAGTTTAATATTAATTACTTAATCTCGTTGAGCGAATATGTTTTGCAACTTATCGAACAAAAATCAAATTCTACTAAAAATAGAAGAAACAGCACTGTAGCTTTGACTGGAAGTGTCCGTTCTACCAGGGACATTTGTAAACAACTTGGAGTTAGTCAGTCAGTAGTCATCAGAGTCCAAAAACGGTCTGTTGTTCCCTAGCTTCAAGACAGACGTCGTAAAAAACTACTAACGAATGCGGATGCTCGTTTCATGCTAACAAAAATTAAAAGGAACACATTTTTAACATCCAAAGGAGCTTTTTGGCAATCGGGAAAACCGTTAGTCGATGGACGGCAAGAAGAGCTCTTAAAGATATTGGCTATACCTCGGCACTCAAAAAGAAAAAACCTGCACTTTCGGCTAAAAATGGCACTATTAAAGTTTAGAAGAAAACACAGAAATTGGACAAAGTCCCGACCTCAATCCAATTGAGAATTTGTGGTCATTCGCGATGAGATGGTTGGGACAGTACTGATCAGCCTCAACCAATTTAGGTGAGCTTTGGCAACGGAGTCATCAGGAATGGACAAATATTTCGAAAGAAATTATAGAGAATTTGGTAGAGAGCATGCTAAGTCGCGTAAATGAGGTTTTACATAACAAGGGTCTTTGGACTAAATATTAAAAATACTCGTATTCCCTAAAATTTTGGAATTGAGTACATCCGAGTTATTTTCCTCTTGATTGTTTTTTTCTTAGAATTTGATCAGAAATTTATCGGAAATTTGATCGGAAATTTATATTATTTTGTTAAGTACAAAATACTAAATAAAAAACGAAAAAAATTTTTGAATTGCTTTAACACTTTTATTTTTATGCAATTAAAATTGCTCAGAGTACTAACATATACTCATTTGTGCACTCCACTGTATATGCGTAAAAAAACATAAAATTAAAAAAAAAGTACATTGCAGTTTCTTTGTACTAAGTACTTGTATATATAATAGGTAAACTTAACAACTTACTTTAATACTTAACTATAAAGGAATACAAAAGTTTATCAATTCTAAATTTTAAATCACTATTTATGATACATTTTTTGCTAGCAAACTATCTGTTATTTCAAAATTGTAGTAACACGAATTTAATGACTTCAATAAATCCCTTGTTTGGATTAAATTGGAGACAGTCGTAGCAAACAGTCTATTTCTTCCTTTGTAGGGAGGGATTAAGGAAAATTTTTAAATAGTGCTAAATAAGTCATTGAGGTGCTATGGTGTTTTTAACTTCCAAATAGTGCTAAAAAAAGTACAATTGTACCAACTTTTCCATCCCTGGATTGAACCATTTGCATTTTTACATTAATCAAATGCCTCTCTCTTTCTCTTTTATCACTTCTGCTCTCTCTCTCTCTCTCCCGTTCTCTCCCTCTCTCGCGCTGTGTTCATTTACTTCTGCCTTATTTTTTTTGTTATTTATGAGAAAAAGTTGTGCCTTGTTGAACTGTTAAAAAAAATACAAGTTTTTACAAGGACGAGTAAAGGAGAACATTACACTAAAAGAGGGACGGAGAAGGGAGCAACAAAAACTTTCAAACAAAAGCTAGAGGCAGTCAATGTTTTCAATGTTTAACGAAGTTTTCTTTTACCTGCAAAGTTTTTTTTCTTTTTTTTTCTTTAATTCTCTCTTTATTATTAAAAAAAAAAAAAACAGAGAAGGAGAGAGCGGACAGCAGTTAGTTTGTTTGTTTAAAAAGTTTTCTGTCATTTTATTCTTTTTGAATGTGTGATGATTAAATTTGTAAGAAAATTTGTATTTATTTTTTCTCAAGTGTACCCACCTCTTTTTCATCCCTTAAAATGCCCACCACTTGTAAAAACATTTCCTCGGCCTCATTTTGTGGCTCATAATTGGAGTACGTGTCGTCTACCAATGTTATGTTGCCACAATAGAACTCATCTGTTGAGAATATTGAATCTCTATAATGCTGATCGATATTACGATCGCTATCACGAAATAAATTCTCTGCATTATTATGCTGCAGCTGCTGGTCAATGTCATTATTCTCTTCCTGAACTGCATTAACATTATCGGTAACAGTATGATCATCATCATGATCACCATGACTGTTATGAAGATCATCATGCAGATCATTTAAATGCTGATCATTGCTTGATTGCGTCGTTTCATGATGATGATGATGATCGTGGTGTGGATGTGGTGAGTGAGAAATTTTCGAGTGTTTCGAAAGCGATGTAGCACTAGAGGCGCTACTCAATTGTGAGTAACTCAAGCTGAGTTGACTACTTTCTGCCGCCGAGGTACGACTGCAATCCTGTTCAAGTTCAGTGCCACCCGTGCCGCTGTCTCCACTCTGAGAACTGGCCGAGTTGCCCAAATTCTGTTTGGTGGTCTTCAAGCAATTTATGTTGCCATTCGACTTTTGATGTTCCATTATGTGCTGTTGCATGGGCCCTGGCAGCTTCAGCGGCGGCAGCATAACATTGAAATTCACTTCTCTTGAATCGCAATGCGAACGACTGCCACTACTGCTGGTGCTGCTGCGACTGCGCCGTTTCATGGACACAAAGGGTGACAGCAAACGTCTTCGCTGTGTCGACAGGCAGGGCGTTAAGGTACGACGTGCAGCAACATAAATTTCCTCTTCATCATCACCATCGTCTTCATTGAGATCGTGATGGGCAACTGTTGCGGCTGCAACAGCCGCCGCCAAACTGTGTGGCGGCTTGGCATAACGTTCTAATGACCTTGATTTATACTCCTCAACACTTAAGCGTTGTTCATGCTTATGGACTACCTGTCTTTCTCTACTGCGTCCCGTATAATTGTTGTCTGAGTTGTTGGTTTTATGTTTTTTATTAGTGACTGCCCCGCCACCACCACCACCACCACTGTCTCCCTGTGCACTTCTTGTTGACGATGCTGAAACAGAGGAGTTGTTGCGATGCATTTTTCCTGTTTTGCTTCTCTCTGTGTCTCCTCTAGAGCGTAGATCTCTTAGAATGTGTGTATTTTCTATGATGCTATTGCCGTCATCCAGTTCTGGTACTCTATGCTTAACCGTAATGGCATTTGCATGTTCGCTATGGCCGGTTGCCGTTGTATTGGAGGCAAATAAACGCATTGTAACATAAGGTTGTTGTATATATTGTGGTGGAGGATGCCTGATGTTTGATGCTTGATGCCTGATGATGATGCAGATGGCCTTTGGTTGTGTTTTTATTTATTTTTATCTTTCGTTTCCTCGTTTTTAATTTATATTCGATGTCCAAATACTTGTTTGAGTCAATTTTTTTTGCCTTTCTACACTGTATTTGTAATTTTTATTTATTTTGTTTTTGTTTTTTTTTTTGTTTACAGCCTTTAGGCCTTTTTTAAACACCGTGTTTCTATTTTTAAAAGTTTTTAATCCTTTGGGAAAAGTCTTCCGTTTTCAGTCATTATTATTTCGCTTGGATTTGATTTTGATTAAATGCTGCAGACACACACACAGGTTAGTAAATAAAATTTTAAAAGAAAAAAAAACATTAAATATTTTAAGTGATTGGAATTTTTTGAAAAGTTTTATTTTTGAGGTTTTAAAATTTTTTTTTAAAATTTTTTTTTAAATTTTTACTTTATTATTTTTATTATTATTTAGAATTATTTAATTTAATTGTGAACATTTTTTTATATATTTTGTTTAATTTTAATTTTCCTTTTACATGTTATCTTTCTATTTAATTTAAAATTTTTTCTATATTTATATTTGTTTTTATTTTTGTTTTACATTGTTTTAAATTTAATTTTACTTTACTTTTTTAAATTTAATTTTCTTTTGTTTTTATATAACTTTTTGTAATTATGTGTGAGTGTGTGAAGATAAATTCAAATTTGAAAATCCAAGACGCAATCCATAAATTTTAGCAACGCCACATTTGGCGTTAACAGAACAAATTTTGCCCTTAACAGAGCACTGTTAGCTGTTTAACAGTATCCACTTGAACAAGCCCACTTGTTTAGAAGTTAATTTTAAAACAAATACTAGGTCTATGAGTACCATATCATACTCAAAGGAAGGTTCCAAGGCCTCTTAATATAATCAGTAAATTAGTCCCTCAAATCAATATCATGGGACCTACAATGTGTTCGTATTACGAGAGTAAACTTCAGCTTAAAAAGTCAAAAAGAGAAAATCATGGATTGTGGATATTACTTAGGGGGTAACATAAGCAATCTTTGTGATCTATTCGTATACTATAGAGTGGTGCCTCTCTTAAAGCTTTCAAATTGCTTCATTCACATGAATTGCTTGCAAAACAGTTCTCAAATTAATAGAGTCTACTGGTACAGGACAAAATTTGCCCTTAACAGAGCACTGTTAGCTGTTTAACAGTATCCATCTGAACGAGCCCACTTGTTTAGAAGCTAATTTTAGGACAAATACTAGGTCTATGAGTACCATATCATACTCAAAGGAAGCTTCCAAGTCCTCTTAATATAATCAGCAATATAGTCCCATATAAAGTGATATGTTATTAAAAAAATTGGCTTTGAAAATTTAAATTTTTGCTTAAAAATTCTCTAGAAGATCAGTGGCCATTTCTGAAACGGTAGGCGCTCATTTGCTTAGATACGGTCTCTAACTTCCCAAAACTTCATGAACCATGGTGGACACGTGACGTCACCACAACGTCAAATTGCTTTTTCTACAAAGCGCGTGGCACAATCAATATTAGTAACACATATCGTCCTCATAGTAGTAGTAGCTCATAGTCTTCTAATTGCAGGCTAAAAAAGACGGTCATAGCGTTCTGAAACATATAAGAAATAGTACACCATACAGACTATATGCAAATGGTAGTCCAGAGTTCCCTCTTTCGAACCGTGGTAGAGGGATAGCTGGATAGCTGGAAATTAGCCTTCTCCGCCCCCACCAAACATCCTTTACATTTCATTATACCTGTCGTTCGGAGTCGACTATAAACTGTAGGTTCCGCCACTCATGTACAAAATTAACACACACAACATGAGTGGTGTGAGAGAAACTAGGTCGTAATCCTGCCTGAAGGGTTGTAATGACCAATTGTGTTATGTAGTCTGCAATAATTGCAAAGTAGAAGACTAATCTACTTATTGCCACTGTTAAACAGTTAACAGAGCTCTGTTAATGGCAAAGTTTATCCTGTTAGAGGCAAGAAGGGGCGCTGCTAAAAGTGTGGGTTTGCGTCTTTGGTTTTTAAATTCGAATTTATCTTCACACATATTATATAATTATATAATTTGTTTCTCTATTATTTTATTTTCATTTTCTGTTTTTTTTTATTATTAATTTAGGTGTTTAGTCTTCATTATTTTATTTTATTATTGTTTGTTTTTGTTTTTAAATTAATTAAATAATTTTTTGTTTTTTAATTTATTCATTATGTTTTGTTGTTTTTTAATTTATTTGTTTTATATTTTATCTCATTTTTTATTTTATTTAAAATTTTTTTTGTTTTATTTCAATTTTATTTTCTTTTCTTCAGGTAGTTTTGATTGTCTGCTTGTTTAAATTTTAATTAAATTATTTTGTTTTCCTTTAATTTATTTATTTTGTTTTGTCCTTTTTTAATTTATTTCTTTTGCATTTTATCTAATTTTTTTTATATTTTATTTCTAATTTTTTTTCTTTTATTTTCAATTTTATTTTCTTTTCTTCAGATAGTTTTGATTGATTACTTGTTTGCAATATTTTGTTATTCTTTAAAATTATTTAATTTGCTTTATTTAAACTTTTTTATGTATGTTTTCTTAAAATCTTTATTTATTTTAATTAAATTTCCTCATTTGTCTATCGTTGAGAGTGAAAATGGTATAAGCCAAGCCACTCATTGACTAATTGATGTTTCTATTCATACGTTTCTAGTTTTAATAATCAAAAAAATATTTAAAATATATCATAAATATGTAAGAAATATTACGTAAACTGAACGAGAAATGTGATAAAAAGTAGGTCCATTAAACCTAGTTTGCTTATTGGGAGAGCAGGCAAGGTTACAACAAGCGGCGCGCCACAGGGTGGTAAATTTTTGTGCACTTTTGTGGAATCATATTGTGAATAAAGTTTTTTTTTAAGACAGAATAACCTGGTAGCCAATGAAGATGATAAAAAGATGATGTAGTCTATTGTTGTGGACTCTATCGTGCCATACGTAGCACCAATATGGGTCTAATAAAACAGATTCGCAGCTGGTTTGCATTAAGAGTCTCATGCGCATACAATACAGGCTGCCATCCAGAATGTATCAATACAAAGTTTGTATGCAGTTCCACTACTGTATATAGACTATGTAGATATGCAAAGTAACCAAACAATGCATCAACTATAAATTCGATGCCTGATTGCTTTTTGACTGCGTTAAAAATACTCATTGACGACGTTTTGAAATAGAATACATTGTAAACATTTTGTACAGCGTCAATATGAAACACGATACTTTGTTCAAACACAAAGCAACTAACATTATGGAAGGCAGCCACAGTGTCCGAAGATAGCAGTGTCAATAGCTGCAATATCTAGGAAGATTCCTCCGATACATGTCAATCTCAGGGACAGAAATCTTAAGAGCGCCCACATTTTACTGCAGAATTGCAGATAAGGTGGAAGACGCATCAACACAGTAGATAAACATACATACCTTGCGTTGAAATGCGAACTAGATTATTATCTTATTCAAATCATGAATATTCATGCATGCTTTCGACAATATCTACACCGTTTTGGGCTAACAGATAGTCCCATATGTCCAAACAGTTCGGGTGAAATGATAAACAAAAGCTACAAAAACAAAAACAATGAACTTGTTTACATGATAAATAAGTAAACAAAATATACTGTTACGTTTTTACCTTTTTAAAAACGTTTAAATATGAGTTCGTTAATTGCAAACAAAGTAAAAGCAAATATGTGTTTAATTTCAGTTAAACTCTCTTTATTCTTTACACTACTTTTATGTGCCACCGTATACAACTTAACGATACAACAATAATAATCTGTTTATTCGCTTTACTAGTTCTTATCACACAACTATTCGCTTTACAGCCACGACTTGTTTTGTTCACGCGCAACTTCTCACAAGGCTGACTGAATTCTTACTGACTGCAGCCTGCTTTGTCCAGCCCTTTTATAGTCCGACACAACCAGTCTAACGAACATTCTTGAAGTGTAAGGTTCGTGATCTCGCCTTCTCGAGAGCTCTATTGCTAATACATTGCTGTTTATGTACTTTGCTTATGTTGTCTATCCCCTTTTGTCACATACATGTTGTTGTTGGTACCAGGCGCAACCAGGTTCGTCGTACATATGCGTGTGTGCAGCTTTAGATAATCAACACGTTCATTGTGTTCTTAGTGTTAGTGTGTATTTATATCGTGTGACTTTTGTTTCTCGTTTTTGTTGTTAAACGATATTAGGTCGTTTCGATTTGCGTAACAATACCAACAACGTCAGTAAAAATTCAGTCAGTTTTGTGTGAAGACACGTTGCGTGTGAAGAGAATAATCGTGTTTGAAAATATCCTTTAAAAAAGATCTGTCGAACAATTGTTTCTATTTACGCAAAAGAGTGTAATGTGTTGTTGTTTACATTAAGTTGTGAACAGTGGCACACAATATTGTGCGAATAATAAAGAATTTTAATTAAAACTAACAAATTTATTTATATTTGCAATCTGCGAAAACATATTTTAAACGTTTTTAAAAGGTTAAAAACGTAACAATACGGAATACGAAATTTTTAGTGCGACACACTCGTGTATAAGAGAAAATTTATGGTTGCAGGCTAACCGTTGACAGCTTAATTACCGAAATGTTCCAAACGGTTGCGATATGTAATACCGGGCAACTATTTGTTCGATGAGTTTTGGGCAGATTTGGTATAATCGAGAGAATATAGAGTACTGTAACAACTTGAGACAGCGTTTCAAGAGAGACAATAATCGCATAGAGAAAACTTAATTGTCGCGAAGAATAAAGCTCTGGACAAGCTGCTGATGTAACATATGATTCTGGGAGCATGTCAAAGTGGGTAGAATCAAAGAAAATAAAGTATAAAGAATGCACATTTTAACATATTTTGGAATATTTTTCAAAAATATTTCATGACGCTGGGGGGAAAGATAGAAGGGAATGATACAGAAACCAAGAGCGTAACAATGCGTTGTTCTCATCGTGTATTTTTGTTGTTTGACCACTTTTTATTTATTTTTCTAGTGTTAAAAACAGACGTCGGCACAAATGTCCCTCAGGGGAAGAACATCTTCGGCTTTTTACACACATAGGACACGAACATCAAGAATGTTCGTTAAAAAGAGCGTAAAAGTCTTGTCAGTTTTTAAGGAAGAAGGTTCATGTCGTTTTTTCAGACATCAATGATACACCCAAAGAAATATCACAGTAGTATTCACTAATATTCAATGAGAAATGATTTCGATTTTTGGAAGAATACTTGCAAAGTTAAATACGGTGTCTTTAGGGACTTAGCGCAGTACAATTTTTCTATATTTTCCGATCACATATACATATCATTGGGTTAATAAGTAGACTTGACATTATTACTAACAATTTTCCTCTAGGTTAACACATGCCTAGGAAAAAAAGTCTGGAAATTAACATCGCAAGGACTTAGTTGATTCATGTTACAAAAAGGCATTTACAATTTAGTTGCAATGCCATGATATTTCGCAGGAGGTGAAACACTTGAACGTGTTTCTGAGTACTAAATTCTCATGGAAACAAAGATCCGAGAGCCTTCTCCTTACTTTAGTTTTTTTAAATGTTTTAAGAGAGTTGTGCTACAAATTAAAATTTTCTCTTAACAATTCTTTCCGTACACCTTTTGAACACATAAACCAATAAAATTGAAAACTTTCCCAACCTACAGCTTTAATTACCTTCTATAGGGGAAAAGGAAAAAGGAAATAAAAAAAGACTGCCATAAAGACAAATTTTAAAACAAAATTTACAAGACAACAGGGGCAGCAATACTTTTTAACTTTTTGACAGATTGTTCGTCATTAAAAGGAAAGACAAGTAAAACTACAAAAAAAGAGCATCCACACGCACACGCATATGCACATGCACACTGACACATAACTGCACGCAATTTGAAAAGAGTAGAAGAAAAATGTGATTTTAAGAATCTGACAAACTCATTAACACGTAACGCACACACATACACACATATATAGGAATGCATTTAAATATTTATAGAACAACAGCGGCAATAAAAATAATAATGATAACAGAGAGTGAGAGAGAGTGAAAGAGTGAGTGATGGAGAGAGGGAAATGATACAATGCTTCAATACAACTCCTTCAACAAGTTTTTTTTTTGTGTATAAAACACTTGCAATGTAACAGTTTTTTTTTAAAGAAGAGACAAATTTATAGAGAACAGGTGTTAGTATAACACACACACTCACCCAAAGGAAGAAAAAGAGAGCAAAAGACTATAAAGGAATGTATAAAAATGTGTATGTATTTACATAAAACATTCTTTTAAGTGTTTTGTCATTTTTTTTCTTTTGTTTGTTAAGTTTCATTTTCATATTATTACATATTGTTGTTGTTGTTATTGTTGTTGCTGTTGTTAAGAAACATGTCAACAGCATTGTTAATAAATAAAAACAAAAACAACAACAACAACAAAAACAAGAAGCATTACTTAATTTTTCTGTTGAATACAAAATGTTACTCATTAAATATGCAAAGTTGTAATTTTTGTGACATGTTTTCTGTTTTCTGTTTTTGTTTTGTTGTATGTAAGTATGTATGCGTTACTTACAGTGCTCTGTATGAGTTTATTAAAGAATGAAATGTTATGCAAAGAGAAAAATACTGCCATTAACGTAACGTAACGAAATTATTGAAATTGTTTTTAAAAAAAAACCTTTTTTTATCGTTAATTTTTATTCTATGCAAGTAGAATTAAATAATCAGAATTAAAGTTTTTTCTTCTTCTTCTTTTTAATAAGGTTACTGATTAAACAAATTGTTTAAATATTTTGATGACAGAAACGTATGTACATGTAAATATGTTGTCCGTTATAAGATGAAATTGATGAAATTTTTTATGGTCAAAGGCGCGGAGAACTTAGAGTTGAACATATTCATGCAATTAGGAAGGCAAGATGCATTAATTTTTAGATTAAAAACACACATGCTTTACTTACTATTTTCTATTTACATACTTTTATTTTAACAATATTAACACGTTGACTGCCGCGGCAATTTTCAGAAAACTGGCCGAGCAAGCCAACATTGACTTTTTGTTCTTTTCTCAGAAGCCATTTATCGATACTAGCACTGATATAATACGATTTTATTCGTAGCTACACAAAAATGGCAGGCTTAGTGAGTACGTGATAACTCATAGTTGGCACCCTAGAAGGAAACACAATCTACGAGTTATCTAGTAGTCGGTAGGCAACGTGTTCATAAAAGTAAAACTGATTGTTTTAAAGCAAAATTGCCTGAATTTATAAAAACTTTTTTTTAGTTTAGTACGTAAAATTCCTCTCATTTCAACTTCAATTAATTAACTATTAATTTATATTCCACTTAAGTTTGTTTCTTGTCAACACTCTATTAAGATGTCAAGAAAAAAAGGAAAAAAAAAATTAAATTAAATGAAACTAATCTTGTTTAAAATCTTAATTGCAAAACAAAAACGCTACGTAAAACTATTTTTTGACATTAAATTGGCAAAAGGAACAAAAATTTATTGATAGAAATTTTATATACAATGAAATTGTCATCGAAAATTTTCTATATGTATATACAATTTCTTATTCAATTTTATTTATTTCTGTATAAAATTTGTTATCGAAAATTTTCTATATAAAATTTGTTATCGAAAATTTTCTATATAAAATTTGTTATCGAAAATTTTCTATATAAAATTTGTTATCGAAAATTTTCTATATAAAATTTGTTATCGAAAATTTTCTATATAAAATTTGTTATCGAAAATTTTCTATATAAAATTTGTTATCGAAAATTTTCTATATAAAATTTGTTATCGAAAATTTTCTATATAAAATTTGTTATCGAAAATTTTCTATATAAAATTTGTTATCGACAATTTTCTATATAAAATTTGTTATCGAAAATTTTCTATATAAAACTTGTTATCGAAAATTTTCTATATAAAATTTGTTATCGAAAATTTTCTATATAAAATTTGTTATTGAAAATTTTCTATATAAAATTTTGTTATCTAAAATTTTCTATATAAAATTTGTTATCGAAAATTTTCTATATAAAGTTTGTTATCGAAAATTTTCTATATAAAGTTTGTTATCGAAAATTTTCTATATAAAGTTTGTTATCGAAAATTTTCTATATAAAATTTGTTATCGAAAATTTTCTATATAAAATTTGTTATCGAAAATTTTCTATATAAAATTTTCTATATAAAATTTGTTATCGAAAATTTTCTATATAAAATTTATTATCGAAAATTTCTATATAAAATTTATTATCGAAAATTTCTATATAAAATTTATTATCGAAAATTTCTGTATAAAATTTATTATCGAAAATTTTCTATATAAAATGTGTTATCGAAAATTTTCTATATAAAATCTGTTATCGAAAATTTTCTATATAACATTTGTTATCGAAAATTTTCTATATAAAATTTGTTAATGATAATTTCCTATATGTAAATTTTGTTATTGAAAATTTTCTATACATAAAATTTGTTTTCAAAAATTTTCGATTTTAAAAAATTAATATCGAAACCTTTATGTATCGAAAAATTTGTTATCGAAAATTTTCTATATCGAAAAAATTTGTTATCGAAAGTTTTCTATGTTTAAATTTTATTATCGAATATTTGGTATGTAAAAATGAAAATTAATTTAAATTCCATTTAAGTTTGAATCTTGTCAACACTCTCTTTTGTCGGTGATGTCGTTGAAAATCTCAATTAAAAAGAAACATTTCAATTTGTTGTCAATTTTGAATTCAATTGAAGTTTTGCATACAAAATTGAAATTTATCAAGTAAATTAAACTCAAATCAAATACAAAATTTTGTCTGTGCTTAGATTAAATAAATATTTACACTATTTTCAGCATTTCTTCTTTATTTTATTTTATTTTATTTAATTTTTTTTTTTCTGGTAACGAAAGTGAAATTTTTATTTAAGAAATCGATAGTTTTGGCACGTCTTCTGGAGATTTTTTAATCACATCATGTAACGGGTGCTTTGAAGAAAACTTAAATTTTAAAGAAAACAATTAAAAATCGAACAAAATTGAACAGAACATTGCGTTTAATATTCTCTTCTATAAAATTTCGTTTCGTGACATAATTTGGTGCATCCATGAGATGAAATTTATGTCACTGCTCTAAATTCTAAACAAATACAAGAGTTTTCATAACAGTCTGTAGCCCTTTTTGTAAAGAAATTTTTATTTAACCGACCAATTAGAATCAAATTAGAATAAATAAGGCATTACGTTAACCCAGTTTGTTGTATTACAAGCCATAGATGTTATGTCGTTCCGTAAATTAACACGTAAATCAACAATTAAAGACGCCTTAGGTCGACCCAAACTGTGTTTATCCAACCAATTTACAAAGTTGGTGAACCAGAAAAAGAAATGTTGAACGCTCCCTTTTAAAAAAGGAAAATTCAATAAATAAATAAATAAAGAACAGAATAGAATAAACAAATACAAACGTAAATGAAATATTTTAAATATCTTAAGGGCATAATTTATTAAAGCCTTTTAAATAAGCCAAGACAAGTATTCTGTTTTCGTTTTGGTACCGCATTTTCCCAACAATTATCAGAAATTCACACGTAATTTTTTTTTATTTATTTCCTCATAAATGTTTATGACTGTGGCTATCAATTGCCGATGGCTTGTTTAAACAGATTAAACGCGATGACTTTGCCAGAAATTTTAAAAAGAAAAACAAACAAAAACAAAAAACAAAATTTAATTAAAGAAAAATTAAAAATAAAGCAGAGTGAGCATGAAAAGCTAGGTTAAAGTATTTTGTTTATTTTCTTTTTTTACACCCACTCTGGTAACCCTAAATAATAACATCGTAACATCAAATTGTTTACACATGCATATATGTATGTATGTAGATGACCAAGTTGTTTTTAAAATATGTACGCAAGTGTTAGTGTAAATACAAGAGAGTGTTAATGAGACAATAAGAAAAAGAAAAAAAAAACTGTTTATCATTGTCAAGTGTAATTCAAATGTGCTTAATTAACGGTATTAAAAGAAGCAAAAAAAAAAGAGAAAGACAGACAATAAAAAAAACATTCATCATAAGCTCTTTTCTAAACATAATTAAAATTTTATAAGTGGAAGCAATATTAAATTATTGAGTAAGTAAATTGATGGAGGAAAAGAAAATAAAACAATTAGGGCTCTAGGTGTTTTTATAAAAAACATAAAGAATTCTGAAAAAAACTGTTATCGAAAGTTTTCTATATAGAGCGATTTATTATCGAAATTTTTCTATATAACACAATTTGTTATGGATAATTTTCTATATAAAAAAAACTGTTATCGATAATTTTCTGCATAGAACAATTTGTTATTGAAAATTTTCCAAGTAGAAGAATTTGTTATCGAAAATTTACCATATAAAACAATTTGTTATCAAAAATATTCCAAACAGAACAATTAGTTATCGAAATTTTTCAAATAGAAGACTCTGTTATCGAAATTTTTTAAATAGAAGAATTTGTTATCGAAAATTTTCTGTATAGAACAATTTGTTATCGAAAATATTCCAAATAGAACAATTAGCTATCGAAAATTTTTCAAATAGAATTTGTTATTGAAAATTTTCAATATAAAATAATTTTGTTATCGATAATTTTCTATATAAAACAATTTTTTATCGATAATTTTCTATATAAAAGAACCGTTATCGATAATTTTCTATATAGAAAAATTTCTTATCGATAATTTTCTATATAGAACAATTTGTTATTGAAAATTCTCCAAATAGAAAAATTTGTTATCGAAAGTTTACCATGTAAAACAATTGATATCGAAATTTTTCTTTATAGAACAATTTCTTGTCGAAAATATTCCAAACAGAACAATTAGTTATCAAAATTTTTCAAATAGAAGAATTTGTTATCGACAATTTTCTATATAAAATAATTTTGTTATCGATAACTTTCTATATAAAAGAACTGTTATCGATAATTTTCTATATAGAACAATTTTTATAGAAATTTTGCTTTATAGAACAATTTGTTATCGAAAATATTCCAAATAGAACAATTAGTTATCGAAAATTTTCTATATAAAACAATTTTTTATCGATAATTTTCTATATAAAAGAACTGTTATCGATAATTTTCTATATAGAACAATTTTTATTGAAAGTTTTGTTTATAGAACAATTTGTTATCCTCAATTTTCTAAATAGAACAATTTGTTATCGAATATTTTCGATGACTAATTTTTCTAAATAGAACAATTTTTCATCGAAAAATTTGGTAGCGTAATCTTCTATATAAAAAATTCTTATCGATAATTTTCTATATAGAACCATTTGTTATCGATAATTTTCTATATAAAATATTTGTTATCGAAAGTTTTCAATATGAAAAATTTGTTGTCGGAAAAGTTTTACATTGAAAAATTTGTTATCGAAATATTGTATAGGAAGTCTTTTTTCAATCAATTATTTTTTATAAGAAAGTTTTTACAATACTGCCGGACAATATATTATTGAAAATGAAAAAAGAAAATAATCTTAATAAATTGTTGAAAGTATAATAAAAAAGTAAATCATTTGTAATGATCTCTCATATTATAAATTATAAAAAAGTTTTCAACGTTTTTCCTATTTCGATAACGAATTAAAATATAAAAAAATAAAATTAAAAACACTGCCATACATTTTAAAAACCACGAAGTAAATAAACAATCGTTTGAATATGCCGCTATTTTTTTATATTTTTTTTTCTTACATTTCATATAAAGAGATTAAAACGAGAGGAAAGACAATGGAGAAGTGAAGTAGAATTTATTTCTAATCTGGTGTTTATTTTGCATCCGACTCATGCGTGCGTGCGTGACCGCATTTAAATATTATCTGTAGTATGTATGCGTGTATACATGTATATATGTATGTCAGTATGTGTGTTAGTGTACTAAAAAAAAGTGTGTTGAGATCAGCGTGAGAAAGGGAGGAAATGTAATTTGGTTTTTATTTATACGAGTATATACACGTGTGTGTGTATGTAAGTGTGTTTTATTCAATACCGTTTTATTGTTTTCTTTATTTGGTCCTTAAATTTCTCTTTTAAGATTTTTGTTGTTACCGTTATTGTTTTTTGTGTTTTTTTTTATTGCGTACATATACGAGTATATCTGAATGTTATTGGGCTGTTGATCGTGTTACCCAAAAATTATGAATAGAAGCTCAAAATAAAAGAAAAGAATTCAACAAAAATAGCAACAATGTCACGTTTTCACACAAAAGTGTACGTGAGCAAATTAATTACAGAAAACATTTCTGTGTGTGTTTTTTTTTTTAGTTTTCCTATGTGACAAACACACACAGAGTAACACTCGCAGCATTCAAAGTTACCAGCATGTTATAACGCCACACACACATGTGTTTTACACTGAATAGAGAATGAAATTGTGTGTGATGATATTAATTTTTTATTTTGTTTTTAAATGATTTATTAAGTTACACCCTAAAAACGTATGTTTATAATTTAGTTTACTATGTATAAAAGGAAGAAATGTTTGAAAATAAAAGTGAAAAAAAGATATAAATTTGCATGGCTTTTTAAAAACTTGGTTTTAGATTTCAACACGATAATTGCTAGTGTTACCCCCTACTGTTTAAGCTTCTTTTTGAATGGGTGTATAACTTTAAATTTTTTTACAAATTCTTGTTTTACAGTGCATTGAGGAAGTTTTGAGTTAAAATATAAATAAATCATTAATTTAACCACAATGTAGATGTAAAATTTTATGTACTTGATTTATTAAAGGCCTAATTAAGTATTTTTTTCCAATTTTTTTTCATTCATTAAATATTTTGAAACTATAACTGAAACTATGAACAGTGGTGGAAAAGAAAATACAATGCATAGAAGTTTTCATAATTCAGCACACTATACACTCACAGAAAAAAGTCTACATACACTGTTGTAAGTAAAAAAATTTTCCGCTATTTTTTTTTGTATTTTGCTAATAATTTCTAGGTTTTATTCATTTTATCTTCAAACATTCTTAATTGTAACTGCCTTTAACAACGCTAAAACACTTTTTTCAATGTGATAAAAATTATCGGGAATAAAGCCTACATACATATCTGTATGTAGACTTTTTTCTTTAACTGTATGTTTCTTTTCATTAGAAACAGTTTTCATTCTAATTGCCACTGTGCACAGTGCTTAAATAGTTTCTCGTTATCAAAAATCACTTGAATTCTCTTCAAAATACTTTATGATAAGAGATAAATAAATAAAGGAAAGAGAAGTGGAGAAGCTACATATATTAATAACGAGTAGGTAATTTATGTTATCATTTATTTTACCGTTGCTGTTGTCATTAAGCACTGTATAATAATAATGATTCAATATTTCAATTGAAATGACAGTTAAAAATATATTTAAGCTGTGCATAATAAAACAAAATTATACTCTAATGCGGTAAAAAATTATTAACACCCTACAATATGTCAAATTTCCTTTGATTTTTAGTTTCGCAAATATTTGTAAATAAGAAGTGCTCTCCTCGGCCACTTAAGTTTGCATATTTTTCGTTATAATTTTGATACTCTTCTTTGTCTAAAGGACGTGCATGCATGTATAACATTAATGCTTCATCAACAACAACAACAAACTTCGTATAACAAAAACCATCGCCTTTAAAAAACGTGCTTCGTTATGTTGTAACATGATTATAAGACAACGAATATGTAACACTAACAAACACACACACTTTAATAATGTACATACATGAATATGGACATACTTTTTCAGTTCAAGTAATTTTTCAAGTGTATGTTATACTCTCAACTCCTCTCGTTAGCTCCTCTCTTGGTATTCTGTTACAAGTTAGTCTACTAGAGGCTCAATGCACAAAAAAAAAACGAACAAACAAACATGTAAGCAACAACAAATATACCAGCATATTCGAGTACCCATCAAACAGAGAGAAAAAAAGAGGAAAAACGTATGCAATGAAAAAAAAGAGGGAAGAACAAGTTATTTTAGCGCATCTCGATTAAAGATCGGCGGTTAAAGTGGTCGTTTTTCCTATTTCGTTTGTCTTGATTTGCTTTGCATTGGCATGCACAATTTCAATTTTAAATGTTGTCGGTGTTCTTGTTATTGTTGTTGTTGTTCTTCTTCTTCTTCTTGTTGCTGTTATATTGATATCTGTGTTCTGCTTGAGCATAACGAAGGTCAGTTATATTGAGTTGAAAATTGGTACTCGTTCTAGCAAAAAAAAAAAAAAAATACGCAAAGAAGAGCAAGGAACAAGGAAAAACAACATATTGACTAAGAATTGTTGCTGGCTTCATACCTCCTTCGGTAAAAATTGGGTATGATAAAACGATTGCATACATATGTATGGGCTTGTGTATGATTGTGGTTTTTGCTATGTATTCTCTCGAAAATAAACAGGCTTTAATGGCGCTTATATGACCGTTGTTTTTAAGAATTTTGAAATTCCTACACGTTTTGAATTAAATGAAATTTTGTAGTTGTTTACGTTTGGAGTAAACCACAGACTTAAAAGGTTTGAGGAAAGAGAATAGGAAGGTAGATTTTTTATAGTGAAAATTCAGGAAATTTTCTATAGCAATAAATTTTGTTATCGAAAATTCTTTCTATAAATCATTTGTTGCAGAAATTTTTTTGTATAAATCATTTGTTATTGAAAATTCAGTGTATAAAAAGAATTTGTTATCGAAAATTCACTCTATAAAAAGGATTTGTTATCGGAAATTTTCCGTATAAAAAAATTTGTTATCGGAAATTTTCTATATAAAAAATATGTTATCAAAAATTTTCCATATAAAAAATTTGTTATCGAAATTTTCTATATAAAAAATTTGTTATCGAAAATTCTTTTTATAAAAAGAATTTGTTATCGAAAATTCTTTTTATAAAAAGAATTTATTATCGAAAATTCTCTTTATAAAAAGAATTTATTATCGAAAATTCTCTTTATAAAAAAATTTGTTATTGAAAATTCTCTGTATAAAAAAATTTGTTATCGAAATTTTCTATATAAAAAATTTGTTATCAAAATTTTCTATATCAAAAATTTGTTATCGAAAATTTCTATATCAAAAATTTACTATCGGAAATTTTCTATATAAAAATTTTCTTATCGAAATTTTCTATATAAAAAATTTGTTATCGAAAATTCTTTTTATAAAAAGAATTTATTATCGAAAATTCTTTTTATAAAAAGAATTTATTATCGAAAATTCTCTTTATAAAAAGAATTTATTATCGAAAATTCTCTTTATAAAAAAATTTGTTATTGAAAATTCTCTGTATAAAAAAATTTGTTATCGAAATTTTCTATATAAAAAATTTGTTATCAAAATTCTTTTTATGAAAAGAATTTATTATCGAAAATTTTCTTTATAAAAAAATTTGTTATTGAAAATTCTCTTTGTTATCGAAATTTTCTATATAAAAAATTTGTTATCGAAATTTTCTATATAAAAAAATTGTTATCTGAAATTGTCTATATAAAAAATTTTTTATCGAAAATTTTCTCTATAATTTGTTGCCGAAAATTTTTCATATTAAAATCTTGTTATCGGCAAATATCTATACAAAAATCGAACATTTTCTATAAAAAAAAAGAATTATTATCGAAAATTTTTTACAGAAATACAAAATATCTATGTATGTACATATATAAGAATACAAATATGATAAGTGTTACCTTCAACTGTATAATTAACAGGCCTTTAAGATTTTCTTACTTGTTTCAATAACAGTTTTTGAATTGTAAACTTTTTAAAAGCCTCATATGAATTAAAATACTCCAAAACAAATACTGATGACCATAAAACCAAAAACCAAACCATATTTTAAATGGTTATTGTGAGTTTTCTGTATTATTTATTGACCCATTAATTGGCCAATAAAACATAAAATTTAAAGTTCAATAAATTAGAATCGAATTATCATTTGTATGCAAGCCCCGTCACAATCCATTAAATTTGAAGGCGTAAAACTGTTTTTTTCCGACTTTTTCTTTTTTAAAGTAACTCTACTACTCGACTAAATTATTTTAAGTGCCATATTATATAATTAATTAATTAACATAATAAATCGATTATTTTTTTTTGGCTTGTGTGTATATAACCCATTAAAGTCACTCAAATGTTGTAATCGCACAAATAAAACAAAAATAAAAAGAAAAAGAAAACTAAAATGACATTTTAATTGATTTCATTATTTTATTGGCATAAAAAGCAGATAGAGACTGACACTGTGTGAGAGAGAGAGAGAGCAAGTGTGGGGATAACAATTCATTTAAAAAGTTATCAGAGCATGATTATTATTAATATTCTCTACTGGTAATTTGATAAGTTGCATTGTTACAGAGCGTAAATTAAATTTAAAATGTTGGAAAATGCAACATTTTTAAAGTCCTTGTAAACAAGTTTTAAGCAGACTTAAGCAGAGCTGCAACTAACAATGCCATCATGAAGATCATATTAAAACGTGTCTGATTTTTTTTGAATAATAAAAATTATATATAAACATTTGTTATCGAAATTAAATAAAAAAAAAATTTTATCCATAAATTTTCATATAAAAACTTTCTTAACAAAATCTTTCTGTTTAAAAAATTTGTTATCGAAAATATTCCATATGAAAAGTTTGACATCGAATATTTCCTGTACGAAAAATTGTCATCGAAAATATTATGTATAAAAAAATTGTTATCGGATAAATTCTATATAAAAAAATTTAATATCGAAAGTTTTCCATATGAAAAATTTGTTATTAAAATTTTTCTATATAAAAGGAATTGTTATCGAAAATCTTCCATATACAAAAAAGTTTGTAATCGATATCTTTCTATAAGAAAAATTTGTTATCGAAAGCTTTCTATAAAAAATTTTTGTTATCCAAAAAATATAAAATATTTGTTATCGAAATTAAATAAAAAAAAATTTTATCCATAAATTTTCATATAAAAACTTTCTTAACAAAATCTTTCTGTTTAAAAAATTTGTTATCGAAAATATTCCATATGAAAAGTTTGACATCGAATATTTCCTGTACGAAAAATTGTCATCGAAAATATTATGTATAAAAAAATTGTTATCGGATAATTTCTATATAAAAAACTTTAATATCGAAAGTTTTCCATATGAAAAATTTGTTATTAAAATTTTTCTATATAAAAGGAATTGTTATCGAAAATCTTCTATATAAAAAAATTTGTAATCAATATCTTTCTATAAGAAAAATTTGTTATCGAAAGCTTTCTATAAAAAATTTTTGTTATCCAAAAAATATAAAATATTTGTTATCGAAAATTTTTTGTATAAAAAATTTTATTATAGAAAACATATAAAATATTCGTTATCGATAATTTCCTATATAAAAATTCGATAATGAATTTTATTTATTTTTTTAATTATAAATCAAAAAGTGTTGTGAAAAAATCGGAAATTAAATTGAAAAAAGTTATCGAAAATCAATAATGCATAATTAATATTACTTAT
The DNA here is from genome assembly GCA_932273835.1 of Sarcophaga variegata. Classification (NCBI taxonomy): domain Eukaryota; kingdom Metazoa; phylum Arthropoda; class Insecta; order Diptera; family Sarcophagidae; genus Sarcophaga; species Sarcophaga variegata. The sequence continues at coordinate 16,671,138 of OW026359.1, read as the reverse complement.
TGGCTGCGAGCTAAAAATGTTTCTAGAGTTCAATTAATTAAATTATGAAATATTTTATTCTTTCTTTATTATCTCCCGTAATATTTAAATCTTGATCATGCTGTTGTAGTTTTTTTTTATTTCTTTTTCTTGTTGTTCTACTGCATTCTTATAAGTGATGAAGTGAGTTTGCAGCATGAAATTAATCGCTGGCATATTAATATTCTAGAGCCATGCCAGCAACCACTTATTACCACGAGTTGATTTATTTGCCTGAAATTTCTTAAAATTATTTTCTGTGAAAATTAATTTTTTTTTTATTATCATCGTTGTTAATGTTGTTGTTATCGTTGCTGTTAATGTTGTCTTTTATGAAGTTTACTTAAGCAATTATTTCCTTCTTTTTTTTCTCCCATTTACCTGTCTGCCTTTGCAGAACAGGCTTAACATTTAAATCATTCGCAGCACACCGTTTTAGCAATGGGGACTGCATTTTTAGATGTTTCCTTGATAGCAGAAAACGAATAGTATGTATATATGTTAACCTTAAAAGTTTATGACGTCAAAATGGTTATTTAAAGAATATTACGAATAGGAAAACTTCGATACAAAATTTTTTTTGAAGAAAATATTCGATAACTAATCTTCTTTTAAAAGAATATTTTCGATAACAAATTAACTATATACAAAATTTCCAACAACAAATTAGTTTTCTATAAAATGATCGATAACAATTTTTTTATATAGAAAATTATCGATAACAAATCTTTTTTAAAGAAAATGTAAACAAATTGTTAGCATGTAAAATAAACAATAATAAATTTATTATATGAATAATTATCGATAACAAACTTTTTATATATAGAAAATTATCGATAACAAATCTTTTTTAAAGAAAATGTTTTAAACAAGTTTTTAGTATAGAATATAAACGATAATAAATATATTATATGGAAATTTTTCGATAACAAATCTTCTTTTTAAAAAAAATTTTAGCTAACAAATTTGTTTTCTATAAGAATTTTCAATAAAAAATTTTATATATAGAAAATTATTGATAACAAATCTTTTTATATAGTTAACTATCGATCACATATCTTTCTTAGAGAAAATTTTCGAAACAAATCTTTAATACAGAAAATAACCGGTAATAAATTTATTGTATTGAAAATTTTCGATAACAAAATTTTTATATAGAAAATTTTCGATAACAAATTTTTTATATAGAAAATTTTCGATAACAAATTTTTTATATAGAAAATTTTCGATAACAAATTTTTTATATAGAAAATTTTCGATAACAAATTTTTTATATAGAAAATTTTCGATAACAAATTTTTTATATAGAAAATTTTCGATAACAAATTTTTTATATAGAAAATATTCGATAACAAAATTTTTATATAGAAAATATTCGATAACAAAATTTTTATATATAGAAAATTATGGATAACAATTTTTTATATAGAAAATTTTCGATAACAAATTTTTTATATATAGAAAATTATGGATAACAAATCTGTTTATATAGAAAAATTTCGATAACAAAATTTTTGAAAGAAAATGTAAACAAGTTTTTAGCTTAGAATATATGTGGAATATTTTCGATACCAAATCTTCTTTTTAAAGAAAATTTTCGATAATAAATTTATTTTCGATAATAAATTTGTTTTCTATAAAGATTTTCAATATCAAATCTTCTTTTTAAAAAAATTTTAGATAACAAATTTGTTTTCTATAAAGAATTTGCAATAACAAATTTTTTATATAGAAAATTATCGATAACAAATCTTTTTATATAGTTAACTATCGATCACATATCTTTCTTAGAGAAAATTTTCGAAACAAATCTTTAATACAGAAAATAACCGGTAATAAATTTATTATATAGAAAATTTTCGATAACAAATTTTTTATACATAGAAAATTTTCGATAACAAATTTTTTATATAGAAAATTTTCGATAACAAATTTTTTATATAGAAAATTTTCGATAACAAATTTTTTATATAGAAAATTTTCGATAACAAATTTTTTATATAGAAAATTTTCGATAACAAATTTTTTATATAGAAAATTTTCGATAACAAATTTTTTATATAGAAAATTTTCGATAACAAATTTTTTATATAGAAAATTTTCGATAACAAATTTTTTATATAGAAAATTTTCGATAACAAATTATTTATATAGCAAATATTCGATAACAAATTTTTTATATAGAAAATTATCGATAACAAATTTTTTATAGAGAAAATTATCGATAACAATTTTCTTTTTATAGAAAATGTATTTTTAAGTTACGGAATTCAGTTGTGCAATCCACTTTGTATTTTTTGTGTCTTTTTCTATTGCTTTAGGCAAAGTTGCTACATTAATTATATTGCAGTTTATTTGTTTATTTTCCATTTGAAACATTGAGTTAAAGTGTTAAATTTTCTTTAATTTGTAACTCTAATATTGGAGTGTTTTATTTTTGAACAATTTTTATTTTTATTGCATTGCTTGCAGTATACTCTACAGGGTGTAACAAGAACGTGATTCTACGAGGGTTGCATTGAAAACAAAAGGCCAGCTATTTAAGAACAACAATACGTTTATTGTTGCACTCTCTTTTTTTTTTGTTTTTTTTTTTGATAGCACCAGTGGCGTTACAACGTATAAGTGTTTGCAACAAAAGCAATAAACAACTGAAACTGAAATTGGGAAAAAAGGAAAGAAAAAAAAACGGAATAAAATGTTGTAAATTTGATATTTTGCCTCATTGTTGTTGCTAAGTTGTAGTTGTAGTTGTAGCTGTAAAGCATAGGAAATGTAATTTGTGTGTATCGTTTTGTTAAATTGAAATACATTCGTTAGAACGCAATTTCCACACATTTTGTAGATACAAGTATGCTCTCTTCTCTGTACATACCGTGTGTTATCGTGTTAGAAATTTTTACTACAAATGGGTGGGTGGGTCGTTGTTATTGCATTTGTAACAATATTTTGTTACAAACAATATAATAACAACAACAACAATAACAACAACCACGGTAATAAAGCAATGTTCTACAATAGTAAGGCGGAATAGATTGCCAACAAAACATATAAAATACGTTACAAGGTAAAATATCATGTTGAAAATTGTGCACACCCACATTCATCATTTCTTTGCCACCCCAAAAACGAATGTTCTGTTGAAGCAAAATTAAAAAAAGAAAATAAAAAAAATTTAATGTTAAAACAATAAGAAAAAGTTTCTCTGATAAGATTACATGCCATAAAATAAGGGTGGGGAGACAGACTTTGCGCACATATCTGGTTTCCATGAACTAGAGAACAGCGAATTTCAATATTTTCACTTGCAACGGCATACGAAAATTGCGAAATCATATTCAAATGTTTCTGCGGAATTTCAAGGAAAATTAAATTTTCCTGCAGATTAAACTCTTAACAATTGTTTTGTATTTTGAATTTAGAAAATTCAAGTATTTTTCAGAGAATAATCCAAAAATTAATATTCATCATACGCAGTTAGGAAAAAAACAAATACGAAGAACAATTGAAATTAACTCCACACAATTATTGCTCCACATTTTTATTCTAAAAATAAAAAATAAAAAAACAATTTTCAATTTCCATAATAAAATTGCATATTTATGCAGCTGAGAGCAATTTTCCATCAAGAAACTGTAGAGAAACTCTTAAGAAAAAGAAAGAAGATTTGTTTTCCAAGTTGTAGTGGAGTAGTGGCAACCTTCTGCTTTTGCATTTGATGCCACTTAACCCCATCATTTTCTTTTCAACCCATATAACGTGTATGACTTTATGAAACACTTGATAACATACAGGTAACGAACAAAAAAAGAAAGAAAATTTGATTGTGTCTGCATTTGAAATTTATATTTTTCACTCGATTTTCTATGTCATGCGTCTTCTTCATTTGGGGCATATCCTTCACGCCCTACTGCTTATATAAGCTGTGTAAGTGTAATTGATTGCAGCATGCGGCAGCATGTGTAAGAAGAACATCTTTTTCAGTGCCCTCCTATTGTTAAAGTAGAAATTAAGAAACATGCAACAGAATATTGGGCAGCTTGGTAATTTTCCAAAAAAAAAAAAAAAAAAAATTACCATAAGAAGCAGACATGCTTCCTCTTAAACCTCGATAATATTGTAAGAAATAAAACTGTTTATAACATATAATATACATATTAATAATAATTTCCTATAGAAAAGTCTTATATTAAAAATTTTACGTTTACAATTTTTCAATAACAATTTTTCCATAGAAAATTCCTCGATAACAATTTCTTATAGCAAAATCTTCGATAACAATTTTTCTATAGAAAATATTTCGATAACAATTTTTCTATAGAAAATATTTCGATAACAAGTTCTCAATAGAAAATATTTCCATAACAATGTTTCAATAGAAAATATTTCGATAACAAGTTTTCAATAGAAAATATTTCGATAACAAGTTTTCAATATACATATAATATTTCGATAACAATTTTTCTATAGAAAATTCTTCGATAACAAATTTTCTGTATAGAAAATTCTTCGATAACAATTTTTCTACAAAAAATTTATTGAAAGCAATTTTTCTACAGAAAATTTATCGATAACAATTTTTCTATAGAAAATTTTCCGATAACAATTTTCATTACAATATAAAAATTTTCTTCTTTCTAACACATTTATATTTAAAAACAGACACTGACTATTATTACTTCTCTCTAAAACGTTGTAATTAATTATTGAAACGACCTTCGGTACATTTTAATTTTCCATACGTTGGCGTATGATTAATATTGAATTTAGAAAGCCCTTCACAATATTTGGGTTCTTAACAATGTAGAGATACAATTGAAATACTAAAGTATGTACTCAAAACTTAAGTATTATTATTAAAAGTATGTTACTTTTATCAAAATAAATTGAAATCCTTATTTTATTATTCCCTATTTTCCTACATTACGCATCCAGAAGAAGTTATTTTTCGTTTCTCTTTAATTAAAAAACGTAACGAAATATCATAGTAACAAACAACACAACAACAACAACAACAACATGCCTGTAAAGTGAAACGAAAACTCTTGACAACATTTCTTCGTTCAACCGAAATAATATCATAAAAAGCATTAAATTTTTAATAACATTTAACCAACCACTGTTGCTACTTGTATTCCTTTCTCACAGCACAGAAAAATGAAACCGTGAGGAGCTACCAAACGTCTGCTTGAATTACCCCAATTATATGGAGCAGGAAATGTATGAAACTTTACTGCCACACATACACACACAGGCGCACATACCATAGTATCAGACAGTTGAAAATGGAATACAAAAGAAAAAAACAAAAAACAAACTATCTTCCTATTTAAAGAGAGCAACGTTTGTGAATTAGTTTTATTACACACTGTTAGGCAACACTCTGCCAAAAAATAAAGAAAAATTTCAACAAAATCACTGTAAATATGGCATTATAATGGTCAAACACGTAAAAAATATGGTTACTCCTGCGAAAAAGATGCCAGAATAAGAAATATGTATGTAGGGGGAAAGAGTAAGAGAGATTGAGAGAGAAAAAAAAGAGAAACCAGAAAAAACTTTTCGTTTTTCGTGTTATTAAAACGTTTTTGCTCGCCAGTAAAAAGTAATAACATCGGCAGCAGCAGCAGCAACAGCCGCACCACTACCGACATCATTATCATCATCGTGGTCGTTTCTCATGGCCATACGTTGCTGCTGAGTGTGTAAGTATGTGTGTAAGTAACACTGACACTGGCACTGGCAGGCGAATAACATTCAAATTATGAATTTCATACACTTGACGTATGTGTTTGTGTGTATGTGTATACGAGAGTATACTCGTGCAATAACAAGCAAAACTTGTTATGAATTTTTATCTTTTTTTGCAATGATTCCCTTATTTCTTATCGCTTTTTCCCCGTTTTTCTGTTTTTTTTTTCGTTTTTGGTGAGCATCAAACATGCATCCTTAACTTTACACTCCGTTTGAGAAATAAGAGATCGCACAACTTCCTGTGATTATTTCTTTTTTTTTATTGATGCAGTTTTCCAAAATTCCTCCCTCCCACTTTAAAGTACTTTTTTAAAGCAGACATTTCAACACAAAAAGAGGAATTATTTCAATGGCTGTATGCGTCCCTTCCTTTTTTTCATTTTTCCTCTCCTTTTAATTATAATTTTTCATGTTGAAACTATTTATGAGTACAGTTGCCGAGCAGAGGAAAATAATTTCTGACTCTCTTTTAAGTTTCACTCCCCCTTATTCATTTATGTTTGTGGAAAACCAGCATCATAAGGAGATAAAAACTTGAATAATGACAGACGGAATAAAAGGAGGAAAAAATATGTTGTTTTTTTATACATTTTAATCAAATTAATGTTGAGAATCTATTTGTCATGTTCCACAATATTGTAGTTATTGTTGTCCAAAATAAATTCATACGAAAGGACAATTAAGTTGCCATACTTTTTTTGGGGGATAGCGAGAGAAATTAAGGGAAATATAATTCAAAAACGTTTGCTCTAACAGGTATCGTATGATTAATATTAATTGAAAGATGGAAATATGCTTTCAGAGCTTTACGTAATTGAAAGCTTTAATTCCTTTTAGAAAAATATATGTGTACATATATATAGAAATACAACGATAACAAAAAACTTTCTTTAGAAAATTTTCCGATAACAAAGAATTTTTCGATACCAACGAATTTTCGATTGAAAATTTTCAGATAACAAAGAATTTATCGATAACAAAGAATTTTTCGATAATCAAGAATTATCTATAGAAAATTTTTAGATAACAAAGAATTTATCGATAACAACGAATTTTTCGATAATCAAGAATTTTCAATAGAAAACTTTTAGATAACAAATAATTTTTCGATAACAAATAATTTTTCGATAACAAATAATTATTCCACACCAAAGAATTTTCTATAGAAAATTTTTCGATAATAGAGAATTTTTCGATAACAAAGAATTTTCTATAGAAAATTTTTCGATGATAAATAATTTTTCTTTAATCAAGAATTTTCAATAGAAAACTTTTCGATAACCAATAATTTTCTATAGAATATATAGTCTATAACAATAATTTTCCATAGAAAATATTTCGATAACAATATTTTTCCATAGAATATATTTCGATAACAATAATTTTCCATAGAATAAATTTCGATAACAATAATTTTCAATAGAATAAATTTCGATAACAATAATTTTCCATAGAATATATTTCGATAATAGAGAATTTTTCAATACCAAAGAATTTTCTATAGAAAATTTTTCGATGATAAATAATTTTTCTTTAATCAAGAATTTTCAATAGAAAACTTTTCGATAACCAATAATTTTCTATAGAATATTTAGTCTATAACAATAATTTTCCATAGAAAGTATTTCGACAACAATATTTTTCCATAGAAAATATTTCGATAACAATAATTTTCCATAGAATAAATTTCGATAATAATTTTCCATAGAATAAATTTCGATAACAATAATTTTCCATAGAATATATTTCGATAATAGAGAATTTTTCGATACCGAAGAATTTTCTATAGAAAATTTTTCGATAATCAAGAATTTTTCTATGATCAAGAATTTTCAATAGAAAACTTTTCGATAACCAATAATTTTCTATAGAATATTTAGTCTATAACAATAATTTTCCATAGAATAAATTTCGATAACAATAATTTTCCATAGAATATATTTCGATAACAAAGAATTGTTCGATAGAAAATTCTATAGAAATTATCTATAGAAAATATTTCGATATCAATTTTCCATAGAATGTTTTTCGATACCAAAGAATTTTCTATAGAAAATTTTTCGATGACAAATAATTTTTCTTTAATCAAGAATTTTCAATAGAAAACTTTTCGATAATCAATAAATTTCTATAGAATATTTAGTCTATAACAATAATTTTCCATAGAAGGTATTTCGACAACAATATTTTTCCATAGAAAATATTTCGATAACAATAATTTTCCATAGAATAAATTTCGATAACAATAATTTTCCATAGAATATATTTCGATAATAGAGAATTTTTCGATAGAAAATTCTATAGAAATTATCTATAAAAAATTTTTCGATATCAATTTTCCATAGAAAGTATTTCGATCACAAAGAATTTTCTATAGAAAAATTTTTTATAACGAAGAATTTTTCGATAACAATAATTTTCCATAGGAAATATTGCTATAGCAATAATTTTTCACAGAAAATATTTCGATAACAATAATTTTCCATAGAATATATATCGATAACAATAATTTTCCATAGAATATATTTCGATAACAAAGAATTTTTTGATAATAAAGAATTTTTCGATAACAAAGAATTTTCCATAGAAAATATGTCGATAACAATATTTTTCCATGGAAAATATTTCGATAACAACAAATTTCCATAGAAAATATTTCGATATCAAAGAATTTTTCGATAACAAAGAATTTCCTATGGAAAATTTTTCGATAACAATAATTTTTTCACAGAAAATATTTCGATTACAAGGAATTACAAAGAATTTTTCGATAACAAATAATTTTCCAATGCGTACAATGCATTTTCTCGCGAAAAGTTTTTTATTTAGGGTTAAAACAGAATTTCCGTAGACTAATGTAGTCTGGTCAACAACAATTTTCCATACAAAATCGAATTTGGAAACCAATTTTCTCTAAAAATATTTAAATCGTAACGTTTGCAATATTTTTTATATTCTTTTTTAATCGGATGGTATATGATGAATATTAACTCAGAGATACTTTTTAAAATCCCTGATTAATGAACCAATAAGCCTTGAATAACCCTTTAAACCGAAGACAAATTGGCTGAAATTGTTATTAAGCTTAAAAATATTTGAATAATTTTAATTTAAAATCCATGACTCATTTGTTTTTGCCTTGAAAATATTACGCATATGCTGAGCAAAACCAGAGAAAGAATGAAAGAAAAAAAATCGCCAATCGAAACTCTGTTTAACAAAAATGTCAACATGACAAGGGTGTGACCGTCGTTTGGCTAAACAAAAAAAAAAAAAAAAAAAAAACCATAAAAAGACCATAAAATGTTTGGACCAGTGTCTGTAAACTCTGAATTCATTTTATTGGCAATATTGTGATGGCGGCATATTTAAAATCATAGAAAAGAAAAACGACAATAAAAAAAATTGAAATTTCGCTTACATTGCCGGTATCATGGATCATTGACTGGCTGACTGGTCTGTTTGCAAACGTTTATGGTGCACAAACCTAGAAAAAAAATTCTGAAATAAATTTTATTTTCTTTGGTTTTGTTTATAACTTTGATTTGTTTTCCAATAACAACGTTACTGAAACAAACGTTAAAAACAATTTAAGCAAAAAAAGAAACGAAGAAAATTTAATTTTTCCAACAAAGCATCACAGAATGAAAAAATGAATGAAAATTACATCCTCTTTTAAATTAAATAAAAAACAAAACCCCCGATTCACTTTTTTTATTTGGACCGGGTATTCGATTCGATTATGGTTGAATGATTATAAAATTTAAAACGAAAAAGGGTGCGCAATATTTAAATAAGAGAGACATTTTAATGAAGGGTAGATGCGAGCAGAGAGGGGCTTTAAACAAAGCTGGCAACATGTGTAACTTTTTTCAATTCGAATTCGTAGGGGAGACGACCGTAGTAATGCGTTTATAATTTAAAATAATAAAATAACAGTCAGGCGTTACCAACAGCAACAACAAGAGACAGCGAATGGGCAAGTCATGCTCAATGAATTGTAACAAATCGAACCTTTTTTTTCGCTCTTTTTCAATTTGCTGTCTGGCAAAGTCTGTTTCTCTGATTTTCGATAACAAACAAATAAACAAAAAATAAAAAACAAACAAAAAAATGCAAATAAAAACGGGGATGTGAAATGTAATTTAAAATCAGTATGTACCTGCTATTGTTTACAAGGAAACTGGCAAACAAGTGTTGTTTGGGATAATCGGTGTTAAATTACATTCAATTTTGCAAACTCTATTTGGAAAATCATTCTCTTAGCCAAGATTTCTATAATTTGATTGAATTGTAATTTTCTTATTAAACATTATGCCTATCGGGCTAGGAGCTACATCATGCATCAGATGTGAATGAAGTGCCTTTAGCGTAAATCAAACTACTATTCAGTCTGTACTCTATACACTATGGGAGACGCTTCCAAATTTTCTTGATGTTAGTTTAAGTTTCAACTGCTTCATGTCACATTTGTAGGATAAAATTTTATCAAAATAAAGTTGAGTATCACTATCAGTGTTGGGAATTAAGATGTTGAGGAGAGTATAGAATATAGTGACTTAGAAACAATGTTCACTCTGGTAGAGTATTGTGAAAATATGATACATTTCACGTCTGCGTTGGAGACTCTGCTTACATGAGGTCTTGTAGTATTACTATGTACCAGCGGGTCTATGAATGTCGAGTAGAATATTGCTACTTTTACTTCTCCCAAAATTGTTATCAAAAAAATTTTCATTAGAAAGTTATTGTGTACGAAAACTTTTCTTTAAATACTTTATATTATCGATAAATTTTTTATAGAGTAATTTTTTTATTGTTATCGGAAAATTTTCTATAGAAAACTTTTGTTATCGAGAAATTTTCTATAGAAAACTTTTGTTGTTATCGAGAAATTTTCTATAAACATTTGTTATCGACAAATTTTCTATAGAAAACATTTGTTATCGACAAATTTTCTATAGAAAACATTTGTTATCGACAAATTTTCTATAGAAAACATTTGTTATCGACAAATTTTCTATAGAAAACATTTGTTATCGACAAATTTTTTATAGAAAACTTTTGTTGTTATCGAACAATTTTCTATAGAGAAGATTTGTTGTTATCGACAAATTTTCTATAGAAAATTGTTGTTATCGAAAAATTTCCAATAGGAAACTTTTGTTGTTATCGAAAAATTTTCTATAGAAAACATTTGTTGTTATCAAAAAATATTTGTTATCAGAAAATTATTGTTATCGAAAAATTTTCTATAGGAAACTTTAGTTCTTATCGAAAATTTTTCTATAGGTAACTTTTGTTGTTATTGAAAAATTTTCTTTAGAAAACTTTTGTTATCGAAACGTTTTCTATAGAAATTTTTGTTGTTATCGAAAATTTTTCTATAGGAAACTTTTGTTGTTATCGAAAATTTTTCTATAGGAAACTTTTGTTGTTGTTGAAAAATTTTCTATAGTAAACTTTTGTTATCGAAACGTTATCTATAGAAATTTTTGTTGTTATCGAAAATTTTTCTATAGAAAACATTTGTTATCGACAAATTTTTTATAAAAAACATTTGTTATCGACAAATTTTTTATAGAAAATATTTGTTATCGAAAAATTTTTTATAGAAAATATTTGTTATCGAAAAATTTTCTATAGAAAACTTTTGTTATAGAAAAATTTTTTATAGAAAACATTTGTTATCGACAAATTTTCTATAGAAAACATTTGTTATCGACAAATTTTTTATAGAAAATATTTGTTATCGAAAAATTTTTTATAGAAAATATTTGTTATCGAAAAATTTTCTATAGAAAACTTTTGTTATAGAAAATTTTTTTATAGAAAACATTTGTTATCGACAAATTTTCTATAGAAAACATTTGTTATCGACAAATTTTCTATAGAAAACATTTGTTATCGACGAATTTTCTATAGAAAACATTTGTTATAGAAAAATTTTCTATATTAAACATTTGTTATCGGAAAATTTTGTATAGAAAACTTGTGTTATCGAAAAATTTTCTATAGGAAACTTTTGTTGTTATCGAAATTTTTTCTATAGGAAACTTTTGTTGTTATCGAGAAATTTTCTATAGAAAACTTTTGTTGTTATCGAGAAATTTTCTATAAAATTCTTTTGTTGTTATCGAGAAATTTTTTATAGAAAATTTTCACTTTAATACTTTACTTCGTTGATATGATGAAAAAAATTGCCAGCAATAATTTGTGTATAGAAAATATTTTCTATAGAAAACTTTTGTTGTTATCGAAATACATTCTATAGAAAATTTTGTTATAGAAAACTTTTTATAAATTGTTGTTATCGGAATATTTTCTATACAAAAATTATTATTTGAAATTATTTTACATCATATAAACGAAGTGAAGAATTAAAGTGAAACCGAATTTTAAAACTTTTATTTGTAGCAACTCAAATTGACATATTTTACATCATGTAGACAATGTAAAGAATTAATAAATTAATAATAAAGAGATAATCATGCCGGAAAATGTATCTTAAATTTCAAAATTAATAATTTTACTCTGAGTAAACAATATAAAATAATTAAAAATTTTAATAGTTTTTATGTAATTAATGCCATGACCGATTACTTAATTTGATTCTTTCGATACACTGGAGTTTAATTTTAAATAAATGACCATAAAATTATCACGCTTTAATGAAAGCGATTTAAACTTTCACTTTTTAATAGTTTTTATTATGAAAACTCACTTGTTTTAATTTCATTACAATTTTTAATTTTGTGAAGGCAAGAAATTTCCTCACTTTAGCAATTTCAAACTGAAGCAATTAAGTTTCTTAAAACAAAACAAACTTTCGCTTTTCCCTATGGATTCTTCTTAATAGCCAATGTAAAGGTAATAACACGGGCATAGTTTTATGCTAGGCTCTCTCGAGTCTATTTAATATAAAAAGCCACTTTGGTTTTTACACCTTCAGTTTAAGCGTGAAGCGTTTAAGCTGCCTTAAGTCAAATGTTAAAAGTGAAAATGGGAAAGAAAATTGAACGAACAATGAACGTATGTACGTTTTAGAGCAACAATTTAAATAAGGCCAACCATCCAACGATTCCATCCAACCATTCCATTCCATTCCATTCCATTATTAAATTCAAACCATAAAGCCCATGAAGTATGCTGCTGACCTAAATTTCTGGAGCGGCATAGCAAATGAAAATAAAAGTAAAAAGTAGTGGCGGAAAATATTTTTCTTTTCGTTTTTGTTTTTGAAAATTTATTTCAACCATCCAACACCCAATTAAAAACACCAGGTTTTTTTTGTTCCTTAACTCTGGGTGTTGTGGCCTGTTTTAATGGTATGCACGCCCGTTTATTTGTTAATTTTTTTTTGTTGTGTTTGTTTTGTAAACCAGAGCACAGAGTATTGCGCCTCCAAGTTGTTCAACAGTCAACTGCAACATACAGTTGATGTCGCCTACAAAATTAAACAAACAACACATCGTAACACAACACAACACACTTAATAAGTCATTAAAATAATTATGCCACAATATGTTGCAAGAGAAGAGAATTGAATTGGCTTGGCTTTGCTTTGCTGTGCCAAGCCAAGTTATTTGCAAAACAATTTGAACAGTCAGCAGGCAGGCAAAATACCTTTTGCCCCTGTGTTGTTGTACTTGTGAAATCCCTTAAGGTTGTTTTAGAAAACCCATTAAAACCATACAGCAATAGCATGAGAGCCCATAATTAAGATCATCATTGGCAATGAATGATGATTTCACAGTTTTTTCCAAGCAGGCTAACAGCAGGGTTAAGGGTTTCAATTACTTCTTCTGCTCTCCGTGTCAGCGAAATGATTTCTAAACAAGATTTTTGTATTGGCCATGGCTTGTCACACGTGTTTCTCAGTGTGTGTCTATTGGTTTCTCTTGTTTTGCCAAGTGACAGTTAAAAAAAAAATTGGCTTGAAGCCAATACTAAAAGTGGGATCACAGTTCAAAGTGTTAATGAGTGAGTTGTGGTTCAAGTGAGTTAAGTGTGGCTGCAAAAAACACAAAATTTTTCGAAACTGAAAGGATTTTTTCAATGTTTTTTTCTTCACAAAACAATTCAAGGTTGTTTAAGCATTATCAGACGTATGTAAGTGTAATTGGGCCTTAATTAATATTAATCATACGCCATGTTAGCATTGAATTTTTATTACGTCATACGTCACCAGACATGTTTTGTTTTAATGCAGCATGAAATAGAGGAGTTACTACGTACTGGATATATAACTTTCAACGGCGGATTTCACAATTTCCTTATAAAGGGTGTTTTTTATAGAGGCATAGAACTTTAAGTTGGCATTACTTTTCAAGATGGCGGCCGATTTAACAGCTGTCAAGTGATTTATTCTCAGTTTGGTTTGGCAATTCATCATGAATAAACTCACGCCTGAACAACGCTTGCAAATAGTGCAATTTTATTTCGAAAAAAATGGTTCTGTGCGGAAAACGTATCGCGCACTACGTCCATTTTATCGTCGACAAAATCGTCCATCAGAGCAGTTAATTCGATTAACCATGGAACGTTTTCGCACCACGTTTACTCTTCTTGATACCTCGAATCCCCGGAGACGCTGTACGACGGTGCGTACAGAAGAAGCTATTGCTGCTGTAGAGCGTAGCATTGAGGAAGACCCGAATGAGCCCATCCGCCATCGAGCACAGGAATTGGATCTGTGTCCATCCACTTTGCGCTTACAAAATCCAACTCGTGCAAGATTTGAAGCCAAACGATCATCAAGTAAGGCGTAGATTCGTCGAATGGGCCCGAAACGAGATTACCGTTGTTCCCGATTTTCATAAGCGAATTTTGTTTAGCGATGAAGCGCACTTCTGGTTGAATGGCTACGTCAACAAACAAAACTGCCGCATTTGGCAGTGAAGGTAATCCTCAAATGTATGTGGAAACACCGTTACATCCAGAAAAACTGACTGTTTGGTGCGCTTTATGGGCTGGTGGAATCATTGGTCCGTACTTTTTAAAAAACGATGGTGGCCAGAACGTTACAGTCAATGGTGATCGGTATAGAGCCATGATTACAAACTTTTTCATTCCTGAATTGAATAACCATGATGTCCAGGTGATGTGGTTTCAACAAGACGGCGCAACATGTCACACAGCTCGTGCCACAATAGATTTATTGAAAGAGACGTTTGGTGACCGCCTAATTTCACGTTTTGGACCTGTGAATTGGCCTCCAAGATCTTGTGATTTAACACCGCTAGACTACTTTCTGTGGGGCTATGTAAAGTCATTGGTCTATGCGGTAAAGCCACAAACACTTGACCATTTGGAAGACAACATTCGCCGTATTATTGCCGATATACGGCCACAAATGATGGAAAAAGTCATCGAATATTGAACGTCCAGATTGGACTACATCCGCGCCAGCTATGGCGGTCATATGCCAGAAATCATATTTAAAATGTAATGCCACAAGATTATCTTTCGGATAAATAAAATTCATGTCAATCGAATAATCCATCGTTGTTTTATTGCAACTTAAAGTTCTATACCTCTATAAAAAAACACCCTTTAGTTCTATACCTCTATAAAAAAACACCCTTTAGTATGACTATTCCTTTAAAGAGCATAGAGCTATTACAGATCATTTAACTGCAAGGCTTGTTCGTAAATTTTTCTTTTATTGGAATGATTTTGCAGGAGTTATGGACCTGAGGAGAAGGAAGAGACTCTCTGCTTTCTTACAGGGTTGAGGCAGTGTACCAGCTTCTTACCATTGACCACCATGGGCAATTACCCTACGCTCAATCTAACTTGAGTCTCGATCAAAAGTTACACAACTTTTTATCGTGTATATGTGAACGAAAACGATTAGAATTATTGCTGTTGGGGTAATGAAAACCGGCGTATAACGCTTACACGCTTAAAGTTACTGTCTTGTATAGTGTTTCAGCTGGAGACGGCACTGGGTCTCAAACCAGTCTTGTCAAACAATTGCTATGACCTCTAAGCGCTACAGACTGAAATGAATATGAAGTTTTCAGTTTTTGTGGATTTCCCAATAGCTATCCAACAGTAATTGCAGTAGCAGCAATCACACCTACTTTGAGGTTTCTGAAAATATTTGGTTTTTAAGCTGATGATTTTGTTGATACCCTGTTTAACCTAAACGTTAGACTTTGTTTTCTTCTCCAAACAATTTTATTCTTAAGCAAGATACCAAACAAAATCAACTTTCTAATGTAAAATAGAACAATTTGACATTTTCATAACACTTTTCTTTATTTTTAAAAGCCGTATTAAAATTATTTTATAATAGAATTGGAAGCCTTGTGTCTTGGCTTTCAAAAGCTGTTTAAAATTTTCCAATAACTTATATGTAAGCCAAGTTATAAAGAATTTTCCCTTAAATACTTCGCAATTAATATTAATCATACGCCTGCGTTTAGAAAAATTTTCAATTTTTTTTTGGTTGTATTCGTAACATAATATTTTTTGTAACAATTACAAACGATTACAAATAAAAATTCATTTAATTTAATTAAATTGAATCTGTTGTATATATAGAGAGAGTGAATGAATGTTAGCATTGGCCATAACAGCCAATAGCAAATGTCTAATCAATTGAATTTCAATTGAATTGAATTGCATTTGATTTGCAGCGATTGTCTAACGCAACATATGCCCAAAAGTATTGAATTTCACAGCAGAGTTTAGAAATCAAAACCATTAACCCAGTGACACATTGACATCATCAGATTAAAAATGCGAAACGAAATAAGCCATGAAAATGACCGGCAAAAAATAGAAAAAAAACAGAAAAAAATTTTTAAATTGTAAATGAAAACTCACAACAGAAACAAAAAATAAAAAAATAAAATAAAAGAGAAAAAGTATTGAGGAAATGTGATTTTAATACCGTGGCACATAACAAGGTGGTGATGGTAATGGCGGTTTTATTCAGTTCAGCAGGAGGGAAAAAGTAAAAAATCAAAAATTACCAGATCGGAAACCAGACAAATTGAAAGTAATAAGAAAAACAACAAAAAAATTGTAAATCCCACAAAATTGCAATTGAAAAGCTTTTAAAAATATTAGAAACCGTAACACTCAACAACAACTCCCGCTTGTATTACCAGATAGAGAGGATAGACAGACCGAGTTTTATGCCATCAGACAGACATTGAAACAGGAAAACTCGAGTACGTACGTATACAAAACTGTTTATTTTTTTGCTGTTTTTATTTCTTTTTTTTTCTAAAGCATTTTAGTTTTTTAGTTGTAAATTGTATCTGGAGTTTCATAAAATATTTCTTCAATAATTTTTCCTTTTATTTTCTTAATTTATTTGCATTGCCTTTAAGCTACATACGTTGATTTGAATTGAGTTGAATTGAGAGTGTAGTGTAGTGGAGTGGTGTGAGTGAGGTGGTGTGTTTAAAACTGTAGCAATTTCATTTTCAATTAATTTATGAAGCGTAGGAGATAAGATCACCACACTCTATTACAACTAAAGCAAGATAAATTACAAATGTATTGTTGCCGTTATTGTTGTTGTTGCTGTAGCTGTAGCTGTTGTTGCATTACAATCCAATACAATACAAGGCAATCCAAAACAAATGAATTGAATGTCGGTCGCCAAGAGAAATTGTTTTTTTTCTACTCACACACTCTCACCCGAAAGGCTGTAAGCATACAGGCGGCGGCAGCCATAACATAAATTTTGGAATTTGGCCTACACAAACTCCAAAGAACCGTTACACACATGTGTATGGCATCTTTTGTAAGCGAGTCGTACTTAAATGTTTAAAAAAGTGTTTTTAATTTTCTGCCATTTTAGTTTCAATTTAAAACGATAACAATCGTTACAAATACGTACGTACGTATGTACGTATAGAATACGCATACATATGAGTGGCATGGAATTAAGATCCAAGCTTCTCATATCTAGGCATTATTATTAATTGGTTATTATTGTTACAGTCAAAATAAAAAAAATTAAAAAAAAATTATTTTAAACGAGCTTTAATTGCCTCAAAAAAAAAAAAAAAAAGAAATTGCTTGTCTTTTATGATGTGGTGTGTTAAGCCAAAAAAAAAATTTTTAAATTTTCATTATAAATTCGACTGAAACCGTGTATTTAACTAAACCCCTTTAGTTAGGATTACAATCTAGCTTTTCACATCACCCATGTGTGATAATATTATCCCCATAGAAAGTTTCTGTTGTTAAAGGCAAAATTAAAAATATAAATTGTTTACTGGCAGCTAAACATACACAGGCCCACAAAAGTATACATACGGTTAACAAATGTCACAAATTTCTGAACCTATGCAAAAGACCGTCTTAAAATCGAAGAAAGTTGTCAGACAATTATAAAGATTTTCAACGAAAACGGATTGGTTAGAAAAATTTCTGAAATTTGTTAACCGTATGTATACTTTTGTGGCTGAGTGTACGTACATACATACATATTTTAATAAATAAATAT
The DNA here is from genome assembly GCA_932273835.1 of Sarcophaga variegata. NCBI lineage: Eukaryota > Metazoa > Arthropoda > Insecta > Diptera > Sarcophagidae > Sarcophaga > Sarcophaga variegata. The sequence continues at coordinate 16,652,891 of OW026359.1, read as the reverse complement.
TTTTTGTTTCGAATTTCTATTATCATTAGCACTGCATAGTTGAAAATAATTGAAAAACAATAGAAAAATTCAAAATAAGAAAAGTTTCTTTTGTAATTTCAACAAATACACTTGAGTGTACATACAGTACATATGTCCCAGCTAGCATTTGGAATATTGTTTTTAAAAAAATCACCTTACTGAGTCTTTTTAGAGTACTTTTGGTGATCAAAAACTTATTAGTCAGCTACACGATTAAAAAAGGACTAAAAAATGATTCGCGTCAATGAGTAAAATGAGTTCGATTTAAAATACAATAAAAAATTGTATAGCAATCGAAAATTAATCATCCAGATGTTTAAAATGTGACTATTATTTCCATTATTTACTATTATATTCTAATTATACTGAAGATTGAAAAACGTTCAATCAAAAAAAGGTCATGCAGGTGTTTGAAAAGTGCTGGTAATTAAAAGATGGCTATGGCAATTTTGTTTTAAATAGAAAATGTTTTTTTAACAAAAAAAAAAAATATTTTTTTAATAAACTTTGATGTCTGATGTTCATACATCACGAATATAAACTTAATATTCTTTATTTGTTACTTAACGTTCATACGAACGTGATTTTTGAAATCGCGGCAGTGTAAACATAGGACTCAGAAAACCGACTAAAAACACTTGAAGAGAGTGAAATACATTTTGAAATACGACTAATAAATGACTCAAATTATAATCATAAATGACGCAAAAAGGAGTCCAAATTAATACAAACATGACTTGTAAATGACAATAAAAGGACTCCTAAACATACTGATATAAAGGGTGTTTTTTATAGAGGTAGAGAACTTTAAGTTGGCATTACTTTTCAAGATGGCGACCGATTTAACAGCTGTCAAGTGATTTATTCTCAGTTTAGTTTGGCAATTCATTATGAATAGACTCACGCCTGAACAACGCTTGCAAATAGTGCAATTTTATTTCGAAAATAATGGTTCTGTGCGGAAAACGTATCGCGCACTACGTCCATTTTATCGTCGACAAAATCGTCCATCAGAGCAGTTAATTCGATTAACCGTGGAACGCATTTGGAGTGAAGGTAATCCTCAAGTGTATGTGGAAACACCGTTACATCCAGAAAAACTGACTGTTTGGTGCGCTTTATGGGCTGGTGGAATCATTGGTCTGTACTTTTTCAAAAACGATAGTGGCCAGAACGTTACAGTCAATGGTGATCGGTACATGATTACTAACTTTTTCATGCCTGAATTGAATAACCATGATGTCCAGGAGATGTGGTTTCAACAAGACGGCGCAACATGTCACACAGCTCGTGCCACAATAGATTTATTGAAAGACACGTTTGGTGACCGCCTAATTTCACGTTTTGGACCTGTGAATTGCCCTCCAAGATCTTGTGATTTAACACCGCTAGACTACTTTCTGTGGGGCTATGTAAAGTCATTGGTCTATGCGGTAAAGCCACAAACGCTTGACCATTTGGAAGACAACATTCGCCGTATTATTGCCGATATACGGCCACAAATGTTGGAAAAAGTCATCAAGTCCAGATTGGACTACATTCGCGCCAGTCGTGGCGGTCATATGCCAGAAATCATATTTAAAATGTAATGCCACAAGATTATCTTTCGGATAAATAAAATTCATGTCAATCGAATAATCCATCGTTGTTTTATTGCAACTTAAAGTTCTATACCTCTATAAAAAACACCCTTTACAACTACTACCACTACCACTATTACAACTATGAGCCATGAGCTATTGCTGCCAAGTTTTATTTATTCATTTCCCTCTCATAAATATTCCACCCACAATTTTATTTAAATTTTATTTTTATTGTTTTTCTTTTCTATTTTTTTTCTGATTTATTTTTTTTCAACAATTTTAAACATATGATTTGCATATGATAAATGTTTAATAACAAATGATTAGAAAACAATGAAACCTACTCCTCTCACTTGTTTTTTCTCTCCATACAACTGTTTTTCTATCGTATACTCATTATTAACAACAACAGCATGCTACAATACATATTACACGCATACCCTCAACAATAAATCCATTCAGGTTTTTGTGCTTTTAAATCCTTAGTGTATGTCTTGCATATGTGTGTGCTTTTAATTAGTGAGGATTTGTTATTTGCCACTCTTTTGCTCTCTCTCTCTCTGTGTGTGTGTTTTTCGGATAAAAGCATGAATTACAATAACAAAACACACTTACAAAATTGTTAAACCGCAAATTATTGTTGGTTTTTTTTTTGTAAATAGAGAGGTAAATTAACAAAAGCAACACAATAACAAATAATTCAATTGTAATAAAAGTAATAACATGTCGGTTGCTTGTTATTGTTGCGGTTTAACAGGAGTTGAGAGTGAAAAAAAAATTAAATAAAAAACAGTGTGTGTGTATGAGTGGGAAAAATCAAGCCAAATTGTTTACAAGTAAGGCACAGTTTTTTTTTCAAAGCATTGCTTAAAGTGTTAACAAAGGATTTCTGTGATGAATAAATAATTTTTTTTTTGAATTTTCTGCACCAGTAAACCAATGGACTGTTTAAATGGAAACACTTGGGGAATTTAAATGTAAAAAAGGTGAGAAATATAATACAAGAATGAAAAAACAATTAAAAAGTAACATTTTTAAAACTGCAACAATGTGGAGAACCAACACCACTTTGAAGATGTACGTTCTTTCGGACTGGTTATGTTAAACCTTTTTAAGCTGAGAGGACCAATTCTTAGTTGTGCTACTGAAAGAGGGTACTTGACAATTTTTTTGTTTAAAGAAAAAGGACTCTTTATTGATTCCCTTTGGAACCTGTGATTTATATACGAAAAGGTATGAATTCAAGTAATGGAAAGGATACATACATACATAATTGGTCATTACATTGTGTGTGTTAATTTTATACATGAGCGGCGGGACCTAAATTTTAAAGTCGACTCCGAACGACTGATTTTTCAGAAACTTTTCATGGCAATTATATTTGCCGAAGAAATATTTTTTCATATTTCGTTATGATATCTGACCTAGGGTTTGAACCGAGGCTTTACGTCTAATAAGCCAACACAATACCTTCTAGACTACGACGACTTCATGGAAAGGATACTGGATGGATATTCGATTAACACAGAGTTGTCCAATTGCAACACTCTGATACCAGATCAGCTTTCTTGGCCAAACGGACTCACACGCATGACACTTGATATGGAGATAGGACAGGTCCGAACCTCTACATACATAATTGGTCATTACAACCCTTCAGTCAGGATAACAACCTAGTTTCTCACACCACTTATGTTGTGTGTGTTAATTTTATACATGAGTGGCGGGACCTAAAGTTTAAAGTCAACTCCGGACGACTGATTTTTCAGAAACTTTTCATGGCAATTTTATTTACTCTCAGAGTTTTTGCCGGAAATCTGCTGAGAGGAAGTCGCCGAAGAAATACTCTTTGTATTTTGTTTTGATGTCTGGCCTGGGGCTCGAACCCTGGCTTTACGTCTAAATAAGCCAACACACTACCTACTAGACTACGGCGACGTAGATCCGAACTTCTGCAAAGAAGAAATCAAACTATGGCTTCCGGTACCGGTATATAATACGGGTTTTTCAAGCGAAAATATGTGCTTGCGATTAAGGAATGTCTGATTAGGGCCCGGGACAAGTGGCTTGTAGAATTTGAATATATTTACTGGCAGTTAAATGACAATTAAGGCAATAGCATCGAGTAATATGAGATCTAGGTCTGTTCAGGAATTTAAGAAGTCGACTAACAATTATTCTAGGCAGGACTTGGATATCAAGTCATTAAGTACTGATCGGAAATGAGAAAGTTATTGATCTGGCTAATAGAGTGGCACAGGTCCAGTAGGTAGGGTGTTAGCTTATGAAACAATGTTCAAACCTAAGCTGAGATTCGAACAAAATGAAATATAAAAAAATGTTCACTTTCGATGACTTCCTTTCAATAAATCTCTCTTCTGGCAAAAACTCTGAGAGTCAAATAAAATTATCATGAAAAGTTTCTCAAAAATTTGTTGTTCGGTCACCCCACAACATGTGTGGTTTGAGAAGCTAGGTTGTAGTCCTGACTGAAGAATTGTAATGTCCAATTAAGTAACAATTTTATCTCACTTTTTCTCGACTAGCCTATTGCTTTACTGAGGATTACAATCTGGTGTCCAATTTCAATTTTCTTGGTTTTCTTGGTAATGTAAGAATTTGACACTATGTTGTACTTTTAGATAACCTTGGATTAGTTTTAAAAAGTGTTTTGAATTTCTTGATGTATTTTACACCGTATACAGCATTAGAGGGAACGTTTTTATTACAAGAAAATTCCTCAAATCTTGAATCACGCCGAATTACTAAGATTTACAGCCCCTACCAAGAAGCGTTATGCGTTTTGTACTGAACAAAACATTTCAAAAATAATGCACAAGTGCCAGCCTTGACATCAACTTAAAAACATGCAAGTATTTAAGAGAGAAATGAAAGACACAAAAAAACAGAAAGAAATTCTGTTAATTTTTATAAACAATGTATTGTTATTGTGTGTGTGTATGTGTGAGTTGTTTATCAAACTCAGTGTACTTGAACTTCTACAGGCAGAACATGTTTGAACAGTTTTTTTGTACCAACACCAACGCCAACACAAACATACGCTTATTTTCCTCGTACTCTCCTGCTCTTTCTTTTTAGTCATACAAAAACAAAAAAACAAATATTCGCCGTGTTTTTTATTGAAGATAATAGATTTTTAATGCAAAGAAATAGAGAGGTAGTGAGTGAGTGAAGATTAACGAAAGGGGAAAAGATCGCAAAGGAAATTCTTGCAATTTTAAATTTAAATAACAAAATCTATGAACATATGTACATACATAGGTGGTATATGCGGTATATGCTGTGGAAAACAAAACTTTTTTTTTTTAATAAATTGTTTAAAATAATTTTAATTTTTATTTAATTTGTTTATCTTTTCTTCCCTTGCCTACCCTTTCGTTCCCTTTCATTCCCTTTGTTTCGTTTGCTTAAATAAATATAAATATTTGTATTAAATTTAATACGCGATACGAGTACGAGTACTAAATTTTATTTTTATAAACAGAATTTAAACCACCACCGCACACATGTTTTATTTCAAACGAATACTAATTTAACAGTTAATAACAGCACACTACAAGAGGTGAACACACTACAAGACAGGAAGGTGGTCAGGTACAGTCAACCCTACTATAACGCGCTACTCTCAGAACGCGGTTTCCATATAATGCGGAGCTGAAAATGTGACAGCCGTCCTATAAACGCGATACTCTCAGAACACGGTGCTATACAACGCAAAGCTGAACTTGCGACAGCCCTCCTATAACGCAGTTTCCGTTCAAGAACAACCCATAAGTTACTTTCGCACAGTCTATGAATGACACTTTAGTAACTAGATATTGTAAGAGGGTTTAATATAACACAGCCGAGATACATAAACAACATGTTTATATAAACATGCCAGCTTATCTCATTGCTGTCTATGACATCGGCTTCAGTCATCTCAGAGCTTTTTCGCAGTACATACATCTTGTTGGTGACCCAGAGATCAGCAATGAATCGCTTTTTTGCTACTCATAAGTACTCATGAAATTTTGGGTATGAGTGAGTCAACAGTATTGAAATCCAACTACTCTGATTCATTCGTACCAAAGAATATGGATATAAAGAATACGCATCATGTAGAAGTAAAATTTCTTATGGCGGGTCGTAACATTACGACCCACTCTCACCAAAATATTTTTAAAAATCATTTCTTGATGAGAGGGAGGAAGACAGAAGGAAAATGAACGTACACAAAAAGCGTAACAATGTGTTGCTCTCATCGTACGTATGTATGTACATATGTATGTATTCTTGTGCTTTTTTGATTTAGTTGTCGAACAGACCGCGACAAGAATAGATATGTTGCGGATGCCTTATCATTTTATTTCAGAATAACAGTCGAAGAATATTTTGTGTTAAAAATGTTCATTGTCATTAGCTGGGCATATTTCATTTTTTTATTTTGTCCCATAGTATAATTTTTTTTAAATGCTTTGGAATGCTCATTTTTTTCTTTTAATAAAAAATGGTTTTTTTATTCTTTTCATTTTTATTTATCTAAAAAACATGGCCTAATTTTTAAGCCAAAGATGGATAGCTTTATGTTCTTTTAATAATAAAATCGATTTTTATTATTAAAAAAAAAAGGCGAAGATGTTCTTCCCCTGAGGGACATTGGTGCCGACGTGGTAAAACAACAAAAACGCACGATGAGAACAACGCATTGTTACGCTCTTGGTTTCTGTATCATTCCCTTCTATCTTTCCCCCCGCGTCATGAAATATTTTTGAAAAATATTCCAAAATATGTTAAAATGTGCATTCTTTATACTTTATTTTCTTTGGTTTCAGTGATTTCAGAGCTCTTTCGCAATACATACGTCTTGTTGGTGACCAGAGATCAGCAATGAATCGCTTTTTCGCTACTCATAAGTACTCATGAAATTTTGAGTATGAGTGAGTCAACAGTATTGAAATCCAACTACCCTGATTCATTCGTACTCACTACAACATTGATTTTTAAGTACAGATTGCAATGAGTATGAGTACAACGTTGACCTCAAACTCATAACATTCGGAATATTTTGGATTCATACAACAACCTACTCATTCAGATTCATAAATTTAGAAAAAATACTCTTATAATACTCTTATAAATGATTCGAGTGATTCGAATCGTTCTTCAAAAATTTACAGTCTTAGTTGTTGTTGTATTTACAAAAAAAAAAGAAAGACAAATATAGCAAGCAGCGCAAACACACCACCTTCTTGTGAGTATTGTAGTGTTCGTATGCGAATCATACTTATTTTGTGATTCGTGTATACGATGAGTCATGGAGAGTCGAAATCAATAACATCGTGCGTATTGTTAAGTACGCGTACCATGAGTATTTCGAACTTTGAATATGAGTAGTATGAGTATGACATTAAAATAAGTATGAATGCGTATAAGTATCAGAAATTTTGAGTATGATTCGAATCTACTCATCGTTTTGAATACCCATTGCTGACCTCTGGTACCGACTTTAAACTGTAGATTCTGCTACTTATGGAAAAAAATTAACACAACACAACATAAGTGGTGTGAGAAACTATTTTGTAATCCTGGCTAAAGGGGGTTGTAATGTCGAATTAAAGAAGTATGTAGGATTTGGAATAATGTGACCAGGCCCAGGGAAGTAAATTTTACAATTTATTGCAACAAAAAAAATATTTCTTTGGATTAGAAAAAAAAAGACTTGTTTTTATGATTTCAAACCTAGTTTATAGCATAAATTAATTAAAAATAAATGAAATAAAATCCAAAAAAAAAACAAACATATTACATCCCATTAAACTATGAATGAATATTAAGCACTTGAACAATAATTGACTAAATTTTTTAAACCACAAAATGCCTACGCATTAGCCTAAAATCATTGCAAAAAAAAAAAAACAAAATTAGAAAAAAGTATTAGAAAAACAAACAAATAAATAAACAGGGTGGAAGTAATTAACAAAACGATACGTTTTGATTAAAATTAATTATTTTAAATATTGCTACCGGATTTGGTGATTTTATTAATGTTTACGGCTGTTTGTTATTGTTACCGCTGTTGTTGTTGTTGTTTACATTTAAAGGCAATTTGTTTATATTGGAAATAGACGGGGGGTTTTGTTTAAATTTTAATTTCTATTAAATTAATTGAAATGATTAGAAAATGAGAATTTAATAACATTTCGTTGCGATACGCGATTTGCTTTAATTTTAATTTTAGTTAAACACTGACTAATCCATGCCAAATACAGTCAACCCTGCTATAATGCGGTGAGTGCGTATCGTATGTATGTATGGAAACCGCGCTATAAGAAACTCGTATTTAACCGTACATACATACATAATTGGTCGTTACAACTCTTCAGTCAGGATTACGACCTAGTTTCTCACATCACTTATGTTGTGTGTGTTAATTTTATAAATTGAGTGGTGGGACCATCCAGGAAACCTGGTAGAGACTCTACATGGACGATAATAACATTCGCGACCGCCATCGACAGGCTTAGCAGGTTAGGTTGTGAAATTTTTTAGTAAAGCATGTAACTAAATGAGAAAGTTTCCTCGCCTTTTTTATCTTCACAAAAAGTGTTTTTTCTAGGCAACGAAAGTTGGCAACCCTGCCATTCTAGAACTTGAAACACTTGTTTAATGAAACTTAAACTAGAAATTTTATATCAAAGTAGTCTAGTAGGTAGTGTGCTGGCTTATTAGACATGAGGCCACGGTTTAAACCCCGAGGTCAGACATCTCAAGCAAAACGAAATATGAAAAAATATTTCTTCGGCAAGTGCCTCTCAGCAGATTTCTGGCAATAGCTCTGAGAGTAAATAGAAAATTGCCATGAAAAAGTTTCTCAAAAGTCTGTTGTTCGGAATTGCCATTAACACGTTGACTGCCGACTACGAGATAACTCGTAGATTGCGTTCCCTTCTAGGGCGTGAGATAACGAGATAACTCGTAGTTTGCCGCCCTAGAAAGGGAGCCCTAGAAGAAAGCGCCATAGAAGGGAGCGCAATCTACGAGTTATCTCGTACTCACTAATGTGAACAAATCAAATTGTCGTTATTTGGCAAGTTTTCTGAAAATTGCCGCGGCAGTCAACGTGTTAAACTGTAAGTCCCACCACTCATGTATAAAATTAACACGCACAACATAAGTGGTGTGAGAAGCTAGGTCGCAATCCTAACTAAAGGGTTGTTATGACTATGTATGTATGTAAACTGGAAATCAATGTCACCGTCATTGAATGAGAATCTAATTTTTCAACATAAACATCAAGGCATGTGAAAATTACACAAGATCTGTAAGAATCTTCAGTATTCTGAGAATCATTTGCTACGATAAGATTTCGAACAGAATGCCAGAACCAGAAATGCACCCCAAATACCCATTGATAATGAAAACCTAGGCCACATGTGGGCATAAAAAGTAGTATTATAGGATTGGGTTTAACATAGAGGAGACATGTGCAGTCCTTGCGCTGACCAACTTCTTCCTTTTCCCTGATTTTGGTGGAACTTGATTCGTACACGAACTGCGTTCAACCGTGGTATCACAACGGGCCGCTATGTGTGCTCAAGTGAGCTTTGTGATATCAGAGCTATTACTCCGACCTAACCTAAGCTAGAGGAAACATGGAGTAGACATATTGATAAAATAGCTTCTTGGGTAGGTTAACACTGGATCGATTATATTAAAGATTCTTTGTAGAAAACCTTGCTCTTTATAATAACAAAGTGAACACATACTGACATCAACTGACATTTCCCATGTGGGTTTTTAAAATAATCTGTAATAATTATTGTTTAAAAAGCCTACAAATAAATCATTTTTAATATTAAAACTTTAAAATATTAAAAAACAATCTTCTGAATGCCCTTTAAAGCCGTTCATATTTGCCATTTTCAGCAGCATACCAGTAAAAGATTGATTATTTTCTTGTACGGCCTCACAATCTTTATTTGGTTCGTAATTTGTTAAAACTGACGCACTTTTTATGTTCAGATACAGTGACTAAAAAAAAGCATACATACATACACACACACATAAATATGATAAAAAGGTCACAAGCTAACTAAAGGGGCCTATGCACCAGCATATAATGAGTAGCAGATGAGATGCCTCTACAACAGACAGCAGCAGCATCAACGCTTACAAAGTGATGATTACAGCATTTAAACTAACTCACCATCATGGTGGTCATTAACAACAGTTCTGTTGGATGTTTTCAAATCAAATCAAATGGAAAAAATCCCATATTTTTTTAATTTTTTCGTTTCATTTCTTCTTCTGTTTCTATTTTTTAACCCAATTTCCCTTAAATACGGTTCACATATAAGGTCTAAAAATAAAAACAAAAAAAAATCTAAAATGAGCAGATGATGCTGGGAAAAAATCTAAAATAAGCTGGGCTCACTTCATTACATGTTATACACACAGACAGACAGACAAACAGACCATAGCCGCCAGTCAATCTCTGTAAATAATTTCGAGAATTAAATGAAGCTGCTCTTGCCTCTACCTCTACCTGCGGGTATTTTAAATATTTATCAACAGAAAAACTAAGCACAGTTACTCCAAATGAGAATATAAGAGACTCCATTACAGTGTTTAAATTCATTTGAATTCATTCTGCAGTCATACTCTCCTCCCCCACTCCCCCAACATAAAATTAATCTGGAAATAAGTGTATCAATCAAGCAATGAATTAAACTTTCAATTTCTATTACAGATGGTGGTGTGTTCATACAGTACTTATAGTACACTGGGTGATAAAAGTAATGTCACCTCTTTAAAAAAAATTTTAATTAATTTTTTGTTGAATTATTTGCTGAAAAAACAGGTTATATTAAAGGATCCGCCAAATAACTTTTTTTTTTTAACTGCTTTAACAAAAAAAACTATGAATATTTTCTCAAATTTCTTTTTTTTATTTGAAAGTACAATCCTTCCGGTTAATAATGGAAAATAATTTCATTCAAATGGCTGCCTCGCCCGGCCATGCAGTAGCCTACACCAGAAGATGCCAATTTTGGCAAAAAAAAATCATCTTTTCAGATGAAGCTCATTTTGATCTTGGCGGGTATGTAAACAAGCAAAATTGTCGCATTTGGGGAGCAGAAAACCCGCACGCATACATTGAAAAGCCGACACACCCAAAACGAGGAGTCACTGTTTGGTGCGGATTTTGGTCCAGAGGCATAATTGGGCCATTTTTCTTCGAAAAATGAGCAAGGAGTGGCCGCTATAGTCAATGGCGATCGTTATCGGGCCATGTTGAACGAATTTTTGTTCACAAAAATTGAAGAGGAGGATATTGGCAACAGTTTGGTTTCAACAGGACGGCGCTACGTGCCACACAGCCGAAGCTACAATCGATGTTTTGCGCCCTCTTTTTGAAGATTGCATTATCAGCCGTAGAGCTGATGTCGTTTGGCCAACTCGGAGTTGCGATTTGACACCGTTGGGCTATTGTTTGTGGGGTGCCGTCAAAGATAAGTGTTACGCCGACAAGCCAGAGACAATTGACGCTTTAAAGGACAATATTCGTGAACCCATTGCTCAAATACCGCTGTGCTTAAAAATTGTACCGATCATGTAGGTAGATACTGTATGGCCAGCCGAGGCAGCCATTTGAATGAAATTATAATTCCATTATTAACCGAAAGGATTGTACTTTCAAATAAAAAAAGAAATTTAAGAAAATATTCAGTTTTTTTTTAAAGCATTTTCAAAAAAAATGTATTTGGCAGAATCTTTATAGTAAGGACTTCAAGGAGTTCAAATACCAGTATAAATATACTCTCAGATCACTGTTGTGTGTTCAAGCATGAACTTATTGCTCAACTCATGGCATTCAAGTTGCTGTACAGTACCACAAAATTTGAAGTTATCTTTACTGATACCTTTATTGGCAGTACTGGTGAGTTACCCTTCTTATTGAGTTTGACTCATGCCCAAGAGATCTGCCTGATGTTTCTAAGAGGTTCGTTGTTGACGGCCTTTTGCGGCCGCTGTTGAGGTGCTTCTTGATGGATTTTTTTGCAAGAGGAAGAAAATTTTAAAATTTGAAAAACTCTCGAAACTAGCAGGCTTGGTATTTAAGCACTTGAATTACTAAAACCACACAACCTCTACATACATACATACATACATACATAATTGGTCATTAAAACCCTTCAGTCAGGATTACGACCTAGTTTCTCACACCACTTATGTTGTGTGTGTTAATTTTATACATGAGTGGCGCGACGTACAGTTTAAAGTCGACTCCGAATGACAGATTTTTGAGATACTTTTCATGGCAATTTTATTTTACTCTCAGAATTTTTGCCAGAAATCTGCTGAGAGGAAGTCGCCACACAACCTCTATGTCTACATATTTCCTGGAAAAGGCTTGAATCTTAAGATTTTAAATTCCTTCTCTGTCTGTCCCTGCTTCTAGGTCTCTTTTGCTTTCTTTCAATTCATTTTTTTGACATATTTTTTTAAAAAGTGCTGTTTTGTAACGCTTAACTTTTTCTACATTTAATTGAAAATACTTTTTATCAATAAACTGATCTCTACTAACCTTATCTATTGAAAAGGGGATTAATTTCTCTTTCTCCCTTTTTTTATTCGGTATTTCTTATTCAAAAATCTTTTTTATTTTCATATTTTTTGTTTTGATATTTCTATGTGTGTGTGTGTGTGTGTTTATTATCTGCAATGCAATCGATGTTTAAATAATTTTTTTTTCAAAATATTTATTTCAACATTTTAAAATCCTCACTCATAAAGGGTGTTTTTTATAGAGGTATAGAACTTTAAGTTGGCATTACTTTTCAAGATGGCGACCGATTTAACAGGTGTCAAGTGATTTATTCTCAGTTTGGTTTGGCAATTCATCATGAGGAGGCTTACGCCTGAACAACGTTTGCAAATAGTGCAATTTTATTTCGAAAATAATGGTTCTGTGCGGAAAACGTATCGCGCACTACGTCCATTTTATCGTCGACAAAATCGTCCATCAGAAGAGCAGTTAATTCGATTAACCATGGAACGTTTTCGCACCACGTTTACTCTTTATTGATAACTCGCATCCCCAGAGACGCTGTACGGTGCGTACAGAAGAAGCTATTGCTGCTGTAGAGCATAGCATTGAGGAAGACCCGAATGAGTCCATCCGCCATCGAGCGCACAGGAATTGGTTCTGTGTCCATCCACTTTATGGAAGATTTTGCGGAAGGATCTTGGTTTGCGTGCTTACAAAATCCAACTCGTGCAAGATTTGAAGCCAAACGATCATCAAGTAAGGCGTAGATTCGTCGAATGGGCCCAAAACGAGATTACCGTTGTTCCCGATTTTCATAAGCGAATTTTGGTTAGCGATGAAGCGCACTTCTGGTTGAATGGCTACGTCAACAAACAAAACTGCCGCATTTGGAGTGAAGGTAATCCTCAAGTGTATGTGGAAACACCGTTACATCCAGAAAAACAGACTGTTTGGTGCGCTTTATGGGCTGGTGGAATCATTGGTTCGTACTTTTTCAAAAACGATGGTGGCCAGAACGTTACAGTCAATGGTGATCGGTATAGAGCCATAATTACTAACTTTTTCATTCCTGAATTGAATAACCATGATGTCCAGGAGATGTGGTTTCAACAAGACGGCGCAACATGTCACACAACTCGTGCCACAATAGATTTATTGAAAGACACGTTTGGTGACCGCCTAATTTGACGTTTTGGACCTGTGAATTGGCCTCCAAGATCTTGTGATTTAACACCGCTATACTACTTTCTGTGGGGCTATGTAAAGTCATTGGTCTATGCGGTAAAGCCACAAACGCTTGACCATTTGGAAGACAACATTCGCCGTATTATTGCCGATATACGGCCACAAATGTTGGAAAAAGTTATCGAAAATTGGACGTCCAGATTGGACTACATCCGCGCCAGCCGTGGCGGTCATATGCCAGAAATCATATTTAAAATGTAATGCCACAAGATTATCTTTCGGATAAATAAAATTCATGTCAATCGAATAATCCATCGTTGTTTTATTGCAACTTAAAGTTCTATACCTCTATAAAAAACACTCTTTACAATCCGTATCAGTTTTTGCCGTTTTTTTTATTGTTTTTTTTCTGTCAATCATTTTGCCCACATATTGCTGCAACAGATAGACAAACAGCTGATCATACAAAACGTATGACAGACAACAGAGACAGACAGACAGATACATAGTCAAACAGCCCGTCATGCTGATAAAAAAGTAATAAAAGGAATTTCTTTTTTTTACTGTAATAAATACGATACTTGGGTGTGTGTTTGTATTTGTATTCGAGTGTCTGTTTAACTCATCTCATCTCATCTCAATTAATTTTTTTCTTCTTTTTTTTGCTTTCAAAGTAGGTTTTCAGGCTTAAATTGTTAATAGAGTGATAAGCCAGCAACAGTAAATATAAATGCACTATGGGTTGTTAAAGGATTCAATGCAATAATAAAGATTGGAAAAATGCTAAAAACATTAGGCGTGGAAAAAATTTCAATTGAATTACCAACTTGAAAATATACATGGCCAGACCGTAAACCATTAGAAGTAGGGAAGGATTTCGTAGGCACAGTTTTTTTAATGGAAAATAAAGGGGAGAAATGATTTGACAGGGACTTGTAAATTATTAAGAGTAATAAATTTTGTAATAATTTTCGAGTACATATTGTTTTACGAAAATATTTTTAAAATCTAAAAGCTTGAACACTCGTATTTCGATGTCATTGTTTGAAATTTTTGGACTTTGAATTTTTATTTGTTTTTTTGTTTTGTTTTCTGTAATTAAAAAAATTCCTGGAAATACAATTTCATGGTGCGTACAAGAGCTTTGTTTTATGGCACAAAATAATTGTAAAAATATCTCATGTGTTTGATAATTAATGTCTTCTTATCTTTACTTTATTATCACTTACAAAACAATTGAAAGGAAATAATTTAAAGCAGAGAAAACGACAAAAAAAATCGTAAAAAAGCTTCACAAGCTACATGACAATTTCAAGCAATAAAAAACCAAACTAAACAGTGACTTGCGTAAATTATTTTCAATTAATTTGAAATTTTACACATAAAACCACTTTTCCTTAAATTTATTATTCGATTACAAAGTTTATTTTTTTTCATTTTTTAGGCGTTATCAACTGAAAACTAAACAAGTTTCACTTGAACAACTTCGCCATGGTAAGTAAATTGCCAAAAAAAAAAAAAATAGTAAAAAACGTGGCTAAAATAAATAAAAAAAAAACATTTCAAAACATTTAGAAAATATGAACGAAACATTCATAAAAATTTTAGAAAAATAAAAACCAAAAAAAAGTGAAATTTTTGGCTACAGTTTGTGTTTAACATGAGAAATTATAACACATTTGAAGCATGTTGTTCAGCAGCAGCCTACACAGCAAATCCAGCAAACAGTAGATGACTTGACTTATTAAGTAAAAAAAAAATAGAAAAAAAGAAATGCCGTATATCAGCAGTAATTTAAGCAGATCTCGTTAATTCACATGGAGCCATTGGCAGACACATTTTTACTTCTTTACTGACTCCGTCTGTCTGTCTATCTATGCACGCACAGCCAGAAGGCTGTGGCTCATCATGCATCATGCATTCATAAGCCACACTTTGTTTTACTGCCCAAGCCACCAGAAGTGTAATAGTGTTTTCACACCAAAATTTAAAACCTGATTTTAGCATTAAAACCATAAACAGCTGATTTTGCGTTCACACTGCAAGTTTTATTAAAATTGGTTTTAAATTCATGACATTTATGACTGCGAGAAAAAAATTTTATGAGCAATATGCCTTACTTCATCTTGATATATTTAGCTTCTGACTTACCTTTCGCACAAGAAGCTATATTTATTGTGACCAGAAACAACACACATTTCGATTAATATTTAAATATTTAAGAATCTTTAAAATTTTCATTGAAGAAATTAAAAATATTCCAAATTTTTCCTTTTTTAATACAAAATAAATAATTATTTACATTTATTTATTTATTACATTTGTTTTTGTTTTTATCAGCTGTTTTCAGGTTTTCAGAGCTGGTAGCTCTGATTTAGTACATTTAGTACATCAAAACAAGGTTGTATTTCATAAAACCAACTTAAAACCAATTCAAAAAAGGTTTTATTTTGGTTTTAACACAATAATTTTGTATGGTAAAATCAGTTTTTATTTTTGGTTTTAACGTTAAAACCAACTTTTACGTTAAAACCACTCGGTGTGAAAACACTATAAAGAAATTTTGTGAATATTTGAACGCTTTCAAATATTATTTGTAACAGCCTATGCTGCTGTAACGGCTGGCCAGTTGTCCATTCCATGCCAGACATTAGTGACACTTAAAGAGGCTACTGTTTCGGTTTTCTCAGGCTCTCTTTCTACACACACAAACACACAAACTCTTTCACTGATTTTTGCCTTTTGGCCACGCATGCTTAATAAAATCAAATTTTATGGCATATTTGAGATGTGATGTGTTTATTTTATTTATTCGCCATCATTCACACAGGCACACATACACGCACACACGCGCACAGACACACAATGGCCAAACCCGAGACATTCATTCATTCATTCAAGCATACATTCAACTCTCATTCATTTAGTTGTGCTTTAATTTATATTTTAATATGAATAACACAAACACATGCATCTTTGTTGCTGTTTTTTTGTTTTATAACCGAAACGAATTTCGTTAACGTTCAATCGTTGTCGTCCACCATCTTTTTTGCTTACAGTTCGGTTCGTCCATACCAAAGATCCGAACTGTTTTTTTAAGTTGTTTGCATATAAACTTGTGTATTGGTATGCGCCTGTGTGTTGTTGTTGTTGTTGTTGTGTGTTATAAATTTGACAGTGATTTGTTTATTTGTTACAATTTAACATGAGATATGCACATACACATGCGTACATATGTACAGACATACGCAAATGAATGAAACAAACGATCATTTTACGATGATTTTTTATTTGTTTGTTTTTGATTTCCATTAAAAAATAACTTTGGCAGACGATTTAAATGACAGCGTATTTTTTGTTTTTCTTTCTTTTTAATGAATGCACAATGGGTCAAAAGCGGAAAAAAAATTTAGAAAAAAATTTTTTTTTGTTATACGATCTAACATTTCAAAATTCAATTAGAAATTTCATAAGACAGAATATTTAAGGCTTTCAACTTATTCCTGTTTGCAAGAAAATGAAAAAGAGAACCTAAAACTACGTTTTATTTTTGGGGAAACCCATATTTGTAGAACTACTGCTCTAGTGCCAGTACTGCTGCCAATTCGCTTTACAGAAACTTTTGGTTTTGTCTGCTGTTTGGTGTTTGGTGTCTGGTGTATTCTGTTGGGCCAGCGCGTGATTTAAATGACCGCCTATGAATTAATTTTAGCAGTCGATCTTTTTGAGATCGTTTTCAATCACTTTTTTCACATTTCATGCGATATGACTGTTTCACAAGGTATTCTGGATTCTCTAAGTGTAACAGTTTTGTTTGTTGACGTAGCCAATGAATATGAAATGACATTCATTGCTAATGAAACTTTTGTTTGGAAAATTAGCTTTGAAAACCTGTTGCTAATCCATATGGAAAATATGCCATAGTGAGCCGTAAGATAGGCACAATAATGCCGATAATAGAGGAGATCCGATATATTTGGATTAGCCGCCATATTCTCCGGAACAGAAGCAATTTTTTTCGGCAATGCAATAATGCACAGGATTGACCACAGCTGTTACACTTCCAAGCTCTTCAAATCTCTTGAAATATGTTCAAATCTTGCCAATTCATTGCACAGTAGGTCGGTTATGATGACTATAACTACCTCGTAATGCTCGACACGCTGCCACGTTTGAATCATCACTTTTGTTCTTCCCACTTGCCACCATTTCGTTCTTCGATTAATAAACGATCCATACTCGTAAGTGGCAAACCTTTCACAAAGTAAAGGATAGGTTAGGTTAGGTTAGAGGACGTGTACTTGTCAATTAAGACAAGTAAGAGACAAGGTAAGAGGTCAAGTAAGTAAGACAACGTCCTTGTTTCTCACACCATTTAGGTTGTGTGTGCTAATTTTATACATGAGTGGTGGGACCTACAGTTTAAAGTCGACTCCGAACGACAGATTTTTTTGAGAAACTTTTTTCATGGCAGTTTTATTTACTCTCAGAGTTTTTGCCAGAAATCTGCTGAGAGGAAGTCGCCGAAGAAATACTTTTTGTATTTTATCTTGATGCCTGGCCTGGGGCTCGAACCCTGGCTTTACGTCTAACAAGCCAACACACTACCTACTAGACTACGGCGACAACATAAAATATTACTAGCGCGATGAAAAATGAAGCCACTATGTGCATGAAATCGTATGTGAAGTACAAGAAATCGGTAAACCAGGCGAAATTCAATCACTTGAAGGCTCAGATCCATAATCATCCCGTAATGCTCGACGCGTTGCCACGTTTGAATCATCACATTTGTTTTTCCCACTTTCCACCATTTTGTTTTTCGATTTATAAACGATCCATACTCGTAAGTGGCAAAACTTTCACTAAGTAAAGAATACTTCTGTGATAAAAAGTATGCAACAGCTGAGAGCATTGTCATATCGATGGTTTTGATTATCATCATATGGCCAAGAATACTTGGATGATTAGACCATTCCTGGCGCACTATTGAAAGATTTCAGAAGTGAGATCGCTATTCTCCTCATGAAGGCCAAACAACTGATCTACACATACTTTACTCACTTGCAAATGGGATATGAACAAAAAAAAAAATATATATATATATACAGTTGCGTTCATAAAAATAGGAGTGAGCCCATTGAAAAACAAAAGCTTAATTTTTAACAAAAAAAAAAAAAAAAAAAACATGATTTAATTCAATTTTTTGGTGTAATGTAATGTTGATTCAATACTAAATTCTTTAAATTATTCATTAATTAAATAAAGCTTTCAACAAGTAAGTAACAGGAAGTTTAAAAAAAATATCTTAAAAAGTGCTGTTCAAAATAATAGGAGTATTTCAGTTTTCATAAAGATTTACTATTAAAAAAAGTTAAAAATGCTTATGACTATAATCAGAAACTTTGAATACGATTAGTATTTGGCAGAATAGCCTTTACTTTTTATTACGGCAGCACATCTACGAGGTATGGAGTCAACTAAATCCTGTTATCGTTTTAGTGGAATTTTATTCCACCCATCTTGCACTACAGACCACAGCTCAGCTGCATTTGACGGTTTTCGCTCGGCAACATATTTTTTAACATCCATCATAGATGTTCAATGGGATTAAGGTCAGGAGACTGAGCTGGCCACGCCATAACCTTTACCCCATGAACCCGAAACCACTCATTTGCCAATTTGCTGATGTGTTTCGGGTCATTGTCTTGTTGGAATATCCATTTTAGAGGCGTGGAGTATGGTAACAACACTTCTCTCAAAATGCCAACCTAGACGTTCCTATCCATTATGTCTCTAATTGGATGTATTGGGCCTAAACCATTATATGAAAACCTTTCCCATATCATTAGTTTTGCACCACCATGTTTAACTGTCTTTTGTGTATACTGAGCTTTATATTTGGTGTTGGGCGGACGTCTAACATGCTGTCTATACCCAGTGCCACCAAATAAAACAAATTTGCTTCGTCGGTCCACAATAGGTTTCTCCATTTTTCTTTCGGATATTTGATATGTTCTTGGGCAAACTTTAAGCGTGCTGCTGCCTGTTTTGTATGTCAACAATGGCACCTTTTGTGAATTTTTTGCGAATAAATTGTTGTCCATCAGACGCCTACGAATAGTAGGGACACTTACGGCAAGATTCACATCCTTTTGAATTTTTTTTGAAGACGCTGAAGGATTTATTTGGCTGTATCGCACAATTCGGCGGTCATCGACAGTAGATGTTTTGCCATTGCGCCCACGCGTTTCGGGCTTTTTTTATATTTTAATGCATTTGTGATCAATTGATCGGGGTAACTTAAGATTTCCTTGGTTTCTTTGTAAGTTTTGCCTTTATTTCGAAAATTTTTAATTATTTTTCTCTTTTCTTCACGACAGTGCTTTTCTCGTCCCACTATTACAGAAATTTATGTGAATCACTGTAGAAAAAGTTTTAACTACATTTTCCCGTACTTATTTTTCACTTTTTTCTTTAAATTATGTCCTGTTATATTTTAATTTTTAAAAGAACACTCACCACACTCCTATTTTTTTGATCAACTGAATTCAGGGGCAAACTCAGAAATGAATCAATTTCATCGTAAATATTAAAGTTTTTACGAGATTCTTTTTTGTATTTTATTTCTTACATATCTCGTTGTAACTACCATTAAAATATATCATGTTTTGCAAATTGGTAGAATAAAAATTTTTAATTTAACTTAAATATTACATGGTAGCACTCCTATTATTTTGAACACAGCTGTATATATAGAAATACGGAGGTTATGATTACGTATTAAATCCACCTTAAATCAGTCCAGCATAAAGGCTATAATGGTACACTGGCCCCAAAATATACATATCAGAAGACAGAAAATATACAAAAAATATTTTACAAAGACATCTACAGGATCTGCTAAAACGAGAAAGAAAGGTATACCGCACAATTACAATGGCCCGTTTCATAGGACCTCTGTGGACAATGTTTCAGGCGTCCGCCAACTTAACATAACCTAACCTGAAGTCTATGTGGGGTTTTTTTCTGGATTTTTTCATCATTTCTTAAGAAAATTTTCAATTGATTTTTTTTATTTTTAGTTTTAAAGTGCGTTTTTCCCATGAAAGTTTTATCATCGCCACTTATTTTAATGGATTTATTAGTTACCGATAAGAATTATCGATTATTTAACCAACACCACGAAGCATTTAAAAAACCAAGACTAGCTGACTGGCTAGCTGACTGACTGGCTCAAGATTATGGCTTTAAGGCTTTGTGCTTATACACTTACAATCTATTATTGAAAGACAATTAATCACAATTCCTTGCTTCTTCTTCGTCTTTTTCCCAATAGTTATTGAGGGATTTCGAAATGCGGTACAAGATGAAGGCAAGATTACGTGCCTGCATTTAAAGTTCATGAGAATTTTTAAAGAAAAAAAAGAAAGCTCTTCAGAAAAGGGAATCTATTAAGCTAACTGAACGAATGTAATGGCAAATGGCTATAGGAGTTGTTGCTGTTGTTGTTGTTGTAACAACACAATTTACATGAAGAATTTATCCTGAGCATTACTTAAGGAAATATTAACACTCCTAGAGATGATGTTGTCGCGGTTTTGTGGAGAAAAGACAAGATTTTGACAGCGCCAACCATTTCCAATTTCAATTCGAATACGAATACGACTACGAATGCGAATTGATGACATTTTAATGTTTTCATTGGGATTTTTAATTTTTTCTTTTCGTGGTTTTGTTTGTTTCTT
This sequence comes from Sarcophaga variegata, assembly GCA_932273835.1. Classification (NCBI taxonomy): domain Eukaryota; kingdom Metazoa; phylum Arthropoda; class Insecta; order Diptera; family Sarcophagidae; genus Sarcophaga; species Sarcophaga variegata. The sequence goes on along the minus strand of OW026359.1, from coordinate 16,631,799 downwards.
TTGTACAACAAAATTCCTAAGAAGGCGACATGTTGACGTTTAAACTAATCTAGGGAATCTTTTTGTTGTTGCCTCATATTGCTTACAATGTTTAGTAGAGGACCGAATTGCATCGTATTCAACTGAACGAAACGCAAGGCAGCAACGCATTTCATATTTAAAATGCAAAAAAATAAAAAAAAATTAAAGGGGCTTGGTTGGTTGATTGGGTCGTTCTTTTGATTGCAAATGTCTTGGCGTTTAAGACAAAAAAAAAATAAAAAACAAAAGAATATAAAAAGATCTATTGCGTTACACCATTTCCATAGTGTTTACAACTCTGGAAAGGTTTCATTATTCTTGTGCTGGAAAATTATTTTAATTTTCGTAAACAGTGTTGTTGTTTTGTGCTTCAGAACTTGCAATTATTCTTGCTTTGATGGCGTGTTGTTGTATGCAACAAAAAAACTCTTAAAACCACAACAACAACAACAAATAAAATTTAAATCGAAATCCAAATGCAAATACAAACGTCCTCTTTCATACTCCCCAGTCGGCGTACTCCATTAATATTGCAAAATAATTGAGCATTTTAAGCACGCAATTTACGAATGCTTTTCAGTTTTTTTTTTGTGAGCGCTTTGGTTTCTTTATTTCCTTCTCCGCATTACTCGCTTGAATTATTTGTTCCTGGTATTATATGGAGTCGTCGTCGTCATCGTCGTCGGTCGTAAATAATTTACAGTATGCGACAGTAAACTTTTTTAAATGACTGTAGGCCAGCTTTAATTGGCATTGTTTGAATGAATTGTCGCCAGTTTTATTATTTTTTTTTTGGTTTTCTTCTTCTTTGGTTGTCATAAATCTCAAGCCAGTCTTTGGGAGTCAACGAAATTTTAGACTCAATTAAGTTGCAATTTAAAATGCCGATTAGTTAAGTGGCGTTATATTCTAGCGGTTCTAGTGCGTGATCATAGGAAACGTTCTTTAATTTGTGGTTTTAAACAGAAATCATCAAAGTTTTTAATCTCAAAAGCTGAATCCGTCTTTTTCATTTTTGAACACATTTTTGAAATATTCACTAGATAGTCTGGAGTAAGTACATCATGGAGAATTCCAGATTATAACAGAGTTTACCAGGTCGACTAGTTTGAGATTCTTACAAAAGATTTCAGCATTTAGTGCCACCATCCAGTTTCACTCCACCCGTGTATTTGGGTGTACTAGTATGCGTTGGGAGTTCCTTATCCCAATTCCAATCTACAACCCAATGGGAAATATCGCTTCGGGCACTACAAAGCCGATGGTTTGATTAGGAAGTCAGGACAGAGGAGTAAACGTTCGGACACAATTCACTCAGGCATAAGACACTACGTGTCGCTCATCGTCAAGCAGAATAGCAGTGAGAGTAAACTGTTCTCTTATTTACTTGTGCCTGCTGCATTGCCGCAGCTGTAGAACGTCTCTTTGAAGACGCCTAGTGGAAATGTGATATAAAGGGTGTTTTTTATAGAGGTATAGAACTTTAATTTGGCATTACTTTTCAAGATGGCGACCGATTTAACAGCTGTCAAGTGATTTATTCTCAGTTTGGTTTGGCAATTCATCATGAATAGACTCACGCCTGAACAACGCTTGCAAAATAATGATTCTGTGCGGAAAACGTATCGCGCACTACGTCCATTTTATCGTCGACAAAATCGTCCATCAGAGAGCAGTTAATTCGATTAACCATGGAACGTTTTCGCACCACGTTTACTCTTATTGATAACTCGCATCCCCAGCGACGCTGTACGGTGCGTACAGAAGAAGCTATTGCTGCTGTAGAGCGTAGCATTGAGGAAGACCCGAATGAGTCCATCCGCCATCGAGCACAGGAATTGGATCTGTGTCCATCCACTTTATGGAAGATTTTGCGGAAGGATCTTGGTTTGCGTCCTTACAAAATCCAACTCGTGCAAGATTTGAAGCCAAACGATCATCAAGTAAGGCGTAGATTCGTCGAATGGGCCCAAAACGAGATTACCGTTGTTGCCGATTTTCATAAGCGAATTTTGTTTAGCGATGAAGCGCACTTCTGGTTGAATGGCTACGTCAACAAACAAAACTGCCGCATTTGGAGTGAAGGTAATCCTCAAGTGTATGTGGAAACACCGTTACATCCAGAAAAATTGACTGTTTGGTGCGCTTTATGGGCTGGTGGAATCATTGGTCCGTACTTTTTCAAAAACGATGGTGGCCAGAACGTTACAGTCAATGGTGATCGGTATAGAGCCATGATTACTAACTTTTTCATTCCTGAATTGAATAACCATGATGTCCAGGAGATGTGGTTTCAACAAGACGGCGCAACATGTCACACAGCTCGTGCCACAATAGATTTATTGAAAGACACGTTTGGTGACCGCCTAATTTCACGTTTTGGACCTGTGAATTGGCCTCCAAGATCTTGTGATTTAACACCGCTAGACTACTTTTTGTGGGGCTATGTAAAGTCATTGGTCTATGCGGTAAAGCCACAAACGCTTGACCATTTGGAAGACAACATTCGCCGTATTATTGCCGATATACGGCCACAAATGTTGGGAAAAAGTCATCGAAAATTGGACGTCCAGATTGGACTACATCCGCGCCAGCCGTGGCGGTCATATGCCAGAAATCATATTTAAAATGTAATGCCACAAGATTATCTTTCGGATAAATAAAATTCATGTCAATCGAATAATCCATCGTTGTTTTATTGCAACCTAAAGTTCTATACCTTTATAAAAAACAACAATTACAGGATTTCAGTATTTAGTGCCTCCATCAAGTATCAATCCATCCGCGTACTTGGGTGTACTAGTATGTGTTGGTAGTTCCTCATGCAATCCTCAATCCAATGGGAAACATCGACCCGGGAACTGCATTGAGAAGTCAGAACAGAGGACTAAAGGTTCGGGCACAATTCACTCATTCATAAGACACTATGTGCCGCTCATCGCTTGGCGTAGAGGCCCATTGTTGTCAAGCAGAGAATAGCAGTGAGAGTAAACTGTTCTCTTATTTACTTGTGTCTGCATTGCCACAGCTGTAGAACGTCTCTTTGAAGACGCCTAGTGGAAATGTGATATACTTTTTGTGGGGACCTAAGTGATGTTGCAGATCTGAAATTGGCAAACATTTTGGGCTTTATAAAGAGCGCAAATTAGTTCTACAGAGGGAGCACTACCTTATTAGGTCCTCGTAATATAACATATGCAATACCGAATAGTTCTTACATGCTGTGAGAATTGTATAGAGTAACTAGACGTAATCTATCCATACAAGTGATAATATTCTTATCATTTTGAATTACTTTTTGCTTCGGTGTTAAGCATACTAGCGTTTCTAGAACACTGATTTTCACTAAAGTTTTAATTTTACGCTCACCTTTTGCTCTATAACCTGTAAGCAGAGCTGTTAACATTTGTTTTACAAACGAAATTGCTTAACTGTGTCATGAATTGACTTTAAAATCCCAAGTACACAAAGAATTTTAACGTTTTTACCATAAAGTTACAAAAAAAAAACAAAGAATTTTTGTAATATTTTATGTTGAATTTGGGTCAACAAGATAATAAAATTTGAAGAAGAGCACACAGTCAAAATAAACCCAAACCCACAGTTTTAATAAAGCAACAACACAAGCAAAAACAAACAAAATAATTGGAATTGTAACAGATTTTAATTTATTTTGAAGGAAAATTTCATAAATTTTTGAATTTTTTAAATTTTAAAAATTTAATTTTAGTTTAAGAACATTTTTTTGCTTTCAAATTATTTAATACTCATATAAGCACTGTGCTTAGACTTAAAGATTCTTTAAAAATGGTCCGAGTTATTGAAATTTTTGTATTTTTGACAATTTGAAGATTATAAAGGAGTATATTACTCAGAATATAATTAAAAAAGATATATTTCAAGCAGTATTTTGGGTTAAGAATTTTAGAATTTTTTTGTTTTTCAGTTTCTTTTGACTCTAAAAATGTAGTTTTTTTCCTGACGCAATTTATGGCCCATGTTTTATATCAAAAAGTAATTATCAAATTTATTCACGCCTTATTTACACATTAAAATATATTTTTTTATATTGAAATTTTTTTATTAAATAAACCTGCATGTGTTGCTGTTTTTTGAAAATTCCAAAATTATTTTTCTTTTCAAAATTCTATTGTTTTAGATCCCTCAAAAGCCTATGATAGAAAACATGTGCTGTCATGTAATCTAATTATTCTAAAAAAACACAAAAGAAAAAACGAAAAAGTATTTAAATACTAGAAGAGGTTATAGAGCATGAAATAAGGTCAAATTTAAAAATAAACAATTAAAAAATTCAAAAAGAAATGTTTAAAGGCAGCAAAAAGTAAAACATTTAAAGCGATTTTACAATTCAAATTCAAATTAAAATTCAAAAGCAACCGTCAATACAACTTCCGTTTTAACACCCAAAGCACACACCGAATGGTTTACAAAAAACCCAACACAAACACAATAAATAATAAAGTCTGACCAACAACAATAACACGAAATTTTGAATATTAATGAGAGTAACAAAGAAAAACAAGAAAAAAAGAAACGGAACATCCGAAAATAATAAAAATAAGCCAACAGAACAAAAACAACGATACGGTATTAAATTACAAAACTAACAAGTTGTCAATTAAATTACAAAAACAAAACAGATGTGCTTACACACACACGTACAAACACACAACCACTTGTGCTTTTAAAAAACCGAGGAAAAATGAAAGAAAAAAAATGAAAAATAAACATCGGCTTTGCTTTCAAAATAAACCAAGAGAATGAGAGAAATTTTTAAAGACAAAGGGGAGCAGTAAACAAACTGTAAAAAAATTCACAAAATATGAACACACGTACACACACACAAGGGGCTCTCGAAATTAAAGATTCCCTTGTTTACAACACAAAGTAGCCATTAACACTAATAATAATAATAACAATACGTTGGTTGTTGTCGTTGTTGTTATTTTTGTTTTAATATAAAATATAAAAACTGTAGCACTATCTCTGCTGTGTATGGCAATGTAAAAACATACATCCATACACTCAATAGTTAAATTAGCTGAGGGGTCATGCATCATCTCTTCTTGTCTTCGTATGAACCAAGCATATCTATTTTGTTCTTCTATTTGATTGTTTTATTGCTTTTCTATTTGTTTTCGTATGTATGTGTGATTATCGTATAGCTGTCGGTCGATCGGAACATGCTTCGTTGTTTGTTTATAGAAAAACGAAATAAGAAAAAACTAAAGCAAGTGTTTGTTTCTATGTGTGTGTGTGTATGCGTATCATAATTATCTGTTTGGAATTTATTTTATTGCATGTATTTGTTGATACGCAATTTTATTTTATATTATTTGCTGTTGTTGTTGTTGTTGGTAATTTATTTAATTGTTCGCTGTGAACAATGCTGTGTTATGTGTTGTTAATTTGTTGTTTGAGTGTGTGTGTGTTTTTTTTGTACAGAAATATCATCCATATTGTTATTTATTTTATCAGAAGATTCTTTATTTTTTTTTGAACAATATGTTACAATTTATTTATTTATTCTCTTCATATTTTTTGTTGTTTTGTTCTTTTTTTTTTAACTATTAAAACAATTAAATTTATTAACAATTCTATACTCTACTTCCAAAAAAAAAAGAAACGAAAAACGCTTAACAGAGAGTCATTTAATTAGTTACACAGGAGAGCAGGCAACTGCTTTTTTTTGTAAAGGAGAGAGAGTAAGGTATTGTCTTGTAAAAAATAACAGTAAAAATACGAGTACTTAGGTAAGGGCAATAATTAATTGGTAGTAAAGAGTAAAAGTGATAGGAAAACAAAACAACAGTGTCGAATATAAAGAGCACGTTTAATAATTAACATGATTAATAATTTAATTTGAAAGCATAATTTACAATAAAAAAGAAATTGATTGAATCTGAGTAGAATTAAATGTCATAAAATTTCTAAATTTAAGAAATACTTGTTAATTTTTTTGCCATTGGAGGCCTATTTATTATGTAATAAAAATTTTACGTAATCAATAAGTAAAAATAAATTTTCTAGCAATTGAATAGTAACAGATATGTCCGAACTTTAATAGTTAATAACAGCCATTTTTCTTGAAGATATACCTGCCAAATTAGTTAACATACATATATTTAATCCGTTTTGCCAAATCACCACATAGACGTCTATAGACAACGATTTATATTCGCTAAATGGGTTCTGGAGCTGTTGACAACTGATCCGAATTTTTAACGAAAAGCTATCTTCAGCGATGGGGCCCGTTTCTAGATGGACGGTAACTCAAAAAAACAGAATTGTTGAATTGTAGACGATACCAAGCCATATGAGATCCACTAGCGTTCAATACATCCGGAATAAATCACTATTTGGTTTTGATTTAGGATTAAAGTCGCCTTTAGTTCATATTTCGTTAATAAGGACGTTGGCCGGACCATCGTTGTTAACGATGAGCGCTATAGATCCTTGATTACCAACTTATTTTTGGCCTGAACTAGACGACCTTGACATCAACGACATGATGTCACCTCAGATGGAGGTGATGTGATCTAATCTCCGATCTCTGATCATGTCAGACTTTTTCTTGTGGGGTTTTCATAAGTTTTCATAAGTATATTTGAATAAGAGAGGTCTTCAAAGCCAACAGATGTTATTGGTTAAATTCAGTCTGATTTATGTGCCAGAGTCATTGCACATTTCGGTTGCGCTCCACCCAGAAAGGCCATGGCTGACATTTAAATGATGCATAATGGCATCAGTGGATCTTTCAAATGAATAAAACGTCCAATGTCTACCTAAACCGTCAATCACACGATTTGGGGCAAAATGAAAACAGAATTCATGAGCTAATATATCCATAGATCCTTCTGTTGAGGGCTGTATTTGAAAACCTAAAGCTTGAAATATGGTGCAACAATATTGGTAAAATCACAAAAGTTGCTCAGTTGGAAAAACAACAAAGTTTTAATCACAATCTCCGAAACGGAGGATTTCAAAGAGTGTAAAAGTTGGATCAGGCATTAGGTTAGGTTGGGTTAGAGGACGTGTACTTGTCAATTAAGACAAGTGCACTACCCGGAGGTCGAATTGACCCATTGTACAACGTCCTGGTTTCTCACATAAGTGGTATGTTGTGTGTGTTAATTTTTATACATGAGTGGTGGGACCTTCAGTTTAAAGTCGACTGCGAACGACAGATTTTTGAGAAACTTTTTTCATGGCAAATTTTATTTTACTCTCAGAGTTTTTGCCAGAAATCTGCTGAGAGGAAGTGGCCGAAAAAATACTTTTTGTATTTTGTCTTGATGTCTGGCCTGGGGCTCGAACCCTGGCTTTACGTCTAATAAGCCAACACAATACCTACTAGACTACGGCGACTTCAACAATGAACTTTGTTACTTTGTTAAATGCCATTGAAAACAACCGACACGGGCCACAAGACTGATGTCGCCACCACGGCGACACAATTAGCTTGACGTAAAATCATGAGGGTTTATGGAACGCAGAAGAAAATCTCTTTCCAACTTAAAATTTAAAGGGGAGACTTAAAAACCTGATTTGCGAAACAAAACCTACAAAATAAGTCTCATTTGGTGTAAGAACTTCAAAAGAAGATTTCAGATCCTATTCTTATAGATTAAAACAGCCAAATTTGTTCTCTTAGTTTCATGCAAAGATGAAAATGTTTTTGATGTATTTGTTATGGAATCACTAATCATTTTAAGTTTCAATTGATTTTTTAAAAACCATCAAAAAATTTTAAATTTTTAAAAAATCCTTAACATTTTCAAATGTGTAGCTTAATTTCCTTACACGCTGTATGGCAACACACACAATAACGGCACTTAATATAAAGGGTGTTTTTTATGGAGGTATAGAACTTTAAGTTGCAATAAAACAACGATGGATTATTCGATTGACATGAATTTTATTTATCCGAAAGATAATCTTGTGGCATTACATTTTAAATATGATTTCTGGCATATGACCGCCACGGCTGGCGCGGATGTAGTCCAATCTGGACGTCCAATTTTCGATGACTTTTTCCAACATTTGTGGCCGTATATCGGCAATAATACGGCGAATGTTGTCTTCCAAATGGTCAAGCGTTTGTGGCTTTACCGCATAGACCAATGACTTTACATAGCCCCACAGAAAGTAGTCTAGCGGTGTTAAATCACAAGATCTTGGAGGCCAATTCACAGGTCCAAAACGTTAAATTAGGCGGTCACCAAACGTGTCTTTCAATAAATCTATTGTGGCACGAGCTGTGTGACATGTTGCGCCGTCTTGTTGAAACCACATCTCCTGGACATCATGGTTATTCAATTCAGGAATGAAAAAGTTATTAATCATGGCTCTATACCGATCACCATTGACTGTAACGTTCTGGCCACCATCGTTTTTGAAAAAGTACGGACCAATGATTCCACCAGCCCATAAAGCGCACCAAACAGTCAGTTTTTCTGGATGTAACGGTGTTTCCACATACACTTGAGGATTACCTTCACTCGAAATGCGGCAGTTTTGTTTGTTGACGTAGCCATTCAACCAGAAGTGCGCTTCATCGCTAAATAAAATTCGCTTATGAAAATCGGGAACAACGGTGATCTCGTTTTGGGCCCATTCGACGAATCTACGCCTTACTTGATGATCGTTTGGCTTCAATTATTGCACGAGTTGGATTTTGTAAGCACGCAAACCAAGATCCTTCCACAAAATCTTCCATAAAGTGGATGGACACAGATCCAATTCCTGTGCTCGATAGCGGATGGACTCATTCGGGTCTTCCTCAATGCTACGCTCTACAGCAGCAATAGCTTCTTCTGTACGCAACGTACAGCGTCTCTGGGGATGCGAGTTATCAATAAGAGTAAACGTGGTGCGAAAACGTTCCATGGTTAATCGAATTAACTGCTCTGATGGACGATATTGTCGACGATAAAATGGACGTAGTGCGCGATACGTTTTCCGCACAGAACCATTATTTTCGAAATAAAATTGCACTATTTGCAAGCGTTGTTCAGGCGTGAGTCTATTCATGATGAATTGCCAAACCAAACTGAGAATAAATCACTTGACAGCTGTTAAATCGGTCGCCATCTTGAAAAGTAATGCCAACTTAAAGTTCTATACCTCTATAAAAAACACCCTTTACAATAAAGCGTTGTCTGTTGTAACAACAAAATAATTTCAATGCTGCCTGCTACTTACTACTACCACTACTTAACTTATTATCTCTCTCGCGCATTTTATAAAATAACTGTTGCTGTTGTTGTTGTTGGTGCTTGTAATTCTAAATACAATAAAGAAAGCAGACAGGAGAGAAGCACAGGAGAAAGCACAGAAACTAGAGAAGGGTGGTTGTTGTTTACCGTATTTTTGTTTTTTTGTTTTTTGTTTTTGTAATTGTAATTGATGATGCTGTGCTGATAACGCTAAACTTGTTATTGAGCAATTCAGAAAAACGAAAATTGTTTTTGTGTGTCATGATAGTTTTTAATTAGTCATGTATACACACAAACACATGAACACATACACGCAATAGTACACAGATTTGGGTTAAAGTTGAATGAGTTGAATGTAAAATGACATTTTTGTTGTTGTAGTGCTTTTGTTGTTGTTTTCGTTTTTCTTCTAAATTGTATGTGTGCGTGTAAGTAATTGTTTTGATTTCAAATCTTAATTGAGTTGAACAGTATTAGAGATCAACTCAATTAAATTTGTTTCATTTAAAGAGACAAAGAGATAGTGAGAGAGTGGAAGAAAGGGAATGAGTAAGTGATATGAATGCCAATGTACATGAATATTTTTTTTTGGGGAAGGAAAGAATTAAAAACAACAGATTTTTTCAAAAATAATTAAAATTAATTAAAAATGAATTTAAATTTTATTGCTTACAAATGCATTTAAATGTGAAAAAAAAACAAAACATTTGTTTTGTTGCTCCCCCCATGCCATATACCCTCTTTTCTATTTTCATTAATTCCAAAGAATTGTAAAGTAGGGGGAGCAAATAAATTTGTTTTTGTAGTTTCTACAGCCACAACAATAAATCTTTCATTGGCATGTCCGCTTAAATCAAAATCAACAAAAGGCGTTGGTTGTCTTTTTTTCTCAAAAACCCCCTTGCCAATGGAAGAAAAGGCAAAAAAAAAAATTTCAATTCAAGCAAAAATAAGAAATGAAAAGAATTAAAGAATTTTTTAAAGGAAGCTCATGAAGTTATTAATGAATGACTTCATTCCGTCAGACGGCAAAAAAAACAGAATTTTTTTCTTTATTTTTTATTATTTAAACAGCTTTTTGGAGTTGAAATTAAGGCATGTCACAGCTTTTGTAGAGCCAATATACAATAACAACAAAGCAATTATTAAACAAGCTTGAAATGTATGTTTGTTGTTCCTTATTTGTTTTTTTTGTTATACGGATGGCAGGCATTTATAATTCAACAGAAGTCATTGATTGTGTCTTTAACCAGCCAGCCAGTCAGCCAGTTAGTCTTGGGTTTTGATGCAAAATCCGCGTGTTTTTTTTTTCCTTTATTTGTTTATTTTTCATTCTTTATTTGTTTTTGTTTTTCTGGCAATAAACGAAAGTCTTTTGAAAAAAAGAAGCAAAGCAAAGCAAACCAACAAACATTCAAAATGAAAAACTTATTCTTTGTTGAGTAATACTGACTTGAGACTGCACTTTGTACCCCAAGTCAAGTCATAAGCTGTCGTCGCAAGTCAATATATTCGTTCAACCATGTGGTTTGTTAACCATGAAAATGTTTTTTTTCGAAATTTTTTTTATTTTTTTTTTACATTTTTTTAGATTTTTTGATAAAAAAAAAGTAAAAAAATCATCATTATTTTTTGTATGAAAAATCACTGTGACCTTTTATGGTCAGGTATTAAATTTGTGAAAAATAAAGATAACAAAAAGAAAAAAATAAGCACGAAATATATTCTAAAAATAAATATTTTGAAAAATTAAACATAAAAAATTAAAAAAAAAAGTAAATTTTTTTTTTATTTAAAAAAAAAACATTTTTTTTAATACAAACGAAGCAGAATAAAAAATTAAAATTTATGGAAAATTAAACTGCAGAGTATAAGCCGTCTATGGAATGCATTGTGGAAAATGCTGGTCTTTTAAAGCTAAATTTTATCCACTGTATTAATGGCTAGTCGCCGTAGTTTAGTAGGTAGTGTGTTGGCTTATTAGACGTAGGGTTCGTTAGGGTTCGAGCCCTAGGCCAGACATCAAAATAAAGTACAAAAAGTATTTCTTCGGCGACTGCCTCTCAGCAGATTTCTGGCAAAAACTCTGAGAGTAAATAAGATTGCCATGAAGAGTTTCTCAAAAACCTGTCGTTCGGAGTCGACTTTAAACTGGAGGTCCCACCACTCATGTATAAAATTAACACACACAACATAAGTTCTTTGAGAAACTAGGTTGTAATCCCGACCAGAGGTCAGCAATGAGTATTCAAAACGATGAGTAGATTCGAATCATACTTATGATTTCTGCTACTTATACGCATTCATACTTATTTTAATGTCATACTCATACTACTCATACTCAAAGTTTGAAATACTCATGGTACTCGTACTTAACAATACGCACGATGGCATTGATTTCGACTCTCCATGACTCATCGTATACACGAATCACAAAATAAGTATGATTCGCCTACGAACACTACAATACTCACAAGAAGGTTGTGTATTTGCTCTCCTCGCTGTCTTTGTCTTTTTTGTTTATGTGTCTTTCTTCTTTCTTTGTAAATGCAACAACAACTAAGACTGTAAATTTTGATGAATGATTCGAATCACTCGAATCATTTATAAGAGTGTTATAAGAGTATTTTTTTTAAATTTATGAATCTGAATGAGTAGGAGGCGTATGAATCAAACCTAGTTCGAATGTTATGAGTTTGATGTCAACGTTGTACTCATGCTCATTGCAACTTATACTCATAAATCAATGTTGTACTGAGCACGAATGAATCAGAGTAGTTGGATTTCAATACTGTTGACTCACTCATACTCAACATTTCATGAGTACTTATGAGTAGCGAAAAAGCGATTAATTGCTGATCTCTGATCCCGACTGAAGGGTTGTAATGACCAATTATGTATGTATGTATTAATGGCTAGTGATTAGAAATTCCTTTTTACATGCTGTTGGTCATGCCACGTCGCTAATTGTTGACAAGAAGCTTTAAATTAAGAAAAAAAGTGTACTCAATACGACATAGTTATCGTAGTCTACTAGTAGGCAGTGCGTTGGCTTATTAGACGTTAAGCCACGGGTCAGACAACTCCAACAAAACGAAAATCTGAAAAAAATATTTCTTCGGCATCTGCCTTTTTCTGGCAAAAACATCGGAGAGTAAAAGAAAATTGCCATGAAAAGTGTAGGTCCCGCGCCACTCATGTATAAAATTAACACACACAATATAAGTGGTGTGAGAAACTAGGTCGTAATCCTGACTAAAGGGTTGTAATGACCAATTATATGTATGTATACAATACGACCTTGCCTTGTGGTCGTAAATGTGAGAAATTTTGCTGATTGAATGCCTCTCTGTTACACTCCCCCGGAGGCATAAATGCAATGATTTGTATTTACAAGCATTTCACTCCTCATAGGCTGCTGAAATCGTTTCATTGGAGTCGAAATACCTTATACGAAGCCAGATGTAGTGTAACAGACCAGAAAGAGAATCCAAAGGGAATCGCATGCATGAGTAGCAAGTTAACCACTAGGCTACCAGGCCGCCAGATTTCAAAATTACCTTTTTTTTTGCTATTTTGTAGGAAATTAGTAAATCGGTAAAATATTTCAATGTTAAATTGTGAATATTTACTTGAAAATATTTCCATAAATTGTAGAAAATACAATATTTATTTTATTTATTTTTGGGTAATATTTCCGTAAATTGTAGAAAATACGTTTTTTTTTTTATTTTTTCGATAATATTTCCGTAAATTGTAGAAAATTTATGTGTAATATTTTAATGTTAAATTTTTAAGCTTCATTTAACAAAAGTTTTTATTTATTTTTTTATTTTTTATAAAAAATTGTTAGGGATTAAATTGGTTATAAATTTGCATAACTGTAATAAATACTTATTGATTTAAATTCGGTTTTTTTTGTGTTATTAATTTAAATTTTTTTCTAATAATTTTTTTTGAAATTTTTTTATTTGTATTGCTTGAGCAAAGTTTTGTTTTAAGCCGCTAATAAGCCTTGTCATTATTTCTGTAATACAATTGCATTAAAATTCAACTGAAAAAACGAAAGAGAAAAAAAGTAAATTTTTTTAAAGAAATTTTTTTCTTTTTTTTTCCCCTCAAACGTATCCATCGTCGGCTTTACTCTACTTGATAGCGAGTGAAACATTGTGTTGAAATTGAGAAAATAATTATTTTTTTTGGTCTGTCATTAATAGACTAACAGACGGACAGACAGACAATCATTTCAATTGCTTGTTTTTATATGGAAAAATAGAAAAAAAAAAATGAAAATTAAAATCAAATCAAATCAAATGAGAGCTTGCACGAGAAAAAATGAAACAGAAAATGTAACGCTTTACCAAAGCTTTTCTTGCCTAGTAACTCCTCGATCTTCAAATTAATGTAACGCTTGATTGGCTCTTGTAGAAAATTTACATGGTTTTTTTCCTTTCATTTGTAAGCGTCATTATAATTAATTTTGTTTGCGGTTTCGAAGAAATATGAAATTTAAGAAACAATTTTTTTCTCCCCTTTTTTTCAAAATAAAATTAAAGTGTTACAATTTTGTTACCTCATCATCGTTAATATTATAAAATGATCGATTATGTTTTAATAAAGCATTTAAAAAAAATTAAAAAACAAAATTAAAAAAGAAAGTCTCACTAACAATATGGCTCATAGAAACGTCAAGCCCAGATGGTTTTCATGACAATATATGTATCGTTGAGCACTACTTTGATTGAGACAAACTAAAGAAACGTATTTCAAGACATTGTTTTAATTGAAAGCTAATGTAAAAAGCGGTACTGAATTGAAAATGAATTCAAAAATATGTGAAAAACTTCACTTGATTGATGGTTTAATTATCAAGCGTGTGTCAATCATATATGCTTGATCCCATATAGGTTAAGTGGTCTTGAAAAGAAAGGACTAGGTGACCAGGAAAATCCACTTTCGATAAACTCAGAAGATCAGAAAGCAGAAGTAACGATAGGGGGTTGATACATCAAGCAACTACAATACCATCGTATGTCATCCAGCATGTGATTGAAGAATTTGAAATCATTTATGTATATAGTGGATGTTGCTAGTAGATTAAGAAATTCAAGATATCTATGGGGATATTGGCTCAAACTACTAAACTGTATCAAGCTGCACATTTTTGTAGCGAATGTAATGGACATACAACCTGGAAATTCGCCAGTATTAGCTCTTAATCTTTGTCAATCAATGCCCTATTGATCTCAGATCATCTTAAACGATCAACTCTTGATCTTGAGCCTTGCAAATACTGTTGAAAATGCATACGTATTCATAAAAGCAAATGACAACTGGATATGCAATACCCTTCGCCAAAATGCACGACAATCAATGTAGCAAACTCTTCGATAGAATCAGAACCATCACGATCAATCAAAATGTGAAGTGAAAAGTCCACAAAATCGTGTCAGATTGCAGACGGCTTATGTAGACGAACTAGGCTTCAATGTAGGCAATGTTTCGATATGTTTTGGGGTAACCTTTTCGTTCTTAACAGTTCATGGTGGCTGTAGACCTTCTTCATTACAACCCTTTAGAAAGGATTACAATCTAGCTTCTCACACGCCACTCGTGTGTGTTAATTCTACCCATGAGTGGCGGGGAGGACCTACTGTTTAATGTCGACACCAAACGACAGATTTCAGATAGAATTCATGGCAATTTTATTTACTTTCAGTGCTTTTGCCAGAAGACGTTGAGAGAGGCCGCCGAGAGATGTATGTATCTCTCTTTTTCAATAAAGCTGAGGTTTGAACCCAGGTGTTCTCATCTGGTGAGTCAACATAATACTTAAAAGACTACGACCGCTACCTAGTTTTTATTCTTTCTTGTTTATTTCGCTAATTTATCACCATTGGTCAGGATTTTAGGTTTCAAAGGGAGAATGCTTTGAATAAAACCGAAACGAAATTGAAGCCATTTAATTGGCATTTTATACCAGATGTAAAAGTCTATGCAATTTCCTATTATTGCATCCATTTTTTGATCTTATTTATATTCGTAATTAATTGCAAATAATTATTTATTGGAGGAATATTTATTGCGCTTAATTCTCTGGTGATATTTTTATACTCCAATCAAAATAAATGGTCCGCCAAATAACTTTTATTTTTTGGAAATGCTTTAGAAAACTACTGAATATTTTCTCAAATTTCTTTTTTTGTTTGAAAGTACAATCCGTCCGGAGGTGGGAATCTTCGAAAGACACTTTTGTTCCAACAAAAGAGTGCACGATTCACCATCACTGGTGCCTACGTACTAAACCCACCCCCTACACACTTCAACCACTCTCCGTCCGCGGGAAAGCTTGAAAGCTTTATCACGTTAGTTCAAATTTCGCCTCCGTTCCTCCAGTCTTCTGAGTACTATCAAAACTTCAGCCATTCTCTGGCTATATTGACTCCATAGAATCCTACGATTCAACAGCTCTTCCATTAGCCGGTTTGGTCCTAAACTCGTTTCCCCGGGCCATCTAAATCTGGGACAGCATATTAGAATATGCTCCGCATCTTCCTCCTCATCTACACAGTTTGGGCATATAGGGGAAGTGTCATGACCAAATCTGTGCAGGGACTGAGTCACGTAGGAATTCAGCTCGCAATATTTGTTATTCATCCAAAGGGTTACATCAGGGATAAGGCGAAATGTCCATCTTCCCTTTAAACTGCTTTCCCATCGTGACTGCCATTTGTGCATGGAAGTCCTTCGTTCTTCCGCTTTTATAGCTGCTATTCGTCCCGGGTGCTCGAGACGGCGAAGGTATATCCTCCTCATCTCATCCGCCAATATATCTATTGGTATTGTCTTTGCCAACACCACTACCGCTTCATCAGACACTGTCCTGAAGCCACTTATCCGTCTAATCGCGCTTAGACGATACACCGAGGACAGTATCCTCCTTGTCGTCCAGCATTATCGACGTTATTACCGCCGAAATTATCCTCCTTTTGAATGGACCTGGTCCTCCAATATTTGCCATCATCCTCGCCAGTGCTCCCTGTGTTACAGATGCTTTTTCGCCGATGTATTTCACGTGCTCCTTGAAGTTCAACCTGTCGTCGATAATCACTCCCAGGTATTTTATCGCCCTCTTCGATTCGATCCTTGTGCCTCCAACGGTCACTTCCATCTTCTCCACTATCTTCCGGCCGCTTATCAAGACGGCCTCTGTTTTATGCGCAGCAAGTTTCAAACCTGCTTCATCCAGCCATGCTCCAACCTTTCGAATCGCTGTGTTCGTTTTCTCCTCTATTTCCCTTACCGTCTTAGCTACCGAGACTATGGCTATGTCATCTGCAAAGCCCACAATTGTAGTCCCGTTCGGCAATCGCAATCGAAGTACTCCATCGTACATAATGTTCCATAGTAGTGGTCCAAGTACAGAGCCCTGCGGGACACCCGCCGTCACTACGTATTCCTGCTCTCCTTCATCCGTTAGGTATATTACCTTCCTGTCCTGAAAGTAATTGTTCAGTATCTCCATTAAGTATGGCGGCGTAGCCATGTTAAAGAGGGCTCTCATAATCCGCCCCCAATTCGCTGAGTTGAACGCGTTTCTAACGTCAAGTGTGACAACCGCGCAGTATTCCTTGGTGCTACAACGAGTGTAGCTTCGGCTGTGTGGCACGTGGCGCCGTCCTGTTGAACCCAAATGTTGCCAATATCCTCCTCTTCAATTTTTGTGAACAAACTTTCGTTCAACATGGCCCAATAACGATCGCCATTGACTGTAACGGCCACTTCTTGCTCATTTTCGAAGAAAAATTGCCAAATGATGCCTCTGGACCAAAATCCGCACCAAACAGTGACTCGTTTTGGGTGCGTCGGCTTTTCAATGTATGCGTGCGGGTTTTCTGTGCCCAAAATGCGACAATTTTGCTTGTTTACATACCCGCCAAGATCAAAATGAGCTTCATCTTAAAATATGTTTTTTTTTCTGCCAAAATCGGCATCTTCTGGTGTAGGCTACTGCATGGCCAGCCGAGGCAGCCATTTGAATGAAATTATTTTCCATTATTAACCGGAAGTATTGTACTTTCAAATAAAAAAAGAAATTTGAGAAAATATTCAGTAGTTTTTTTTTAAAGCATTTTCAAAAAAAAAATATTATTTGGCGGACCCTTTATAATTAATGTTGCAAACAAAATTTACTGTGTTGTTATTTAAAAGTAGATAAATATCATGAAAACAAAAACAATAAATATGTTCGCTTAATAATAATAATAAAAAAAAAATTTAATAATTTATTGCTTTTAAAGTTTCATTTGGAAACTATTTTTGATGTGGAAAATATTTGTTATAATTTTTGCTGTAAAACACAAAAAAAACCATTTAAACACGTTTTATTTCATATTTAAACTTGAACTTAAATTAAGCAAAGAAAAAAAAAATTCAATTTTTATTTCTTTGATTCGATTCAATTCAATTCAATTCAATTACATTGAAATCAATGACGCTAAAGCGTCGTACATGATAAGACCGATGATGATGATGATGCCATTCGTCAATTAAGTTGTAAAAACTAAGAAAAAATTCTACTTTTTTTTACTACCGATCTGATTAGAGCTTAAAAAGTAAACAAAAAAATTAAAAAAATATTTTTCTTTCACGATCAACACCCTGTAAATAACCCCTACTAATGGAGTATAATGTAACTGGAACTAGAAAAAATTTATTGTGTGAGGTAGGAAGTAGCAAGACTAGTATAGCGCCATATTTTAAGTTTAGTTTCATTACACGGCATAAAAATTCATTAAATATTGCACAATTAATGTCGGTGTTTTAAAACTTAATTAATAGTCAACAATTGTATAACATTTATGGCACAAATGGCGCTATTAAAGCATTCAAATGAATGCATTGTGATGAGAATTAATTGAAATTTAATGAAAAAATCAAATTTAAATCAAATTCAATTTAAATCAAACAGGTCTCAATGGGAAACATTGATCATTTAACAACTATCAAGACTGACAATATTTAAATACAAAATTATTAAAATATTTGCATTCTATAGAATGGAAAATAAATTAGAATAATAACAATATTGGTACACCATTTCCTTTATAACAGTGAAAAATAAATATTCTTTAATATTTGATAAAAAAAATCATAAAGAATAGCAAGTATTTTAATACTTAAGAAAATGTCACGCCCGTTGCAACTGTAGCAAAACATTAATATTCAAAATTGTTACACTAATTTATATAAAATGTTTTTAAAGTGCATAATTACTTTAAAAATTTATCAATTTAAAATATTGTCACACCCGTTACAAGTATGAGGGAACAATAATTTGTTTGTGGCGCAATATTTAAAAATATTTTAATAAAACGATAATTGTACCCAAAAATAAATATTTAAAAATGTCACACCCGTTACAAGTGTAACGCAAAATCGTAAGTCAAATAGAATTCCAATTCAAAAGATATTGTTACGCCCGTTACGATTATAAATTCCACGCTCCACCATCAGCCTTAGGGCTATGCTTTAGACCATAACTCTCTTAAAATAAAGCTGAAATCTCTGATCGTTTTGAGGCTACTAAAGAATTTTTGCATGAAACTATCGAGAATGGGTAAGTAAAAAAAGTAAAACCTGCATGTGAGACAGATTGATAGTGACAGAGTAGTCCGCCTGTTCCGGTTCAATTTACATAGTTGATTGGTACGCTTTCTTCTTCAGGGTGGGATTAAGAGTGTGTAATAGACATCTCTTGAGTGATGGACAGTTTAACGGAAATAATAGCTATTTACATAAGGGGTTGAGTATTGGATGGTAGGGCAGCTGCTCTTAAATTTTCATTGGCTACACAATTACCCAGTGTATCTCCTTTATCAGGGAATCACATGAGAATGGCACAAAGTGGCCGCAAAAGTTGATCAAGGGCATCATGGCAGGTACCGAATGTTCTCAAGTTGGTAATTGTACTCGAAAAAGTTCTGATTGCTACATAGATGTAAGGGAACACAATAATACTAGTAGGTAGAGCTCCTTTACTTGGAATCACTAAGTGAATTGAGGGGTCACACCCGTTGCAATTTTTAAAATAAACTATAATCTACTAAAGGCAATGTCTCTATCTTTATAAAAGCATTTTTGAAGCACCTAACTTCACAAAAAAATTAAAATCCTAGAGTCCTGTCACACTCGTTACGTTTTAAACGCAATATGATTTTTCTCAAGAATAAGGCTAAGTTATTAATAAAAATATTTTGAAAATATCATTACAAAACTAATTTTTTTTAAATCATGTCTCATCTGTTACCAATTTTATTCATTGAAAAATGCCACGCCTGTTGCGAATATAAAATTTTTTCGGAATAATAATATCAATTTCTCTACAAATATGTTTTGCCAATAATATTAACAATAAATTTAAATCCTTTAAAAAAATGTCACACCCGTTACACTTTACAGACATTTACAATTTTATGATCATTAATTCGTTTTTTTATAGTTTGCTGTTGACAATATTTTTCTCTTACTTTTGGGATTGTTTTAGGCACTTTTTAACATTTCTTTATTAAATTTTTATTATAATTTTATATTTTTTTTATTGGAAATTTTTTATTACTTTGTTTACAATTGTCAATTTATGAGAATGTTATTAAAATCATATAAAAATTTAATTTTATTTCCTACGAATTTGTCTTGTTTTTTGCTTTTTCGTGCTCAACATTTAAATTTGGGTCAACACAACAGTTGTGTGGCTTTAGTTTTCATTATTCATTCATTCATTTTCATAACGTTTCTTACAATTTCCACTTAAAATTTCCTTTTTAAGCGGTTTATTTATGAACGAACATTAAGCAAAATATTCAATTTTCTTATTGTTGTTGTTGATGTTTAAATACAAACAAATGAAAAAACAGAATTTAACAAATAATAAGACATTTAGCAGAGAGTGGCGTTTAATATTTAAATTGCTTATGAATGCAATTCTTTTTCTACGTTATGGCAACCCAAAGGAAAAAAATGATCGCTGAAATTATTAAAAAAAAAATTATTTTAAAAACGTGGTATGGCACATGTGGTATTGAGTTTAAGCTGTTAAAATATTAAAAAAATTTAAATTTAAGTCGCCATTTATTTTTGTTTTCAATTTTTATTATTCGAAAATAAAAACAAAGAAATAAATTTTGCTTTTAATTCGATTATATTAACGACTTAAAATGCAATATTTTATTGCAAATGGCTGACATTGTTTTTTTTTTTGTTTTTTTCAATCGTAAAATTTTTAAGCTTTAAATTACTACTTATCACCCACCAGGGCATTGAAAAAGAAATCAACAGCAAAGCTTGCTTCACTAAGTGAAAGTAAGGTTTTTTCCATTTTATTCGAATTTTTTATTTCAAATTTTGTACAAACCTTTTTATGTACTTTTATTGTCATGGCTTAGAAATTGTTAACAGTGTAACGGGTGTGACATTTTTTAAATTGCTTACATTTTATAGAATTTTTCTCTGCAATTTTTTCTTCTCCTTTTCACGATTATTATTATTATTGTAACGGGTGTGACATTTTTCAATTGCCTATGGTTTGTAATATTATTTTTTTTTAATTTTTTTCTTCTCCTTCTAATTAATATTATTACTGTAACGGGTGTGACATTTTAAAATATTTATATACATATGTAGTATGTATTCATGCTTTTTTATTATTGTAACGGGTGTGACATTTTTCAAATGCTTATGTTTTGTTTATTAATTTTTGTAATTTTTTTTCTTCTCTTTCTCACTAATATTATTATTGTAACGGGTGCGACATTATTTTAAAATATTTATATACATATGCATGTGTTCATGCCCTTATAAAAACGAAACAGTTTAACAAACTGAAACTAAAGTTTTTAATGTAACGGGTGTGACATTGACTTCAATAAAGTAGATGTAAACTAATATTTTTCGTTGTGACCTTTTAAAAAGGAAGCTGTTTACAGAACGGAAACGTATGTTTTTTAAATGTAACGGGTGTGACTTAATATACTTATTCTCATAGATTTTTAACACATAATTTTCAATACAAAATTGCTTTATTTATTTATTAATTTTTAAGCACGCCTAGTTTTTATATAATTTTTAAACAAGAATTTCTCGCCTGGCAGATGAAATTAAAATTTAAAATTTAATTTTTAAAGTTTGAAAACAATTTCATTTCATCTGCATGTGTGTATGAGTGTATGTTTATTGTTACAGGAAGTATGACTCAAGAGATCTTGTTTAGATTTGAAATCATGTTTTATGAATAACTGGCCTATATTGCATT
Organism: Sarcophaga variegata; assembly: GCA_932273835.1. NCBI lineage: Eukaryota > Metazoa > Arthropoda > Insecta > Diptera > Sarcophagidae > Sarcophaga > Sarcophaga variegata. Next base: position 16,610,229 of record OW026359.1, on the reverse strand, counting down.
CAACAGATACAAAATTCCCTTGTACAAGAACATAATGTTGCTGTGTTCATAAAACATGCACAGAAACCTTGACTTCTTTTTCTTTGTTTTTCCTCTTTTTATTATTCCGCACCGTGTAAGAGAGACATTGTAGTCTAAAAGACCATTTTTATAATTCTTGTTTCTTTTTCTTTTGACGTTTTTTTTCTTATATTTTATCTTGTAATAGAACGATGTGTAAAGCAACACATTCATTGTCTTTTAAAGAGAATGAAAAAAGAAAAAAAGAATAATTATTAACAAAACAAGTACTCAGTACCCGTGATTCATGTTGCGTTGTGTTGTAGGCCTTGTGAAAAAAGGTTCCGTTCATACGAATACTTCTTCTTTGGTTTGGTTTGTTTTTGTTATTTCTTTATGGCTGCCAGCCTGCGTGCCACCTTTATTTGTATTTATTTTAGGTTTCTTTATCATTATCAAGATCAGTTGGAGTTTTTTAAGTTTATTTTTTTATTTCTTCGTTTCTGTTTGTGTGTTTTAAAAGCAAATTTTTTTCTTCTCTTTTTCTTTTAAGCTTTGCAATGGAAACAAAAGCCAGCGCAGAATAATATTTTGAAAACCCAGCAAGAGGTTACGATAAACAAGCCATTCATCGAGTCAAACAGTCAGCCACGGTAAGTGATTTGATTACTTCATAAAAACTTTGTTTTTTTTTGTCAAATTTTTTATTTCAAAAAACAATTTTATGAAAAAGGGTTTCACATTTCATGGCAGTCAGTTAATTTATACGCTGCCAACGAATATTTTATGATTTATTTTTAATTTTTATTTAAAAATGAAAACAAAAAAAAAAAACAATATTTTTCCTTCTGTTGATTTTGAACAGAAATTTGAGTTTTAAAAAAGCCTCGTATTTTTATTTTTCATACTCATTTGGTACCCAATAAAGGAAAACGGGTAAAATGAAATTGAAAGTGTTGAAAAAAGGTTTCAATTTCAGCTGAATAAATACTTTTGAAAAGCTAAGCAATAAACATCTGGAAAATTATTTATAACGGGCGTAACATTTTTTTGAATAGAGTTTTATTTTTGCTTAATTATAAATATTTTTAAGTAAATTGTTCTTGTAATTTAGAATTTTTTTTATAATTATTACGAGTGTGACAAGCATCGTTAATAATTTTTAGGTGTAACGGGTGTGACATTAATTTCAAGTATTAGTATTAGTTAGTATTAATAATTGTTTTTAAGCGTAACGGGAGTGACAATTTTTTTTTATGATAATGAATGTAAAAATTTATTTGTATTACGTTTTTCAATTGCAATCCACAAATTTTTTTCTATTCATTATAATTTGTCTACTGATAGCGATTAAAAGCTAAGGATATGATGTTTAATTATTAAGTGTAACGGCTGTGACATACATACATAATTGGTCATTACAAGCCTTCAGTTAGGATTACGATCTAGTTTCTCACACCACTTATGTTGTGAGTGTTAATTTGTATGCATGAGTGGCGGGACCTACAGTTTATAGTCGACTCCGAACGACAGATTTTTGAGAAACTTTTCATGGCAATTTGATTTTACTCTCAGAGTTTTTTGCTAGAAATCTGCTGAGAGGAAGTCGCCGAAGAAATACTTTTTGTATTTTGTCTTTGATATCTGGCCTGGGGCTCGAACTATGGCTTTACGTCTAATAAGCTACCTACTAGACTACGGCGACTACGGGCGTGACATTGTTTTTAAAAATTCATTTTCTATGTCAATTTATTACCATTTATGGAGAAATTACGGAGGAAATCTTGTTAAAGTAACGAGTGTGACATTTTTTTTAACAAATATTTGATGTTTTCTTTATTTAATGAAATTGTTTTAATAAAAGCGAATAAATATTAATATAATAGTAAATAATAATATAATAAATAAATTTACTGTTATACTGATTAACTTCTGTTAACGGGTGTGACACTGCATGCAAGAAGTTATTTTGTTTACCAATTTTTACAACTTTCGTAGCAATTAGTAATAGGAATTGGTCTTTTGGTTATTCATGGTAATTTTCTAAGCGTAACGGTTGTGACATTTTGTTAATTTTTTAGTTTTTTTTATAAATTTTCATAATTATACAATTTAATACATAAAACCTCTGACCATATGTCTGTCTTAAACAGTATAGAGCTTCTTTTATCGTTTATATTCAGATATAAAATTAATTTATAGCTTCTGTCTTTCAAATGCCATAAAAACTATTCTTTTTTTCTCGTTTTTGTTTTAAATATTTCTCTGAAATCTATTCTCTTCTATCATGAAACATGTTATTAACAAAAGTGATACAATTTTTCTCTATTTTTTGGTTTTTTTGCTTTTAATCTTCTTGCCATCATCCTGGCTTCAATATGCGAACGTAGAATACAATACAATATAGACTAGCTGACTGACAGACAGAGTCAGACGGACTAATAGTAGGAATGTATGTACGTATGTACATACACTCTACTTTAAAATTAACATCACATCATTTTTTATTTACTTATAAAAAAAAATCGAAAAAAAACTGGAAAATAATTCTCCTTTATTCACAAGATAAATCGCATGAAATTATTTCTCAGATTCTTTTTTAATAGTCAGTCCACCAAACAACCAATATGGGAGTTTAAAGCAAAAAAGAATTAAAGTGAATAATTGATAGTTTTGGAATTTAGATTTGCAAATATGAAAACATGACAAAAACTTTACATTTATTTTCTTTTTGTTTTGCATATAAATTATGGTGATTTTTTCTCTATCTCTATGGTTCTGTGGTAATTTATGCATTTTAAGTTGTTTTTAAGGAAATTGTTGTAACGATTTGTTGTAATAGTTGTTTAAACACTATAATTACAATCTCAATTTGTTGTAATTTATGACAGTATTTACATGAAACTTAGTTTTATTGCAAAACGGATAGATTTACTCAGGCACGCCTATTAAAACAGGGCAGGAATGGATAATTAAATGGATTCCGTAAAAGTGAAATAATTTTTTCAAATCACTTCTAATCATGCTGAACGCCCAGGGATTAGTAAAATATAAAAGCCATAACCATGACAAAACATTGCGTGGAGTGGAGATGCACGATATCTAAACTACTAAACCGCTTTCGATCCTAGTTCTACAACCAACATACCGTATAGGCTCTGTTATGTCAAATCCATTATCAGAATATATCATATGGAATCATATTTACCGATAGTAAAGCATCTATTAGATCCCTAGAAAATGTGTACAACACATCTTAGATCGTCCAAGAATGCCGGGTGACTCTAAAGGGTGTTTTTTTTATAGAGGTATAGAACTTTAAGTTGGCATTACTTTTCAAGATGGCGACCGATTTAACAGCTGTCAAGTGATTTATTCTCAGTTTGGTTTGGCAATTCATCATGAATAGACTCACGCCTGAACAACGCTTGCAAATAGTGCAATTTTATTTCGAAAATAATGGTTCTGTGCGGAAAACGTATCGCGCACTACGTCCATTTTATCGTCGACAAAATCGTCCATCAGAGCAGTTAATTCGATTAACCATGGAACGTTTTCGCACCACGTTTACTCTTATTGATAACTCGCATCTCCAGAGACGCTTTACGGTGCGTACAGAAGAAGCTATTGCTGCTGTAGAGCGTAGCATTGAGGAAGACCCCAATGAGTCCATCCGCCATCGAGCACAGGAATCACAGTATCTGTGTCCATCCACTTTATGGAAGATTTTGCGGAAGGATCGTGGTTTGCGTGCTTACAAAATCCAACTCGTGCAAGATTTGAAGCCAAACGATCATCAAGTAAGGCGTAGATTCGTCGAATGGGCCCAAAACGAGATTACCGTTGTTCCCGATTTTCATAAGCGAATTTTGTTTAGCGATGAAGCGCACTTCTGGTTGAATGGCTACGTCAACAAACAAAACTGCCGCATTTGGCAGTGAAGATAATCCTCAAGTGTATGTGGAAACACCGTTACATCCAGAAAAACTGACTGTTTGGTGCGCTTTATGGGCTGGTCCGTACTTTTTCAAAACCGATGGTGGTGATCGGTATAGAGCCATGATTACAAACTTTTTCATTCCTGAATTGAATAACCATGATGTCCAGGAGATGTGGTTTCAACAAGACGGCGCAACATGTCACACAGCTCGTGCCACAATATATTTATTGAAAGACACGTTTGGTGACCGCCTAATTTCACGTTTTGGACCTGTGAATTGGCCTCCAAGATCTTGTGATTTAACACCGCTAGACTACTTTCTGTGGGGCTATGTAAAGTCATTGGTCTATGCGGTAAAGCCACAAACGCTTGACCATTTGGAAGACAAAATTCGCCGTATTATTGCCGATATACGGCCACAAATGTTGGAAAAAGTCATCGAATATTGGACGTCCAGATTGGACAACATCCGCGCCAGCCGTGGCGGTCATATGCCAGAAATCATATTTAAAATGTAATGCCACAAGATTATCTTTCGGATAAATAAAATTCATGTCAATCGAATAATCCATCGTTGTTTTATTGCAACTTAAAGTTCTATACCTCTAGAAAAAACACCCTTTAGAAGGGATAGCAAGATATTCAAAGTGTGTGAAGATAAATTCGAATTTGAATATCCAAGACGCAATCCATAAATTTTAGCAGCGCCAAACTTAGCGTTAACAGTGCAAAAAATTTTCTCTTAACAGAGCAACATTTGTCCTTAACAGATCACTGTTAACTGTTTAACAATACCCATCTGAACAAGGTCACTTGCTTAGGAGCTAATTTTAGGGCATATACTAGGATAATGAGTACCATAGCATACTTAAAAAAGCAAGGTTCCAAGGCCTCTTAATATAATCAGCAATATAGTTCCATATAAAGTGATATGGTATTAAGAGAATTGGCTTTGAAAATATCAATTTTTTTTATTGAAAATTCTCTAGTAGTTTAGGGGCCATTTGGGTAACATTGGAAATTCTAACTGAATTTAAACATGAGGTTGGAATTCCTCTACAGAGAAGCAAACATATGAAGCCACTTGCAGAGAATGGCCAGACACAGACAGTGTCTTTGAAGAACTGTGGGGTTGTGTCGGAATTGTATCTGAAGATAAACGATATTATTTTTGTTAATTTCTGTATTTCAAATGTTTCTTCTACATTAAGCCATACTGTCATCAACATAGAACTTGTTAGTTGGATAAAGTTAGGCAGTTTAGCTTTGAAAAACTATTGCTCGCTGTTTTATTTCAACAAATTTTTCGTGGAATTTTTTTCTAATTATTTTTTTTACTGAAGTTTACATCAGTATTATTCTCCCAGCAAGATTTAACAGATGTGTATGAAGATAAATTCGAATTTAATTAGCAAGGACAATAACCAAAAATTTTAACAGAGCTAAGGTTAAAGTTAACAGAGAAATGTTAAGTGGTTAACAGAAAATACGAAAAATAGTCAAATGTAGAAATCACCCAAATATACGATATCAGATTCCATTGCTTTAAAATTGTGCTCCACACGTTCTTGAATGAAACAGCTGCTCTGGTTATTCGGTACTTCTATTAAAAATTGCAAAATTTTAATAAAAAAAAAATAGATGATCGATATTGTGGAAAAATGGAACTCACTGCAGATGTTCCACTATATACAAATTGTAGCTTAAGGTGTCACCAACTAAACCCAATAAGTGGTATATCCCAAATAATTTAGAAACTTGAGATATCGGGCTTGAAAACCTCATTATATCAACAGAATGAATTTTTTTTTAACATAGTGACCCTGAGTTTGCCATTAAATTTCAATAATTTATATACATGTTTTAATAGCATTTTTTCAAATTATGAAATCTCTTGAAATACCATTTTTTTGTATTAAATTTTTTCATATTTCATTATTTATTTTATGTTTGAAATTTTAATATTTATTTTACTTTTTTGTATATTTTTTTTATTTAATTTTTTTAAATTAATTCAATATTATTATTTAATTTATTAACATTTTATATTAATATATTATTTTATTTATCATTTTATTTTTTTTCTAATTTTTAAAATTATTTACAAATATTTTATAATTTTTCTAATTCATTATTATAATTATTATTAATATTTTTAACAAAATAAATTTTTCAATGGTGTTTTTCTGTGGTAAAAAAAATATTTTTTTTTGTATTCTTTATTATATATAAAATTTAATCATTTTTATATTACGTATGTATTTATTTAAATTTATTGTTTTTAATGAAACCATTTTTATTGCTTAATATTATTTATTTTTTTTATATTATTTTTATATTTCTTTTATTTTTTGTTTAAACGAAAATTATTTTTAACACATAATTTATTTTTATTTCATTTATATATAAATATTTTTAATTTTTATCGTTAATTTATTTTTATTTATTTTTATTTCATTTATATATAAATATTTTTAATTTTTATCGTTAATTTATTTTTATTTCATTTATATATAAATATTTTTAATTTTTATCGTTACTGCTTTTTTTCTTACTTATTATTTATAGTTGTTGTTTTATTTTTATTATTATTTTTTATAATTTTATTACATTTATTATAAAAACATATGAAATAATTTTTTTATTACAATTAATTTCTATTTTTTTAAATTTTGTTTATTTTTATGCCTTGTTTTATTTTTTATATAAATTTATTTTATCAGAAACATAAGCAAATATTTTTATGCACTTAAACTCACTCAACTGTTATTTAATTTTCATTAAAATTTTTCAAATATCTTTTGAAAAATCCCCCTAAAAACTGTAATATTTCCGCTTAAAAAGCAATTTTTATTGGACGATATGCGATACCATTTAACACGACGACACTTAAATTGTTCGAAAAAGAAAAAAACTTTTCGTTTTTGAAAAAATGTTTTCGTTTATAAAATTTTATTTTTACATTTAAATTTATTTCGTTTAAAATAAAGAAAAAGATCATAAAATCAAAAACAAATAATTGAACACGCACTGCCAGAACGAGCCGCGTCTGTTTACTAACTGACAATTTGTAAGGTCTTGCAAACTAGAGCTAATTTTGAAGTTCTTATTGGCTAAATAAGGGGAAATAATGTGTTAAAAGGCACTCATAACCAGCACACACACTTTAAATGAATAAAATGAGAGAAAGACCTGCTGCTATTGATACTCAATCTGTTAAACATAATACTGTTCAACAGAGCAAACCTCTTTCTCTGTGTATGCGTGTATATGTGTGTGTGTAAATTTTAGCCGGTTTTTGTTTTGTATATGGCACTGAACATACTATCTCAGCAAACTTGTTGCTGTTCCCCTTGTTGCTGTGTACAAATATTTTGCATTTAAATGAAGAGGGAGGCATAGGCATAGCCACCCAATGTTTTGTTTACAATATTTTTTTCTTGTTTTCTTTGTTTACTTTTTTTTCACTGAGAGAGTATTCATAACACTTTGTTTGTTATTCTCTGTGTGCTAAGAAGAGTACATTTGTATGCAGCGTAAATTCTTTTCTTATTAAATTTCATTACCAGTCACTCAAATTGAGTGTTATTACTGTTAATGATCATTATGTTAATTTAATAGAGAATTTTTAATGTTAAGAACAGTAGCTTTAGCTTTAGCAACATTATGATGAATTTTGATTAATTCAAGGTACATGTAGACAATAATTCTTTGTGTTCTTTGAGCAGTACAGCAGAGAAGGGCTTTTTTGTGTGAAATTTGTTTTCTTTTATTATGGAAGTGTAGGAAAAAATTCAAAGAATTTTAATGGTTATTAATGGTGCGGTCGCTTACTGTTGAATGCCTAGTTTTTGTCTTTTTTTTTTGTTATCATATCATGTCTGTCAGACAAAGAAAATAATTAATAAAAATTACAAGTAAAAATAAAACAATGACATCAAGTTATGAAAGTTTTATAAGCCTTAATGTGTTTTAAATTGCTTGGCAAATTGTTTTAAAATGTTTCTAGCAACATGTTGCAAATAGTTTATATACATAAATAGCAAAATTTTTAATACAAAACGAATTAAATTTATTTTTAAAGATTTATTTTAAAGAATTTATGCCATTTGGTTTGATTTTTTTGTGTTTTAAATTGTTTGGAAAATTGTTTTCAAATGTTTCTAGATACATGTTGCAGATGGTTTATATACATAAATAGCAACATTTTTAAAAATATGTTTTAAAGGATTTATGCCATTTGGTTTGAAATTTTTGTTTATTTTGTGTTTTAAATTATTTGGCAAATTGTTTCTAGACACATGTTGCAGATGGTTCATATACATAAATATCAACATTTTTATAGCAACAATTTTTTTTAAATATGTTTTAAAGGATTTATGCCTGGTTTGAAATTTTTGTTTATTTGAGTCTACAATTCAAAAATTAGAGAAGTGGTTTGAAAGGTTCAGAGACACAGACCAGATCAGCAAAAAAAAAAATCGGAAGACCAGACACATTACTCCAAGACAATTGCTGTCAAACGCAAGAAGAACTTGGAAAATCTTTGGAAGTAATGTACTTTAGCTTTTCAGAAATTAGGATGAGTGTCTCTAGCATGCCAGCTAACATGTTGAAGGGATGAATAACTGTAATATATTGTTTGCAACATGTTGGTAAGATAGTTTTTCTTTCTAAATATTTATTCTGTTGCTTTTTATTTCATTATTGATTACTAGTTTGTGGCAAGAATAAATTTTTTTTCATATTTTCAAAAAATTTCATTTTCAATATTTTATATGTTTGGAAACATGTTGCCATCAACATTTTATAATAAATAAGATATTTTGCATTTTCAAAACATGAATTCCATATTTTATTGCTTTGTTTTTCGTTCTTCATATATTTGCCATAATGTTTAGCAACATGTTGCCAGCAATATTTTATGAAAAATTAGTTTTTTTTTCCAGACTTTTGAAAATAATTTCGATTTTTTATTTCCTTGTATGTATTTTATTATTTAAAAACTTATTAACAATAAATTTTGTCATGTTATTTAACAAAAGGCTGCTGGCTGTTTGCAAAAAAAAAAAACTTAATTTATAAATAAGAAAATATTTTCATTTCAAAAATACACGCGGAATTAAATTCAACTTTATAATAAAAATGAAAGACACTTTACACCGCCCACTGGTAAACACGATTTTTCTTAGGAAATCTTTTTTATTTTTGCTGTGCAGAAAAATGCAGGAGATACAGGCGTTCGATCTGAAAGCGGGCTACACACATAGAGACAACTTCATTTGGCTTAAATTATTTGTCTTTGAACACTAAATCGTTGACTAAGACAATTAAACTCAGCCAAGCCAACAAGTGCATACCGGAGATGGAAAACAAAGATCTACCAGACCAGACCAGACCAGACCAGAGGTAATTTTTTATTATAATTTTGTCAGGCTGCCACATTTTATTACACATGCACACTTATATACATATTTTTTAATTGCCTTATGCCCTCCACGCTCTCTCTCTCTGTGTCTCTGTTTCAATAGAAGATATTTTTGTACGGCATGTTTGCATTTGAAGAAAAGTTGCTGACTGGAAGTTTTCTTTTTTTTTTCTTTCCTGAAATCGTTTTTGTGGCGCGACATTATGATGCAACTCATTGCAAATGAGATTTTTTTCTTCTCTTTATAGAGTAAGAAGAAGAAAAGCAGAAAAAACAAATTACCAAAAACGGAAAACGATCATTTAATGCGTTGAAATATGCTGAAGTATATTTAGAAAAGTCTAAACATCTCTATATAAAGAACATTTGAAAGCAACAATTATGGGAAGACCACATGTTGCAAGTTGGCAAATGAAATTACATTGAAGCGACACATTTTTTTTTTTATACTGAAACTTAAAAAAATTCCATTCAATACAAATTATTTGTAAGAAGTTTCAAATGACAACACTTCGTTAAAATGTTGCTAAACATTGTAGTTGTAAATTGAACAATTTTAATGATTTCTTTATAAACAAGATTGCTAGCCACATGTTGCAAAAAATTTTGGTAAAATTTTTAGCCGTGATAAAATGAGGAACACTTGAGAATATTGTTTTTGACATTATGATAGAAACACAGTTAAAATATTAGATTAATCCCAGCAACATGTTGATATATATGTATGTTTACCAATTGAATAAATTTTTTTTGTTTATACTAAAGGGTGTTTTTTATAGAGGTATAGAACTTTAAGTTGGCATTACTTTTCAAGATGGCGACCGATTTAACAGCTGTCAGGTGATTTATTCTCAGTTTGGTTTGGCAATTCATCATGAATAGACTCACGCCTGAACAACGCTTGCAAATAGTGCAATTTTATTTCGAAAATAATGGTCCTGTGCGGAAAACGTATCGCGCACTACGTCCATTTTATCGTCGACAAAATCGTCCATCAGAGCAGTTAATTCGATTAACCATGGAACGTTTTCGCACCACGTTTACTTTTATTGATAACTCGCATCCCCAGAGACGCTGTACGGTGCTTACAGAAGAAGCTATTGCTGCTGTAGAGCGTAGCATTGAGGAAGACCCGAATGAGTCCATCCGCCATCGAGCACAGGAATTCGATCTGTGTCCATCCACTTTATGGAAGATTTTGCGGAAGGATCTTGGTTTGCGTGCTTACAAAATCCAACTCGTGCAAGATTTGAACCCAAACGATCATCAAGTAAGGCGTAGATTCGTCGAATGGGCCCAAAATGAGATTACCGTTGTTCCCGATTTTCATAAGCGAATTTTGTTTAGCGATGAAGCGCACTTCTGGTTGAATGGCTACGTCAACAAACAAAACTGCCGCATTTGGAGTGAAGGTAATCCTCGAGTATATGTGGAAACGCCGTTACATCCAGAAAAACTGACTGTTTGGTGGGCTTTATGGGATGGTGGAATCACAAAACCATGGTGGCCAGAACGTTACAGTCAAAGGTGATCGGTATAGAGCCATGATTACAAACTTTTTCATTCCTGAATTGATTAACCATGGTGTCCAGGAGATGTGGTTTCAACAAGACGGCGCAACATGTCACACATATCGTGCCGCAATAGATTTATTGAAAGACACGTTTGATGACCGCCTAATTTCACGTTTTGGACCTGTGAATTGACCTCCAAGATCTTATGATTTAACACCGCTAGACTACTTTCTGTGGGGCTATGTAAAGTCATTGGTCTATGCGGTAAAGCCACAAACGCTTGACCATTTGGAAGACAACATTCGCCGTATTATTGCCGATATACGGCCACAAATGTTGGAAAAAGTCATCGAAATTTGGACGTCCAGATTAGACTACATCCGCGCCAGCCGTAGCGGTCATATGCCAGAAATCATATCTAAAATGTAATGCCACAAGATTATCTTTCGGATAAATAAAATTCATGTCAATCGAATAATCCATCGTTGTTTTATTGCAACTTAAAGTTCCATACCTCAATAAAAAACAATCTTTACAACAAAATAAAGAATGTTGCCAACAAAGCTATAAACATGTTTATTACAATTAGATAAAATTTGAACTCATGTTGCTGGCTAATTTTTTAACAATGTTGCTAACAACATGTATTTAATTTGTTTTATTGTTGTAAGCATGTTTATAGCCTTGTAGGCAACATGCTGCTGCCTCATATTGATTTAAAAATCATATTTAAACTCAAATATTGTAATTTTTCTGCACTTTGGTCACTTTAATTTCTAACAGAACTTTTATATGCTTGTCTAAACTTCTAAGATTAATTTTTCTTTGAAAAATATCAAATAAAAATGGAAAAATCACAATTTTTGTTGACTTTGTGGCCACACACTACCTAACAACGGCAGCAACAATCTTTGGAGTCTTTACGCGAATGTCTGGCAGCAAAAAATGTTTAGACAGGCGGCGTTTAAGATTTTTTTTTCGCATTTTAAATGATAAAAATATTCCGATAGAAAATTAATTATAATTTATAAGCACTTCGCATATCAAATGCAAAAGGTTAATCACATAGGAAGGACAGAAGGAGTTAGGTTTTGTTTTGTTTGCAAAAAAAGAAGGTAAGTGAGTTATGAATAGCCATGTTGCTAGAATATACTTTTTTTCTGTAGTTTTATGGATTTTCATTTTTTCTTTTTAATAAATTTTTTGTTTTTTTGAACACAAATTGCATGTTGATTTAGAAGATAAGCTTCAGCCAGCAACATTTAATTAATGCTTTTGGCCATATGTTTACATCATATATTGGAAGGAGGTGTGAACACTTTAAGTGGTTGGTAATGAGCGTTATAAGAGATAAAATCTGGCAGCAAACGCTTAAGAGTTGGTTTTGTTTTCATATGAAATTTTAGTTAGTACCGGCAACATGTTGCTGGTTATGAATACAGATATATTTTTTACAATTTAAATATTGTTATAGATAAACATGGCTTATTGAAAAAGTTATTTTTTTTAATATTTTTTAAGATTTATTGAATTTATGATACTAAGAACAAACTCTTTTATATCAAATCAACATTTTTTAAACTTGAAAAGTTTATCAACATATTGTTAGCAACAATGTTGCAAAGAGAAATATATAAAACAGAAGTGATATATTTTGAGTTTGAGAATAAGTTATAACAAGTTCTTATAAATTTTAGAAAATTTGCCATTTTTTATATGTTTTAGCAACATGTTGGACACCCCATATTTGATTGATTGCTAGCAACTATGTTGCAGAGATACAATATAAGAATAATTGTGTTATTTTTCGTATGATCTATGATTCCCACTATTTTTTTACCTTTATTAGCTGTTAGCAACATGTTGCAGTTGTTTTATATAAAAATGTTGCTATCAACTAGCTTGCAGAGAGAACATCAAAAAATTTATATTTTTCGTATGATCTATGATTTTCACTTATGATTTATTTCTTTTAGAGTATTTTTACCTTTAGCAACATATTGCAGTTGTTTTATATACAAATATTGCTGTCAACTAGGTTGCAGAGAAAACATTAAAAAATTTATATCTTTCGAAAGGTCTATGATTTATGATATCGAATGATCTTATAACATAGAAAGTATTTTTCACTTGTTTTAGCAACTTGTTTTAGCAACTTGTTTTAGCAACATGTCGTTAGCAACAATGTTGCAGTGATAAAATTTATCTAAAAGTCAGTTTTTTCAAATAATTTCTATAATATAATATGAGCCTCCCCAATTTTTAATTCGCTAAGAATAATTTTTAGAAAATATTTCTTTAAAATTATTAGTTTTTGTATTTGCAACCCTGCTAATACTACGTTACTTACATAATATTGTACATCAAAGAATATTGGACTTACCTGAAAAAGAAAAGAAAAATAAAAACTCAATTAGTATCGATGTGATTGAGAGTTTCAAAAGAATTTTTTATGAGTATGAACCCAACTATCTTAGCTACTAAGCATTCAGAAGCAGTTCCTCTTGTGTTTTAAATTAAATTTTTTAGTTTCAGAAAGATAGTCTGCAACATGTTTCAAAGGCATTGGTTTGATGTTGTGTATAACATAAAATGTTTTTGTGCAACTGATGGATTACATACATACATAATTGGTCATTACAACCCTTCATTCAGGATTACGACCTAGTTTCTCATACATGAGTGGCGGGACCTACAGTTTAAAGTCGACTCCGAACGACAGATTTTTGGGAAACCTTTTCATGGCAATCTTTATTTACTCTTAGAATTTTTGCCTGAAATCTGCTGAGAGGAAGACGCCGAAGAAATACTTTTTTAGTTTTGTTTTGATGTCTGGCCTGGGGCTCGAACCCTGCCTTTTCGTTTAATAAGCCAACACACTACCTACTAGACTACGGCGACTTCAGAAGATAGTCTGCAACATGTTTCAAAGGCATTGGTTTGATGATGACTTAAAATGTTTGTAGTGCAACAGATGGATTATCTTTTACAAAGTTAGGTGGGTAACATCTGTTATTTATTCTAATTCTGGCACAAAATTCCTTTCCCTCTATAGTTCACTTATTTTCCATCTGGCAATTCAATCTAAAGCGGCAGCTTCAAGCTATTTGTACTCCAGAAATGATTTATTGGCGATGCATTCAGCTGATCTGTAGTTTTTAAGTTGGCGATGATTAGTTCAGGACTTATTAACTTGTCCTGGCGTCTTATTGTTTTAAAGACATTGGCATGGGTTTAGTGGTGAGCCCCTAGCGCTGAGTTATAAAGGGTGTTTTTTATAGAGGTATAGAACTTTAAGTTGGCATTACTTTTCAAGATGGCGACCGATTTAACAGCTGTCAAGTGATTTATTCTCAGTTTGGTTTGGCAATTAATCATGAATAGACTCACGCCTGAACAACGCTTGCAAATTGTGCAATTTTATTTCGAAAACGAAGATTACCGTTGTTCCCGATTTTCATAAGCGAATTTTGTTTAGCGATGAAGCGCACTTCTGGTTGAATGGCTACGTCAACAAACAAAACTGCCGCGTTTGGAGTGAAGGTAATCCTCAAGTGTATGTGGAAACACCGTTACATCGAGAAAAACTGACTGTTTGGTGCGCTTTATGGGCTGGTGGAATCATTGGTCCGTACTTTTTCAAAAACGATGGTGGCCAGAACGTTACAGTCAATGGTGATCGGTATAGAGCCATGATTACTAACTTTTTCATTCCTGAATTGAATAACCATGATGTCCAGGAGATGTGGTTTCAAAAAGACGGCGCAACATGTCACACAGCTCGTGCCACAATAGATTTATTGAAAGACACGTTTGGTGACCGCCTAATTTCACGTTTTGGACCTGTGAATTGGCCTCCAAGATCTTGTGATTTAACACCGCTAGACTACTTTCTGTGGGGCTATGTAAAGTCATTGGTCTATGCGGTAAAGCCACAAACGCTTGACCATTTGGAAGACAACATTCGCCGTATTATTGCCGATATACGGCCACAAATGTTGGAAAAAGTCATCGAAAATTGGACGTCCAGATTGGACTACATCCGCGCCAGCCGTGGAGGTCATATGCCAGAAATCATATTTAAAATGTAATGCCACAAGATTATCTTTCGGATAAATAAAATTCATGTCAATCGAATAATCCATCGTTGTTTTATTGCAACTTAAAGTTCTATACCTCTATAAAAAACACCCTTTATATCTAATAGATAAGGTCCACAAGAGGTGAGCCTTAGCCTTTGAAGGCTTACTAGACATTAGCATAGCCAATACGTGAAGCCTAAGATTTCTCATCCTATCCTCCCTATCCCCTATGAGCTGTAACCTAATGTTGCATGGTATTGTTTTTATCGTATCCTTGAACTAAGTATTACAAAATGATGCTTCTTGAGCAAGGTTTGGTAAAAGGAAACAACAACAACGCTTCATAAAATGCATTTTTGTATCAAACAACAACAGCAAATGTTTTAGAAGAAGAAGAACGAACAAGCCAAGAGCAACAATAACAATTGACATTAGAAATGCAATGTGCAGTTGTAGTGGTAATGGTAGTGGCAGTAATGGTGGTGGTGGTGCAAGCATATGGCATCGCATGTATATGACAACAGAGCTTATAAAAGTTTCTCGAATCTTATGTTTGCACACGTATTTGTATATGTAAAGAGAGTGCTAATGACAGAACTGTTATAAGAGCCGTTATAACAATAAACAAGAGTACGTGTAAGAGTGTATGAGTGTGTATGTACTAGGTATGTATGGTAGTTGGTGTAATGGTTTTAAGAAACCGCCATTTTTATTTTTATTTTTATTTTGATTGTGTTACAATTTCCGCTTTTTGTAGTAATGCTCGCTTTCTCTCTCTCTCCCTCTCTTTCTCTTTCTTCCAAGTGTATGAGCGAGTGTTCTTCAAAGGCTCACGAACCACTTAACGTGAGTTTTTCTTCTTTTTTTTCCTTTTAGCATTACAAACACATACTCATGGTCTTTTAATGTAAGAGTGTGTGTATGTTGCTTACATTTTAAAATATTTTTGTGTGGCTTTGAAACGTTATAGAAAACGTAACTCAACGAAATATTGTTAAAAAGTGTTATAAGCCAAGAAGGAGATACAAAAGGAAAGCAAAAAAAACTTTATAAATGCAATGGCAACATTTGAAAAAAATGCAAAAGCAAAAAGGAAAGAAGCAAAAGAAAGAAAAAAGATAATAAAATCCGTGGAAATCTAAGAGAGAAAAAAAGAAAACGCCAGAGACTTAAGCTGCAACAGTATTATTATATGCCGTTTACAATGGCAAAAAGTAAAAATATCCTGTGTATGAGTGTTTAGCCTTAAATGAGCCAGAAATATATTTCTCTTCCTTTTGTTGTTGTTCTTGGTCTTCTTGCAATTTCATTTCAATTCAATTCAATTGTAGTTGGGTTTCTATTGCTGTGGTGCTGTTGCAAAAATATTATTTTACAATAAACGAACGAACGAATGAACATTTAATGGCTGCAAATAGAATTTCCTTTTACAACGTGGCTAATATAACAAATTTTTATTGAAATGTTCTTTCTCTCTATCTCTCTCTTACACTTTTTAGCCTAAAAGGAGGAAAATTTCAAAAAAAAACTTTCAAATTCAATAAAACCAACGGTTTATACAAAGGGAACAAGAAGAAAAGCCACAAGAATGAAATAAAATATTATTCTTTAATAAATTGAAGAGAGCATTACAATAATTTAAGGATAATAAATAAAAATCTAAAGAGAAAAAACATAAAAAATTAAAACAAACTTTTTTGAGAACCATAAATAATCCTGATATTCTTGAGATCCTTAAGCTTGAGAAGAAAATCTATTCATTGCCCAAAATCAGTTGTTTAAAGCGGAAATGTAAGTCACTAAACAGCTTTTGTTTTTATAGAAAATGCAAGTTATCGTCAAATTGGCCTTAAAAATGCAAGTCATCGACTTGCTTGAAGTAAAAAGTGAATAACGATGCCACAAAGCATGTCATAATGACATGCAGCCGGCTGCATGTATTGCACCTTGAGTATGAAATCCAAAATTATGCACTGGATGTATACCATGATAGTCAGAGAAATTTGTAATCCACGTAACCATTTGAGAACAGCTTAGTGTTGGTAAAATCGGGGCAATGAGAACCTGTACTAAAGAGATGCTTGAGCTTGCATTGCTTAAGACCGTTGCATATGTTAAAAGGACCAGAGATAGTATCAGGAGAGACAAAATTGATATGAGATTTACCAGATTGAACTCGCCGTAGTCTAGTAGGTAGTGTGTTGGCTTATTAGACATAAAGCCAGGGTTCGAGCCCCAGGCCAGATATCAAAATAAAATACAAAAAGTATTTCTTCGGCGACTTTCTCTCTGCAGATTTCTGGCAAAAACTCTGAGAGTAAATAAAATTGTCATGAAAAAGTTTCTCAAAAATCTGTCGTTCGGAGTCGACTTTGAACTGTAGGTCCCGCCATTCATATATAAAATTATCGCACACAACATAAGTGGTTTGAGAAACTAGGTCGGAATCCTGACTGAAGGGTTTTAATGACCAATTATGTATGTATGTATGTATGTATGTTTAACAGATTCTGACAAATGGAGTGGCTGTCCCCTGGAGAACGAATAGACTCCGCGATATCGAAATGCCTTGCTTTGTGACTGTGTAAGAGGCATGAATGGATTAGTCTAGAGGCTGCATACACTGGAATAGACCGTTCTGTTGCATACAGTGGCACAAGTACAAGGGAGCTCTATTCGGGCCCCATTTGGAAACTCCCGGATATCTTTCAATTAAAAGATATGATCAATACGACTACGGCAGGATGTACAAAGGATGAGACATACATATCAATACTATCTGGCAATCGGGTCGTGACCTGAGCGCTCGATTCGTATGAAGTTAAAATGAGGTTACTATAATAAAGTAGTTAGACGGAGGAAATAAAGCCAGCCTCAGGTGGTTTACAGGTCATGCGAGAAATCAAGGCAATGAGTAGCCCACTGATAGGGCCGTATTTTTGGAGAAACATATTTAGCGAAAGAGAAAATAGAGAGAGAGAGGGAGGCGATAATTTAAACTATTGTTGGGTGATTGTAGAGGGAAAGTAATTTAAGACATGCATCACGATGTCTGCAGCCAGGCTGAGGGTTTAGTAACAGTTATATGAATAACGCACGGCAGACTCAAAGAACATTTCTTCAAAATAGAGATTCGATGAGGAGAATGAATCATCAGTACAATATTACTTGGAATAAATCCTACTTTCCATGCATCTTGGTACTAGGCATGGAGTACTCTTACTATTTCAATTGTGGTAAACATTACAGGGGGGCTGCACAGATTGAGGACAGAAGAAGAGTACATATGGTCGCAGTATTCTACTACCCATACACGATAATGAGTATTGGTTAAGGTACTCTTAGATGCATTACTTGGAGGAGGAATGAAGAATCTTATTTTTTTTTTTTTTGAATAAAAACCAACCAACCACGCTAAAAAATCGCTTGCAATTGCAGGATTCTGTGGACGTGCTTAAGCTGCACTTTTTTTCGAAATTAAACTGCAAAATAGAAGTCGCCGTATTCTAGTAAGCAGTGTGTTGGTTTATTAGACGTAAAGCCAGGGTTCGAGCCCCAGGCCCGTCATCAAGACAAAATACAAAAAGTATTTCTTCGGCGACTTCCTCTCAGCAGATTTCTGGCAAAAATTCTGAGAGTAAATAGAAAATTGCCTTGAAACATATTCTCAAAATCTGTCGTTCGGAGTCGACTTTAAACTGTAGGTCCCAACACTCATGTATAAAATTAACACACACAACATAAGTGGTGTGAGAAACTAGGACGTTGTACAATGGGTCAATTCGACCTCCGGGTACTGCACTTGTCTTAATTGACAAGTACACGTCCTCTAACCTAACCTAACCTAAACTGCAAAATAAATTAAAAAAAGCAACGAGAAATTTCCAAAAAAAAGTGATACTCATAAACTGTGACATTTATTAAGTGTTTCGTCATCATAAATGTCCCCACGAAAGTAATTACACAGAAAATCAAAACTTAAAAGGCACCCCCCCCATCGTATAATGGCAATAATTCGGAAAACAATTTGAATAGAGAGATTAGGAATAGTGGAGGCTTTTATAATCGCTGAATAATTGTTTCAAATTGCATTTTACATTGAAGACAGTAATTAAGTTGTAATAATCAAGTGACATAATCACTGCGCTTTAATTTAATAACCCAGGCACACACACAATGCATTTCACTGGTTTAAACATATCCTTTTGGCAATTTCAAAACAATTTTCCCCTTTTTTAACTCTTCCCTTCCCTCCAACAGAAACAGAAACAAAATATTTATAAAAACCATTTTCCAACCATTTATGGAATGAACTGCGCTGTTAAACGGCAATTTTCAATTGAATGCCGTTCGTACAATACATGAGAGTGGCAATAACAAAAGCCATCCATTGATTTCCCTGGTGGAGGCCCATTTTCTAATGCATGTGGTGTTCAATAATGGCTACAATAGTACGAGTAATTTAACTGTAACAAATTTCGTTATAAACAATCAAACGATAAAGAATTTTTAAATTCTAGAATTCAACAAAATCAACATCAAGTCAAACAATTAAAAAAAAAAGAAATTTAAAACATTTAAAAACTTTTAAAAAAAAGTACCTAAAAAAGTACTTTAATGTAATGTCGTGTAAAGGTACTAAAGTACCAGATTATTTATCATGTCTGTGAAGATAAATTCGAATTTGAAAATCCAAGATGCAATCCATAAATTTTAGCAGAGCCACATTTGGCGTTAACGGAACAAAATTTGCCCTTAACAGAGCACTGTTAACTGTTTAACAGTATCCATCTGAACAAGCCCACTTATTTAGAAGCTAATTTTAGGACAAACACTAGGTCTATGAGTATCATATAATATTCAAAGGAAGGTCCCAAGGCCTCTTAATATAATCAGTAAAATAGTCCCTCAAGTCAACGTCATGGGACCTACAACGTGTTCGTATTGCGAGAGTAAGCTTCAGCTTAAAAAAAATCACAGAGAGTTTTCTCATGAATTTCGAATGGTTCTTTGTGGTATCATTAGCAATCTTTGTGATCTATTCGTATACTATAGAGTGTTACCTCTCTTAAAGCTTTCAAATTACTTCATTCACTTGAATCTTTTCTCAAACTAATAGAGTCGACTGGTTCTCTCTGTCCGTTTAGAGAATCTTGTGTTCAATTTGCCCCAGGTGCTTATTGTCGCGGTTCTGCTTAAGCATTCTAGACTTTGCATCTAACGTTGACCATCAAGAAGCGGAAATAGTCAAAGTTCTAGGAATAGAGATTGATTAAAAAACTTTTGAACAAATGAACAATAATCCCAGAACTAAAGTCACTACAATCTTGCATGACAAAGTGCAAAAGTACCAGCATCAAGCCCATTTAAATGGAAATGCTTTGTGGAAGATGTGTGTGAAGATTTTAAAATCCAAGATGCAATCCATAAATTTTAGCAGCGCCACACTTAACGTTGACAGAGAAAAATTCGAACTTAACAGTGCACTGTTAGCTATTTAACAGTATCCATCTGAACAGGCCCACTTGTTTAAAAGCTAATTTTAGGAAATACTCGAGGACTATGAGTATCGCACTATATGCAAAGGAAGGTTTCAAGGCATCTTAATATAAACAGCAACATAGTCACATACTATGTATATGGTATTGGTATGGATATGTTATTGAGAAAATTGGCTTTGAAAATACCAATTTTTTCCTTGAAAATTCTCCAGGAAATCAGTGGCCATTTTTCAACATAAAGGGTCCGCCAAATAACTTTTTTTTTTTGAAAATGCTTTAACAAAAAAACTACTGAATATTTTCTCAAATTTCTTTTTTTATTTGAAACTACAATCCTTCCGGTTAATAACGGAAAATAATTTCATTCAAATGGCCGCCTCGACTGGCCATGCAGTAGCCTACACGATCGGTCCAATTTTTAAGCACATTATCGATTGTATGCAGCTGTATTTCACCAATGGCTTCACGAATATTCGCCTTTAAAGCGTCAATTGTCTCTGGCTTGACGGCGTAACACTTATCTTTGACGGCACCCCACAAATAATAGTCCAACGGTGCCAAATCGCAGCTGCGGGGTGGCCAAACGACATCAGCTCTGCGGCTGATAATGCGATCTTCAAAAACAGGGCGCAAAACATCGAGTGTAGATTCGGCTGTGTGGCACGTAGCGCCGTCCTGTTGAAACAAAATGTTGCCAATATCCTCCTCTTCAATTTTTTGTGAACAAAAATTCGTTCAACATGACCCGATAACGATCGCCATTGACTGTAACGGCCACTACTTGCTCATTTTCGAAGAAAAAATGGCCCAATTATGCTTCTGGAGCAAAATCCGCACCAAACAGTGACTCGTTTTGGGTGCGTCGGCTTTTCAATGTATGTGTGCGGGTTTTCTGTGCCCCAAATGCGACAATTTTGCTTGTTTACATACCCGCCAAGATCAAAATGAGCTTCATCTGAAAAGATGATTTTTTTTTGCCAAAATCGGCATCTTTTGTAAGTCGATCGTAGGCCCACTTAGCGAAGCAAAAACGCATTGGATGGTCAATTGGCTTCAACTCCTGAACCAATTGGACTTTGTATGGCGTCATATCAAGGTCTTTATGCAAAATTCGTCTCAATGATGTCTCCGATATGTTCAGTTGTTGAGGACGACGGTGAATTGATGTTGATGTGGCGCTTCATGCACACTTTCTGCCACAGCAGCAATATTCTCGGGTGTACGCACTGTGTTTGGCTTTGCACGCTTTGGTTTATCGATGAGGATACCAGTTTCTTTCATTTTTTTCACAAGATAACGAACATACGGAGAGCTGACGGTGCTTCTCTTCTTCCAAAATCCGTACGCAATTTTCGCACACATTCTGCAACATTACCATGATTTTCAAAGTAATGTCGCAATATTTCCCAGCGTTGTTCATGCGTATACACAACCATATTCGTTCAGCGGAAGGATAAAACTAATTATCATGTCAAATCAGACATGAGCTAAGTGTTACCATTCACGACATAAGCACTAGTTGAATAAAAAAAAACGTTACACGGCGGACCCATTATAAGTGCTCTGTTAATAGCAAAATTTACCCTGTTAGATGCAAAAAGTGGAGCTGCTAAAAGTGTGGGTTTGCATCTTTGGTTTTTAAATTCGAATTTATCTTCACTTACATGTATAGGTGGAAGTCATGTGTTCCCAAAAGGGGTAACAGGATACATGTTATTGGCCAAAAACACATTTCTGCTAATAAATCGCTTAATTTGATGATTTGTTTGTGTATTTGGCTTAAAACATTATTTTTTATTGTTATTGTGTTGGAAAAAAAAAGGAAGTAAAAATTCTTCTTTTTTTTGTTGTATGAAATAAAAATCAAATAAAAATTTCCAACACATTTAAGTCAATTCTTCTCTTCATTTTCTCTGTTTATCAGCCATTCAAACGCTTTTATAATAAGTTTCTAAGGAATACTGGAACTTGGTTTAGAGGGAGTAAGTGGAGTTGGGGTTTGGAAGTCTTTACTCAAAACGAAAAATCCAAAAACAAAAAGTTTATTTGTGTACATGGTTTTGGAAGAATTTTTGCCTTTAAGAAACACTGAACAGACACTTTTAAACTACATTCTACTTCTACTCTACGCTCTCTCTCTGAGGATATTTGTTCGTTCATTCGTCTTTTTGTTGGTTTCTCCTGTCTTGGCCTAACTAGTCTTGACTTGACTTGACTTCTTGGTTGTTTAGTATGGCAAGGCAGAGCAAAGTTTATGTTTTCCTTTGTATTTTTCTAAATAGTTTTTTAAGTTTCTTTCGGTTTTCTTTTTGTGTTTAGTTTTGGTTTGATGCCGCCTTAAGGCCATAAAGTAAAGGAAGGGGGCCGTGAGGGACGATCCTTTAACATACAATAGTTTCAAAAACATCTACTTAAACATTTCAAAATTCAACATCATATACACACATACACCCACTCATACGCATACACCATCCACCCATATGTGTGGAATTTACAAACAAAGTTTGTGTAAGAAAAACAATTTTCTTGGTTGTTTTTTTCTTTTTTTTTTGGCTTCACCAAAAACTACAGTCTATGGGAAAAGTAAAACAACTTTTTAATGAAATGTTATCCAAAATGACGGCTTTAAGAAACGTAAAATCATGTAGAAGTCAGCATAGTCTAGTAGGTGGTGTGTTGGCTTGATAGAGAAGAACCCGTGTTTCAAACCATAGCCTAGACACTCGGTCAAAACGCAATTTGGGAAAATATATGTAACTTTCGGCGTCATCTGACACAAAAGCTCTTCCAGTAAATATATTTGCCATGGAAAGTTTGTCAAATAATCTGTCAGTCGCTGTCGACGTTAAAATGTAAGTCCCGTTACTTGTGGTTAAAAAAAAGAACACTTACAATATGGCTGGTGGGAGAAGAATGGGTTGTAATACTGACTAAAGGGTTGTAATCACCAATTAAGCAAGATCAAGTTAAAATCGTGGATCTGAAGAGGCTGATAAAGCTTCAAAATATCTTTCATTTGAAGAGTAATTTGCGAAAGTGGATAAATACGTAAAAATTATGAAACTTGATGCAAATGTGGTAACTTTTCGAGCATTACAAACCCACTGTGCACAAAATTGGCCAAATTGTAAAGCAATTTGAAGAGATTGGAAGCGTTGGAGAGGTACTCATGCCTGTTAGGTTAGGTCGGAGTGGTAGCTCTAATATCACAAAGCTCTCTTGAGCACGCATAGCGTCCCGTTGTGATGCCACGGGTGAACGCAGTCCCTGTACGGACCAAGTTCCACCAAAATCAGGGAAAAGGAAGAAGTTGGTCAGCGCAAGGGCTGCACAACAAAAGCACGACTACCCCACACTGGAAAACCAGCCAGAAAGTTTGATGAACGAAACTATATCCTTGATGTCAATATCTGATAGCTCCGTTAGGCTAACAAGGAATGGGGAGCCGGAGCCAAATAACCTATATCTACACCCAGCAAGAGACGGGCACTGGCAAAGAAAGTGAACAACAGTCTACTCTTCCTCAGTGGACCTGCATCCAGGGCAGAAGTCGTTGAAAGGGAGCCGCATTCTTTCCGCGTGTCTACCCATGACGCAATGACCTGTAAGCACGGCCACTGTAGTCGAGATGACATCACGACCAAGACCAAGTAATCGGTTGGTACGCCTTCTATCCATCTTGGGCCAGTTGAGTCTAGCGGTGGAGCAGGACTCCTCATTGACCCAGGATAGGTTGGCATCCCGAAAGAACCTCCACGCAATGGTCAACTTGATCGAGGCAAGTGGCATACTCAATTCAACAGAAGAGGATCCCGGAAGGAGCGAACCAGCTCTGGCGAGCTCGTCGGCCCTACAGTTTCCCGGAATTTCACTGTGCCCGGGGACCCACACCAGAGAGACACTGGTGAAGCGCCCCGAGAGAAGGTCGAGACAGCGGCGACATTCCCTAACAATCCTAGAGCTAATCACGAAACCCGATAGAAATCTTATCGCGGCCTGACTATCAGAAAAGATCGAGACGCGAGTGAAGGGAGCATCGTTGACGAGGTAAATTGCCATCACCTCCGTCTGAAACACACTGCAGTAGCCCGGCAGACGGAGAGAAATATTTAGGTTCAGTTTCCCAGAGTAGACACCGCTTCCAACCCCATTATCGAGTTTAGAGCCGTCGGTATATAAATCCAGGAATTCCGGGGGGACAACCGTATTAGGATTCCAGTCATCCCTACTTGGAATCAGAGAGTGGAAACATCTGTCAAGACAATATTCAGCGGGTCATGCCTGTACATCATCGCAATTCACTCACAGCCGAAAATATTGCTTCTGTTAGAGAAAGAGGGTTGAATAATCCGATTTCTCAATATCAGGGTCTACTTTACAGTTCATTACAGCCTATTTTCAGTTTAAATTTGTCCCACCATCCGTATAAAGTCTAACTCATGCAACAATTTAAGACGCCTGTTCACTCACAACTCCGTAGATATGCTGATTGGGTGCCAGCGTAACAGGCTTTCAATTTTAATTTTCTTCAGCGCTGAGGATCATTTCTCAGTCACAAGTAAAATTTTCTTGTATGAGGCTCGGAGAACACAACACTGAACTTCCAATGCATTACTGATTGTTGAGCCATAGGGTTCTTCAAATCTGATGCTGAAATTACAGTTACAGTAACGTTGAAAAAACAGATCCAGTTTAGGCGGATAATCTTCTAGAATTGAAACTTTTGAAATCCAACAGCCGTTAAGTTATGGCCAAGATACTGGCCGAAATGCTCCAAGAAATGGCCGCAGGCTATCAAAAAAGGACCATGTGCTTCAACCAATCCAGAGGCAGCCTTTTAAATTAGATTGAGTTTGTTTAATGCGGCAAAGTGCCGGTATTTTCATAGAATAGAAGTTTCATCGAAAGCATAGCCTTACTGTGGTATACTTTTGTAACACACTATCGCTTGTCTTATGTTTGTTTATATTTAAAGAAAATTTTTTGAATTTTTTCCCCCATTTTCCATAAAAAGACAACAAACGAATAAAACGAATGAAATTATTTGGACATTTTGACAACAAATGCAAGTGAAAACATGACATAATAAACTAAAAAAGGATACTCAATTGGCATCTTTTCCTTTTTCTTCTTCTTCTTCTCTTGTGGAAGAGCAAGAAAATTGCCCGCAAACAAAGGGAAATAGTTGTGAAGGGGGGAGTTAATTTTAGACTTCAAAATAGAAAAACTTCCATTCAAACAGGCTTATAAGTAAGCATTGAAACCAAAACCACAAAATAGTTAAGAGGATACAGATAACATTGCTAAAAAGGCAGAGAAATTTAAGAAAAACAAAATTTTATTAAAGAAGAACAAATTCGTTAAGGACCTCGTTTAATCCTTCTTGCTATGGGGAGCATATAAAATATTTTTCGGAAGATTTTGATGGATTTCAAGGTCTTAATTTCCTGGAATGTAATCTCTGGTAATGTTAGATAATGTGTTGGCTTATTAGACGAAAGCCCATGGTTTATCTCCTGGTTCAGCCACCTCGGTGACATGCTCTCTCAACAGTCGTCTGGCAAAACTTCTGAAAATTTCCATGAAAAGTCTCTTAAAAATCTGTCATTCTATACTGTGTCCCTCGCCACTTATATATAAAATTCACACATGCACCATTGGTGGGTGTGAGAAACTATGTCGTAATCCTAACTAAAGGGTGGTAATGATCAATTAAGTAAGTAAGTTAGCAAGTAAGAAATCTCCCTTTTATGCATGTGTGTGAAGATAAATTCGAATTTAAAACCAAAGACGCAAACCCACACTTTTAGCAGCGCCACTTCTTGTCTCTAACAGGGTAAATTTTGGTACTACAGAGCACTGTTAACTGTTTAACAGTGCCAATAGTGATTTAACAACAAAAATGTTGAAATGGAAATGTAATGGACTACTATTTGTGTATAGTCTGTTTCAAAATGGCCACTGATCTTCTAGAGAATTTTCAATAAAAAAATTGATATTTTCAAAGCCAATATTCTCAATACCCTATCGCTTTATATGCGACTGTGTTGCTGATTACATTAAGAGACTTTGGGAGTCGCCGTAGTCTTGCACGTCGGTCGGAGTGGTAGCTCTGTTATTACAAAGCTCACTTGAGCACGCATAGCGGCCCGTTGTGATGCCACGGGTGAATGCAGTCCCTGTACTAACCAAGTTCCACCAAAATCAGGGAAATGGAAGAAGTTGGTCAGCGCAAAAGTCTTGTAGGTAGTGTGTTGGCTTATTAGACGCAAGGCCACGGTTCAAACCCCAGGTCAGACATCAAAACGAAAGTTGAAAAACTATTTCTTCGGCGACTTCCTCTCAGCAGATTTCTGGCAAAAACTCTGAGAGTAAATAGAAAATTGTAATGAAAAGTTTCTCAAAAGTCTGTGGTTCGGAGTCGGCTTTAAACTGTAGGTCCCGCCACTAATGTATAAAATTAACAAACACAACATGAGTGGTGTGAGAAGCTAGGCCGTAATCCTGACTGAAGGGTTGTAATGGCCAATTATGTACATATGTATGTATATCACATTATATGGGACTTTTTTGCTGATTAGATTAAGAGGCCTTGGAACCTTCCTTTGAGTATGATATGGTAGTCAGAGACCTAGTATTTGTCCTAAAATTAGCTTCTAAACAAGTGGACTTGTTCAGATGGATGCTGTTAAACAGCTAACAGTGCTCTGTTAAGGGCAAATTTTGCTCTGTTAAGAAGAAATTTTGCCCTGTTAACGATAAATGTGGCGCTGCTGAGATTAATGGATTGCGTCTTGGATTTTTAAATTCCAATTTATAAAGGGTGTTTTTTATAGAGGTATAGAACTTTAAGTTGGCATTACTTTTCAAGATGGCGACCGATTTAACAGCTGTCAAGTGATTTATTCTCAGTTTGGTTTGGCAATTCATCATGAATAGACTCACGCCCGAACAACGCTTGCAAATAGTGCAATTTTATTTCGAAAATAATGGTTCTGTGCGGAAAACGTATCGCGCACTTCGTCCATTTTTTTTTTTGGCTACGTCAACAAACAAAACTGCCGCATTTGGAGTGAAGGTAATCCTCAAGTGTATGTGGAAACACCGTTACATCCAGAAAAACTGACTGTTTGGTGCGCTTTATGGGCTGGTGGAATCATTGGTCCGTACTTTTTCAAAAACGATGGTGGCCAGAACGTTACAGTCAATGGTAATCGGTATAGAGCCATGATTACTAACTTTTTCATTCCTGAATTGAATAACCATGATGTCCAGGAGATGTGGTTTCAACAAGACGGCGCAACATGTCGCACAGCTCGTGCCACAATAGATTTATTGAAAGACACGTTTGGTGACCGCCTAATTTCACGTTTTGGACCTGTGAATTGGCCTCCAAGATCTTGTGATTTAACACCGCTAGACTACTTTCTGTGGGGCTATGTAAAGTCATTGGTCTATGCGGTAAAGCCACAAACGCTTGACCATTTGGAAAACAACATTCGCCGTATTATTGCCGATATACGGCCACAAATGTTGGAAAAAGTCATCGAAAATTGGACGTCCAGATTGGACTACAACCGCGCTAGCCGTGGCGATCATATGCCAGAAATCATATTTAAAATGTAATGCCACAAGATTATCTTTCGGATAAATAAAATTCATGTCAATCGAATAATCCATCGTTGTTTTATTGCAACTTAAAGTTCTATACCTCTATAAAAAACACCCTACACACTTCTTCTTCGCAAAGTCTGTTTATCGGTCTGAGTTAAAAGTTTTCAGGAGGCGCATTGCTTATGCTAACTTGCATAAACAGATTTCGGGGGTAGTCTACGGAAAACCTTTCGGCGATGCTTTTGCCATCCAGTTTGCTAAGGAACTGTTTTAATTCAACTTCAATTGCTTTCAATTTTAATAAGAATTTTGCATTAAATTTCCTTTAAAGACTTCAACAGCTATTTTACTGTCATGCACTCGAAAGCTGCAACAATGTGTGGCATTTGCAACATACAATACACACAAGTCATTTGATCACATTTGCCATCAACCATTATAAATCATTGTAGTATTGACACATTGTTTGCCAGGCAAATAGTAATAATAAAATGGCCAATACACAGGGAAAATAAAATAAAAGTGGACACAGGAAAAAAAGGAACAGAGAGACTACCAAAGAGAGCGAAGAGAGAGAGAGAGAGAACAATGAAATGAAAACGTGTATGGATGGGGATGTGGACCCCTTTTTTTCATATTATTTTACAATGAAATATTATTTGCAACATAATTTTTCAATTTGTTACTCATGTTGCTTTTTCTCTCCCTTTCCCATCTATGCCGCCTCTTTACACTCCTCTCGGTTATATGGTTTCATATTTTTATGGTCAATGAGCCGAAGACAAATATATAAGCAATCGATCTGTGTGCGGATACAATGCAAGCCATTGCACACAGTGTTTAAATGGCAGTAATGGCTGGGGTGGTAATGTTGAAGGTGGTGGTGTCCATGGTTGGTATTGGTTGATTGGCTGGTTAGCTGGTGGCAATGGCAGTCAATGGTGATAAAACCGCATAAAAACGTTTTGTTTGAAATTAATGGTCAATTCTGTGTTATTATTTGTCGTTTTTTTTCGAAAACGATTACACACATGCATACACACACAAGGAAAATTGAGCTCAACTAATTGTTTCACATTAATTAACAGGAGCATAATATTGAGTATTTTAGCAAATTGTAATATTAATGAACTGCCTTAAAGTAGGCTTTAGTTTACATAAACCCCCCTTAAATTTATGCTTTACTTAACAGTATTATAACAAAACAAACTTTCTTTTCGTTATTTAAAGCATAGTTTAAGGAGTTTTTAGAAAAGTTTTTCTTTTAAAATCTCCTCTTTAGATTTCTATATTTTCTTTATGAATAAATTCAATGTTATTGTATTAAAAAGCAGCCAGCCAGCCTTCTCAATGATCCTTACGCAACATATACTTCCAATTCCCCTTATAAAGTCCTTTGAAATAATTTTGAAGTTTTTCTTTCTTTTTTTCACTTCCTTTACAAACTTTGCCAGCCTGTATCAACAACATTTTGACTTTTTTTTGTTTGTTTTGCCAACTGTCGTCTGAAAAACTTAAAAAATGTAAAAAAGTTCTTAAACTGTAGAGGCAGTAATGGACAGACGAGCAGATAGGCCGGCTAAATAAGCAATGGCTTGTTGTTATTCTAGTGCTGGTGCAACACTATATTTCTGCTGTTCGTATTGAAATGATAGTTTTTATTGGCCATAATTAAAACGTTTTATCAGAGCCTTATTATTACAGTTATTGGAAATAGACTTGTTTCTTTATGGTTTGTCAGCCTCATTTGAAAGAAATTAAAACACTGCAAAGGACTGTTTTGGTTTAAACTCATCTTGTAACTGTTTCAGGCAATAACTGCAACTGTATTGGACAATATTATTGCTTCATATCTGTACATTATTAAAGAGTCCTTCAATGCCAATGTATTGTGCAAAATAATTATTTAAGGAACTTTCTGGTGAGTGATTTCATGCAATGGCATTACCACTGCCATGTCTATTAAAGTAGAAGAGTTGTTTGAACATCAGTCTTCCGTCTGATGTCTGCAGAAGGTCGGGATTGTGTAGAACCAAAGAATATGGATATAAAGAATGCGCATTATGTAGAAGTAAAATTTGTTATGGCGGGTTGTAACATTACGACCCGCTCTCACCAAAATCTTTTTAAAAATCATTTCTGGATGAGGGTGGAGGAAGACAGAAGGAAAATAAACACAAACAAAGAGCGTAACAATGTGTTGCTCTCATCGTACGTATGTACATGTGTATGTATTCTTGTGTTTTTTGATTTAATTGCCGATCGGACTGCGACAAGAATAAATGTGTTGCGGATACTTTATCATTTTATTTCAGAATAACACTCGAAGAATATTTTGTGTTAAAAATGTTCTATGTCATTAGCTGGGCGTTTTTTATTTTGTCCCATAGTATATTTTTTTTAAATGCTTTGGAATGCCCGTTTTTTTTCTTTTAATAAAAAATGGTTTTTTATTCCTTTTATTTTTATTTATCTAAAAAACATGGCCTAATTTTTAAGCCAAAGATGGATAGCTTTATGTTCTTTTAATAATAAAATGGATTTTTTATTTTATTTATCTAAAATTATTAAGCCAAAGATAGACAGCTTTACATATGTATGTTGATGAAATGAATATAAAAATGGCGTGCATTACTAACACTTTTCTATGGCTGTAAATAAATAAATTCTCTCAACTTATTTTCTCTCTCGCTCAGTAATCCATAACCACAGGCATTTGTTAACCTAGAGGAAAATTGTTAGTAATAATTTCAAGTCTACTTATTAACCCAATGATATGTATATGTGATCGGAAAATATAGAAAAATTTTACTGCGCTAAGTCCCTAAAGACACCGTATTTAACTTGGCAAGTATTCTTCCAAAAATCGAAATCATTTCTCATTGAATATTAGTGAATACTACTGTGATATTTCTTTGGGTGTATCACTGAAGTCTGAAAAAAGCGACATGAACCTTCTTCTTTAAAAACTGACAAGATTTTTACGCTCTTTTTAACGAACATTCTTGATGTTCGTGTCCAATGTGTGTATAAAGCCGAAGATGTTCTTCCCCCGAGGGACATAGGTGCCGACGTCTGTTTTTAACACCAGAAAAATAAATAAAAGGTGGTCATACAACAAAAACGCACGATGAGAACAACGTATTGTTACGCTCTTGGTTTCTGTATCATTCCCTTCTATCTTTCCCTCCGCGTCGTGAAATATTTTTGAAAAATATTCCAAAATATGTTAAGATGCACATTCTTTATACTTTATTTTCTTTGGTAGAACTTAACGAATATTAAGCCGAATATAACAGTCACATAAATTTCCAATAGACGATATTATTTCTAGGCAGATGGCAACTCTATTATTTTAGAAACTGCCATTAACAGTCCATCCCATGGTCTAAAACAAGAACAAACTTTTGAGAAAGTGGAAATAATGCTCGGGCTTATTAAGAAGGAAGCAATTCTCAATTAAACCAAAGTTTTCCCGAATTTCATTGTAATTGTAGGAGCTTGGAAGATACTGAACATTATGGGCGTCTAGTTGAGGTTTATACTTTAGAAACAATTGAAAAAATTCATGATGAAATGCCAGCAGATCATGAATAGAAAATGTGAGAGATTGTGTAAGCCGCAGGCATAGAGGCAGGCATAGAGCATAGAACAGGAACAAACTTACTGAAAGCTGGGTTCAAGGAGTTTATTAACAATCTAATACAAACGTAATCATGTGAGAGCTTCGCACTAGCGTTTAAGGCTGCAGAACAGCAATTTTTAAGAGTTTTTAGTAAACGTGTACGAAAAGTTATTTAACCATTACATGCCGTAGACCACAAAGCTGTCCACAGGATGGATTTTTAGAGGCGAATTGTAGTTTAAAGGTGAGGTTGTGAACCTATAAAGTTGCGGCACCTTGTTAATAGCCCTTTAAAAGGGTGAATATATTGTCAAATTGTTGAGCCTATAAAAAGAAAATTTTAGAAAAAAAAATCAAATTCTTTGGGTGAAAAAACGTTTTTCTTGAAGCAGAACGTGGTTTTAGTGCCCACAGGCATATTTATCCATTAAAGAGGCTTATCGTGGATCACCTCGTTTAATTTTTTCACACAATGTTATGCAAATTAAGAAGTCACCGTAGTCTAGTAGAGAGTGTGCTGGATTATTAGATGTAAGGCCACGGTTCAAACCCGAGGTCAGACATCAAAACGAAAAAATGAAAAAAATATTTCTTCGACGTATTCCTCTTGAAGCCGCCGTGGTCTAGTTGGTAGTGTGTTGGCTTATTAGACGAAAAGACAGGATTCGAGCCTCAGGCCAGATATCAAAATAAAATACAAAAATTATTTCTTCGGTGACTTGCTCTCAGCAGATTTCTGGCAAAAAGCTCTGAGAGTGAATAAAAATTGCCATGAAAAGTTTCTCAAAAATCTGTCGTTCGGAATCGACTTTAAACTGTATGTCCCGCCACTCATGTATAAAATTAATCCACACACAACATAAGTGGTGTGAGAGAAGCTAGGCCTTAGTCCTGACTGCATGAATGGTTATAATGAACAATTATGTATGTACGTATGTACGTATGTATGTATGTAAATTGTATGCAAGCATTTAGCTTTCCTACTCAATTTTTAATAAAAAACTTCGTTTAATTTCTTTATTTTTTAATTATTTTCATGCATATTTAACACACTCTTGTACATTTGAAATTTAAATATTTGGGGAATACATTTTTTTCTTTCTATTTAATGTTTAACAAAATTAACAACTTGAATCTGCACTAGTGGTTACCAGACGTTAAAAATCAACACAGATTTTTTTCTATTTCCTTATTTTTACATTCAAAAAAAAAAAAGAGAAGCGAATTTAAATGGCAAAATGTGCACATAGTCTATACAATTGCTTGGGCCAAAATGGCCAAAAACCGAAAATGAGCCAGAAACTAAAGGATTCAGAATGGAGGGAAACTAAAGAATTTTTGTGAACTTTTTTGGATTTTTTTTTTGAAATTTATTTTCAAGGGGGGAGTACATTAGAGCGGCAACCACAAATGAAATGTTAAATGGTTTGAAAACTAAAATGAAAATGAGAGAGAATTTTTTTTTGTACACACTGCTTGCTTCCAAAAGGGTAAATATGTAAGCCTATACGGACGGACCGCATATACTAAAATAGTCATTTAAAAAATAATTTTTTGTTTCTTTTTTTTGGAAAAGTTTTTCGTTTAATAAACTGTGTTTTAAAAAAGAACGTAAAAAATAATTGAAAATGTTATAAAAATCTATGTTTTTATTAAAAAATGCAATAACAGCAAATATTTAAAAGGATATACAAAACCGGAGGGCAACAATATTATTTACAAACAAATAAATTGTAAAAATATAATAATTTTTATGATATTTATGGCAAAACCTTTGTTTGTTATTTGAATTTCATTAAAATTTCTGTTATTTAGATATACAATACAAGCAGCCTTTTATCAGGCAATCATTTTTCACAATTTCATGTTTTTATTACATCCCAAAAGTAGGCAATTATTTCCCAAAATTTCATGTTTTATTGCATCCCAAAAGTAGGCAATACTTTTTTATTTTGAACACATAATTTTCAAAATGTGGGCGGGCTTTACAAAACAGGGCGTAATTTTTACACTTATTTTGCGTCTTTAACAAATTATTGCGAATTTTAGATGGTAAACATCGTTTAAAGTAAGGAATTATTGCAATACTCACGAAAATTAAGATCAGATATGAAATTGTAATATTCTGTCATGAAAAGTTCGAACGTATATTACAAGATCGTTAAAAAAATATTTCCAAAAATAGAACTTGCAAGGTTTTTCTTAACCCACTTTATAGTCCAATTCCTATGCAGTCGGAATACCATTTGTTTCAAATGATTATAGAACCTTTGGGAGCCAAAAGTGGTTTAATACGGACCTGGCCTTAAAATTTTCCAGTTTCTTAAGCGCATAACACATAACGCTGACCTTACAACATGACGTCATAACATTACACCACCATTATTTATTTTGTACACCCAATATTTTCTTTCTTGAAATTTCATTTTTTATTACAGCCTAAATATAGGCAACATTTTTTTTATAGAAACTACAACGTAGTGGCAAAAATAACCTTTTTCAAGGTTTTCTTTTTCATCTACTCAAGACACTCAAAGGTTTCAATGTAAGTAGTAAAGAGAGTAGCTAGAGAGGGGGGACGAAAGGCAAGAGTATAAGTAGGAAAAACTGTAAAAATAATACAAAATGTGTGTAAATGTGTGCGTAGAAATAATAATAATGAGCACAACATTGTAGAGCAATAATGAAACGGAAAAGGAAATGAATTTTTTTATTTAGAAAGACGCTCATTAAGGAAATACTTGCTTCAATGCTTGGCTGGTTTTCTATTTGTTTTTCTGCCGTTTTTTTATTTTTTTATTAAAGACCGTCATAGCAATCAAAAGAAAATTAAATCGATGAGATTCAGTTTCAACGACATTAATTGATTTCCTATTTTTTTCCTTTCTTGCAATAATAGTGGCACAGGAAGTGTTATAAAATAATTTGATTATGATTTTTCTAATTGATATTGTGATGTCGAAAGCGACATTAAAAGGGCAGAGTTATAAAGATTTTATGATTTATTGCAGATATTGTGGCACTTCATAAAATAAGAATTATTTTCAACAGGACCTAGTTATTGGCAATGGAGGAATAGTGGAGTTCAATGAGTTGAATTTACAATTTCAACTTTACTTAGCGTAACATACTTAGATTCATTTTCTTCTCCTTCCCTTAAGCTTCTAAGGAGTGTGAGCAGTATTCTTGCTTTTTAGTTGGGGTGGCTAATAAACAGAAATCTAAGCCACAAGTGATGTTGTCTGTTACCGCAGTGGGATGGCTAATAAATAGAAATCTAAGTCTCAAGCGATGTTGTCCCTTAGCGTAGTAAGCTAGTATGTCTGAAACCTTAAATCTGTCAGCATCTATCGTCATATTGTGGGTGGGTGTTTGCCATAGTGCGGTAATTTTAAAAGCCTGCCAGTAGGCAATTAATGCAAATTCCCTTATTCGTCACTGAGTTACAAAATAAAATCGCATCGTGAATATTTGAGAAGGGCCGACCCAACTGCAATAAAGTCGGTATCCAGACTGCTGACAGTTGACTGCTAAGAAAACACTGGGTAGAGGACTGACAGGCCGCTAGTGATTCCAAACAAACACAACGGTTAAGCTGATAATGAACGAAATCAAATAGTGTGCCTGACTCTTTAAAACCAGATACTTCAAAGGCCCATAAGGTCCAGACGGGATCCAATCGCATCAAATTCCATGCTTCATGTGCTGGCAAGGTGGTGTTGTTTATATTAACCACCAAACCGATTTCCCAGATGCCAAAACTTAGTGAGAGGACGATTTGGGGATTCTCTATTGGTATCCAGAGCCTCAATCATCGTTACACAAAGGAAAGAGACTCACATAAAAGGTACTTCACAGCTACGGCATCCTACTCTCTTCAATAGGCGAAAACTTTTATTCTCTTCTGCTGTAGAGGACAGTTAGCCGTTCATGTACCATATTAGGTGCCGTTCCACTGATGTTCTCTGTGTGATGTTCGTCAGTATTTACTGATGGATTCAGATTGCGTGAAACAGTCGGATGTAGAATCTTAGATTGCCCTTACAGTGCCTACCTACTGTAGTACCTTTTAGGCTGAGGAATGTCTATAAGGACTGCACTTAAAATCACGGAACAATTATTATATTGTTACGAAAATGAAAAATATGACTACTGGTGTTTTGCTTTTACATCGCTTAACACTGAAGATATAAAGAAAAGCTACAATAACAAAACAATGCCGTAAACAAACCTGTTTACAAATTGTCGTACTGCTTAATATAACAACAACAACAACATTTATAGAGATTTCGCGAATTTAGGCGAAATCATGAACATTCGCCTTTAAGAACATTCATTAGACTGCTTACTTTGCCATATAAAAGGCAAAGCAAAGCAGGCGACCGGAGTTAGTGAAGTTCAGTCAGTCTTGTGTGAAGACGTGGTGCATTTGAAGAGAGTAATCGTGGGTTGAAGATCTCCGTTACAAGGATCTGTCATATGTAAAGGGTGTTTTTTATAGAGGTATAGAACTTTAAGTTGCAATAAAACAACGATGGATTATTCGATTGACATGAATTTTATTTATCCGAAAGATAATCTCGTGGCATTACATTTTAAATATGATTTCTGGCATATGACCGCCACGGTTGGCGCGGATGTAGTCCAATCTGGACGTTAAATTTTCCAACATTTGTGGCCGTATATCGGCAATAATGCGGCGAATGTTGTCTTCCAAATGGTCAAGCGTTTGTGGCTTTAGCGCATAGACCAATGACTTTACATAGCCCCAGCAGAAATTAGTCTAGCGGTGTTAAATCACAAGATCTTGGAGGCCAATTCACAGGTCCAAAACGTGAAATTAGGCGGTCACCAAACGTGCCTTTCAATAAATCTATTGTGGCACGAGCTGTGTGACATGTTGCGCCGTCTTGTTGAAACCACATCTCCTGGACATCATGGTTATTCAATTCAGGAATGAAAAAGTTTGTAATCATGGCTCTATACCGATCACCATTGACTGTAACGTTCTGGCCACCATCGTTTTTGAAAAATTACGGACCAATGATTCCACCAGCCCATAAAGCGCACCAAACAGTCAGTTTTTCTGTAGCGGTGTTTCCACATACACTTGAGGATTACCTTCACTCCAAATGCGGCAGTTTTGTTTGTTGACGTAGCTATTCAACCAGAAGTGCGCTTCATCGCTAAATAAAATTCGCTTATGAAAATCGGGAACAACGGTAATCTCGTTTTGGGCCCATTCGACGAATCTACGCCTTACTTGATGATCGTTTGGCTTCAATTCTTGCACGAGTTGGATTTTGTAAGCACGCAATCCAAGATCCTTCCGCAAAATCTTCCATAAAGTGGATGGACACAGATTCAATTCCTGTGCTCGATGGCGGATGGACTCATTCGAGTCTTCCTCAATGCTACGCTCTACAGCAGCAATAGCTTCTTCTGTACGCACCGTACAGCGTCTCTCGGGATGCGAGTTATCAATAAGAGTAAACGTGGTGCGAAAACGTTCCATTGTTAATCGAATTAACTGCTCTGATGGACGATTTTGTCGACGATAAAATGGACGTAGTGCGCGATACGTTTTCCGTACAGAACCATTATTTTCGAAATAAAATTGCACTATTTGCAAGCGTTGTTCAGGCGTGAGTCTATTCATGATGAATTGCCAAACCAAACTGAGAATAAATCACTTGACAGCTGTTAAATCGGTCGCCATCTTGAAAAGTAATGCCAACTTAAAGTTCTATACCTCTATAAACAACAGCCTTTATAATTGCTCAGTGATTGTTATTGTTTATGCTCAGAGGAATAATAAAGAAAAAAAATTGTTGTTGTTTACATCAAGTTGTGAACAGTGGCACACAGAATTGTGCGAATAATAAAGAATTTTTATTAAAACTGAACACAAAATTTATTTTTATTTTAATTTGGAATCTACGAGCTCATATTTTAAAAGTTTTTAGAAGGTAAAAACGTAACAATATATAAGGGAGACTACCTTGTTGACCTTTTAGTATAAATTGTTTAGTAATTTTCACCAGAAGGAAATATTTTCCTTTTCTTTTAGAGGTTCAAACACTTAAAAATATTTTCTCCAAATAGCACAACAAATTGTGACTTTTTTGTTGTTTTCTTTTTACCTTGAATCAAGGTTAAAGTTCAAATGGATTTCTTGTCTTTTAACAGTCAATAACAACAACAAATACACGCAGGAACTTATTACCCCACTGGCACTTGCGCACACAATACAATGACCGTTTAACTGCAACATTTTAAATGCTTTCAGTAATGAATACACACAGCCATACACACACTCACATCTAGACACTCAATTACTCACTCACTTAAGTACTTTCCATAGTGATGGCCTTACGATACAATACAATACAATGATGATGATGATGATCATTAGCATTATGGCGATACATAAAGGCAAATAATTGTGCATCGTATCGTATTGTATTGGCCACATTACATTACAAAATTATTATTGACTGGTTGGTTCCATGGTTGCATGGTTGGCTGGTTGTGTTTGGCTTTTGTTATGACCTGTTGTGTTGCTGCATTCAAGTCTCCATGGAAAATCTTTCGTTGCGATGCCACAATAAAAATCAAGATTTTTTTTCCAAACACCACCCCCAACACAAACAAGATGAAATATCAGACACAGTCAAGTAAATAAAAACCCTGAGGTGGTTTCATTTCAATGCAAGTAACTGTAAACGGTGTTCGGTCATAATAAAGAATGGCGAAGAGACCACAATTCATAACTGGTTGTCGTTGTCATTAATTGTTGGAGTGGAGTGACTTTTGCTTGCAGAGAGAAAAAGAAGAAGACAAAATCCTTGACTAGAATATTTAAAGAAGGGGAAATGGATATCAAAGATTTACATTCTATCGTAAGAATGCTGTAAACTAGGCATTGGAAGTGTTTACCTTTAAAAAGTGTTTCCATACTGTTTTAATGAATGAAAAGACTTGAATTCTTTGGAGAAGAAGACATATTTGGCGATCTGTACCTTGTAGAGAATGTTCTCCGTATGTAATGCT
This sequence comes from Sarcophaga variegata, assembly GCA_932273835.1. Classification (NCBI taxonomy): domain Eukaryota; kingdom Metazoa; phylum Arthropoda; class Insecta; order Diptera; family Sarcophagidae; genus Sarcophaga; species Sarcophaga variegata. Next base: position 16,571,472 of record OW026359.1, on the reverse strand, counting down.
GGTACTATGCGTGCCATTACAACTGTAGCCAGAAGAATACTTCACAATAGACTGGGAATATCTGCGACCATTGCGAAACTATAGCGACAAGAATCCCCAAATAGAAGAAGAATCATACAATACAACTGCAATTGTCTTAACTTGTTGCACTTCGGCTCCAAGAGATCCAGAATGTGGAGAATCGGTTGTCGGGACAGAAGGAAATGTTTTAATTTTTAAACAGACAAATAAAAAACACACGGAGGGGAGGATTGTCTAGGTGGCTTGAATTAAACACGTCAAGAAGCCTCCACTTCATTGCAAGGCCTTACAAGCAGAGATCTTTGTTATCTCGAAAGACGAATGTTGACTACATGACCATTTAAATGCTGTTTAAATATCCATATGGACGAAACGCTATCCACCGTTGAAGCCTTCAAATAATCACTTTTAAGGAGGAGCACAGCCTCCAAATACCACTCGTCACTTAATGGGACAGCTAAACAGTGTATTATTTGCGTCATATTGGTCCCCGAAAACAGACAAATACAGGGCAGATAAGCTTACTAGAGGTTGAAGGATTCATCGGGATTTGTAGGATGTGGATGTGAACATGCTGCCTCTAACTTCGGTGCCATTCTACAATAGCATGAAAATGTAGGAGGCTGACATATGTTACTGCATGTGGCTATGGAGATAAAGATCAATGCCATCGACGCTAAAAAAAACTGATAAAAGGCACTTCAAATAAGAAAATCTTTCGAGTAGTAATCTAACCAACCGAGTTGGTGCCATTTCTCTTCGTACCTGTCCTCTGATAATTATGGGAAATTATTTGCAACGTGACTAAGTAATGTGTGTGAAGATATAAATTCGAATTTGAAAATCCAAGACTCAATCCATAAATTTTAGCAGCGCCACATTTGAAATTGAAATTCCGACTTAACAGAACAAAATTTGCCCTTAACATAGCACTGTTAGCTATTTAACAGTATCCATCTGAACAAACCCACTTGTTTAGGAGATAAATTTAGAACAAATACTAGGTCTATGACTACTTTATCATACTCAAAGGAAGGTTCCAAGGCCTCTTAATATAATCAGTTAAGTAGTCCCTCAAATCACCTATGCCTATCAACCTATGCGTTCGTATTGCACGAGTAAACTTCAGATTAAAAAAATCACAGAGAGTTTTCTCATGGATTTCGAATGTTCCTTTGGGGTATCATTAGCAATCTTTGTGATCTATTCGTATACTATAGAGCGGTGCCTCTCTTAAAGCTTTCAAATTGCGTCATTCACATGAATTCTTTGCAAAACATTTCTCAAACTAACAGAACCTACTGGTTTTGTCTGTCCGTTTGGAGAATCTTGTGTGTCGCGGTTATGCTTACGCATTCTAGACTTTGCATCTAACGTTGACCATCAAGAAGCGGAAATAGTCAAAGTTCTAGGAACAAATGAACAATAATCCCAGAACTAAAGTCACTACAAACTTGCATGACAAAGTGCAAAAGTACCAAAGCATTAATCCCACTTAAATGGAAATGCTTTGTGGAAGACGTGTGTGAAGATAAATTTGAAAATCCAAGATGCAATCCATAAATTTTAGCAGCGCCACATTTGACGTTAACAGAGCAAAATTTGCGCTTAACAGTGCACTGTTAGTTATTTAACAGTATCCATCAGAACAAGACCAGTTGTTTAGGAGCTAATTTTGGAAAATACTCTAGGTCTTGAGTACCATAATATATGCAAAGGAAGGTTTCAAGACCAATCAGCAACTTAGTCCCATATAAAGTGATATGGTATTGAGAAAATTGGCTTTGAAAATATCAATTTTTTGCTTGAAAATTCTCTAGAAGATCAGTGGCCATTTTGGAACATATAAGAAATAGTACACCACACCGACTATATGCAAATGGAGGTCCAGAGGGTCCTCTTTCGAACCGGGGTAGTGGGATAGCTGGAATAATTTTGAAACCACCCACCAACCATTCTTTACATTTCAACACTTTTGTTCACAGATAATAAAGATCGTAATGAGAATTATATTTTATGTCAATACTCTGCAATAATTGCAAAGTAGAAGACTAATCTACTTAATGCCACTGTTAAACAGTTAACAGTGCTCTGTTAATAGCAGAGTTTACCCTGTTAGAGGCAAGAAGTGGCGCTGCTAAAAGTGTGGGTTTGCGTCTTTGGTTTTTAAATTCGAATTTTTCTTCACACACATGACTAAGTAATCACATGGAATAGAGTAGTTTGGAGGATCATTCCATGACATACGGATGGGACAAAGATCGGTATCGGGTAGTATATTAATTCAATTTCTAAGGTGAGCATAGAAGATGGGACGTTGCAATATTATATAAAACCCACATTGCCATCTAAGCACTTCTATGAAGTTCATATGAAGGAGCTATTTTGGGTATTTCCTGATCTTCTAGGCCACTGGTGCAATACCTTGTCACTGACGAGGTTAGAATCTTTCTGTGAAATGGATCAGTAAGTTGTGCTTAGCGAAAGTGAATACAAAGAAAGGTAAATGCTTAAATTTTAATCAGCATAACCGTGAGAAGTCGCCGTTGTCTAGAAGGTAGTGTGTTGGCTTATTAGACGTAAAGCCAGGGTTTGAGCCCCAGGCCAGACATCAGAACAAAATAAAAAAGGATTTTTTCGGTGACTTCCTGTCAGCAGATTTCTGGCAAAAAAACTCTGAGAGTAAATAAAAATTGCCATGAAAAGTTTCTCAAACATCTGTCGTTCGGAGTCGACTTTAAACTGTAGGTCCCACCACTCATGTGTGAAATAACACACACAACATAAGTGGTATGAGAAACTAGGTCGTAATCCTAACTGAAGGGTTGTAATGACCAATTATTTATGTGTGTATAACCGTGAGAATAGTAAGGACTCTTCAGACCTGGTATTGCAAACTCACAATGCATTTGCGTAGACTTGTCCCTAGTTTGTCAGTATAATGTCTGTTTTGTGTCTTCTTAATTTGAACCAAATTGGCGCACTTTATTACATTTTTGCCTTCAAAGTTCCGCATTGCTGAAAGCAATTCAATTCGTGTTTAATTTCTTAACGTTTTTCTATTTTTTTAACATTAAACTGTGATGTACCAAATCACTTCATTGTGTGTGTGTGTGCCTTTGTATTACAATATTTAATCACACCAAAAATTCTATTCAAAATGTAAGACAAAGTACGACTAAAAACTAAGAAAATAAAAGAAAATGAAACTTACCGTCATGTATTCATCTAAGCGATGTTTCCAATTGTCAGATTTATCGATGAGATTATTCCATTGCTCCGATAGTTTGGCAACTTCACGTCTTATACTGCGTGTCAGCTCACGACTCTGCTCTTCGGCACTCAAATAACGTGAATCTGTATCGTGGGCTACAAAAGACAAGAAAAAAAAAACAAGAAGAACAATTAAGTTTTAATGGCATGGCATGGAATACAGAATAGAAACGAATCCGAATGGATTGGCGGGAAATGGAAGACTTGTGTAGTTTTGAGACATAAATTTCAACAAAGACAGGACACAAGACAAGATAAAATGACAGAGATTGGCGTCTCTATTTTAATCTGTCGTTTATAATACTTTCGACTAAGCGATGGCTGTATAATGTGGTGTGAGGTGGATGGGGGAAGATATATGACAGGACAAACGAATATTTTTTTCACAATTTAAGGAAAATAAATAATAAATGGAGCATAAGTTGTGAATGACAATAAAAGGCAGAGATTATGTTACTTTTTTGTCGTCACATAGAAATGAAGAGAAATACAGTAAGTCAGTAAAGTGAAATGTTAAAATGTCACTGGTTTTCGGTATATTTTTTTTCGATTTTTGTACAGTTATAGGCAAAAGTAAAGCTTGAGTAGTAAGTAAAAAGAGGGTGAAGTGGCCATTGAAGAGTACAAAAACTCCAGATGGATGGATGGAATTTTTACTGCCTTACTGTAAAGGGCCGTAGAGGAACTATTGCTACACTAAATAAATATGTATATGCAAATATGAAGTCGCCGCAGTCCAGTAGGTAGTGTGTTGGCTTATTAGACGTAAAGCCCGGGTTCGTATCCCAGGTCAGACATCAAAACGAAATATGAAAAAAAAACATTTCTTCGGTGACTTCCTCTCAGCAGATTTCTGGTAAAAACTCTGAGAGTAAATAAACCTGCCATGAAAAAGTTTCTCAAAAATCTGAGTCGACGTTAAACTGTAGGTCCCGCCAATCAAGTATAAAATTAACGCACACAACATGAGTGGTGTGAGAAGCTAGGCCGTAATACTGACTGAAGGATTGTGGGCAATTATGTATATGCTTTAACTCTTAAGGCCACGTCACTCATATTGTAAACGCTTCAGATCACTTCTTTTATCACTAATGAGGAGTTTGTTAGTGGAGCCGCTCTTGTTAAAATATTTTTACGAAAATGAAAAGAATCGAGACACTGGTGTTTTGCTTTTACATCGTGTAAAAACAAAACAATGCAGTAAACAAACCTGTTTACAAATTATCCTACTGCTTAATATAACAACAAACACCAGCATAAAAAATGGTAAACAAGTAAACAAAAATATACCAACAACACTACAATAACAAATGTAAACAACAATGTTTACATTTATAGAGATTTCGAGAAGGCGAAGTCATAAATGTTCGCCTTCAATAACATTCATCAGACTGTTTACTTTGCCATATAAAAGGCAAAGCAAAGCAGGCGACCGGAGTTACTGAAGTTCAGTCAGTCTTGTGTGAAGACGAGGTGCGTTTGAAGATCTCCGTTACAAAGATCTGTCATGTAATTGCTCAGTGATTGTTATTGTTTGTGCTCAGAGGAATAATAAAGAAGATAAATTGTTGTTGTTTACATCAAGTTGTATACAGCGGCACACAGAATTGTGCGAATAATAAAGAATTTTAATTAAAACGAAACACAAAATTTATTTTTATTTTATTTACAATCTACGAGCTCATATTTTGAACGTTTTTAGAAGGTAAAAATGTAACAATATAAGGTATTAATTATTATTATTTATTATTAACCGTTAAGGATATGGTGACGACATGGTTCTGATGGCAAACTGGCAATTAGACGAGACACTTTGAGGCATGATTTCAAATGATCTTGAGATTGTAAACTAGATTTATGCATTCTAATGGGTTTGAACATAAACTCAGGCAAGACCACCATAGTAATTAGACTGAATGGAATAACCTGGACGCTACATATTCTTTTAAAAGATGGACGGTTCTGTGTTACACGGATATGTCAAGGATAGATGTTGGAACAAAATCGAAAGTTTTTTGTCTCAGAATTTAATATTCTGGACCCATGGGAAAACTCTCTGGTACCATGAGGCTGAAGATATTTTCAGCTTGAATAGGAAGTACAAAAGACGGGACATATGGGTATTACCTGACAATCAGACCTGCTAGACAGCAGAAATAGTGTTAACCTCTGCTTGGTCCCATATTACGTGGAAACTTTAGGCACAATGAACAGATGATCTAGATAAAGTTATGAAGAGGGAAGTTTCTTACTCACTGATGAGACAAAAACCTATTGTTAGACTTGGGATAGATGTTTGCAAAGGTATCCGAAAGGAAGCGAGCTCTCTCTTCAGATTAAATTGATTTGAGGCAATATGTGACCTTTTTTTGAATAATAGAAGAAGGTTTGAGTCTGGCATCAGACTATCCAGGAGCAATCCAAGGATAGTAATGAATCTTTTTAAGGCGTACTGTATTCTCAAAGAATACTTGTTCAGAATGGTGATGGCCTTGATTGTATTATGATTTATCTGAACATATACTTGGGGAAACCGTATAACGGTCTGAGATATATAGACGGAAAAACTTGGGTGTATATCAGATACAGGGCAAGGAATTGTTCTTGTTGACACCGAACAGCTTCTTGAAGTTTGTTAGCGCAATAAAATTGGTAGACACATTATAGAAACACGTTATAGTACCCCTATTGCAGGGTTATATAACACATTAAATCGTATGATCGCAGTATTCTAACACTTTTAATACTCTTCCACAAGATGAGACTCTGAGTTTTTAAATTTTCCTAAAAGTATGCTTTGATTTAAACTATTTCCTTAAAGGGGGTTTTGGTTTAAATTTTGTAATTTTTGTAATAAGTTTTGACCTTAAAAGTATGCTTAAAAAATTAACTTTAAAATTACTTTTTTTTTTTTTTTTGTAAAAATCCATTTAATTTAAAAACTTTTGATTATACAATCACGATGATGCTGATGAAGATGACGATGTTGCTGTTGATGATATGTGATGAAAATCTATTTCATTTCACTTTTAAACCAACTCCTCCCCCCTTGGTTTCTTAAAGATAACAAAACATTTTTTGTTTTCTTTTTCTACAACAATTTTTCAAAAGTTTTCACATCATTTTTCTTAAACTTCATGCTCTAATTCTTGTCTGTGTATGTATATATATGTGTGTGTGTATTGTAAGTGTTCTTTATGCAAAAATGATAGAAGAAAAGAAATAGTGTGAGAAAAAGAAAGAAAAACTACTCGACTAATATCGTAACAATATTTTAGATTTTCTTGATCGTCTCTGTTTGTCTCAATTTTTCCCCAAAAAAAATTATTTCCAAATCCATTTCAATTCAATTCAATTCGATTTGCTGTATGTTTCCGTTTCCCGTTGAGCTTATAAGCACAAGAGTGTGATTTTTTTCTGTGTGTGTGTGGTTTTTTTTTTAGAATCAGTTTCCGGTCTCACATGCAAATGTTTTTCAATATTGGAAAAATGAATTGCATCAAGAAACAATAAAAACTATTTAGAGAACAATAACAATAATAACAACAACAACAACAACAATAAGATTAAAGAAAGAAGAGCAAAAGAGAAAGATAGACAGACAAACTGGAAAAATAAAATTGAAAACTATTGATGACAGTGTTTGAAATACGGGCGTAAAAGGAAAAAAGAAAAGAAAAACACAAGAAATTAAATGCAATGCAATGTGAGAAAAACTGATGACAAATGTGAACAAATGCATGCTTAAAGAAATGGAAAGTTATTGAACATGAAGAGCCAACAACTGTTTTAACAAAAAATTCATTTTATTTTTATTGCAAAAGAAAAAAAAGAAAGGAATTGAAAGAATAATTCAAATTTATTTAAGCCTGAAAGAGCAGATTTATGATTTCAAGAAAATAAATCAAAAATTAATTCTTCGAAGCATACAAGTGATGAATTTATTGCCATAATTTAAAGCATATTTATAGGCAAATACAAATTTATTATTATTATTTATGTTTGTATTGCAAAACAATAAACGAATTCAGTCAGTATACAATATATATGCACACTGAAAGATTTACATGCTTCTGCTAATCTATCGAAGTCATCTTGCAAAAATATACCAAAAAGGCATAACTTTTATTGCATATTTTAAGGTGCCTCTAAGGTCATCTTTAATTCCGAGTCTTTATATAGTTACTGCGATGAAAGGTGGTTCCCAGGGCACATCAAGATCTTCCTGGAAAGCTGCATGGCTTAATAGCCTTAAACATTTTGTTGCATATTATTAGGCTGATCTAAATAAATTTTTTTATTTATAGAAAATATGCAGTTTTCCCTCAGTTATTTTTTAAAACGTTTTTTTTTTAATCATACCTTACTAATGTTTTGAAAATTGGTTGCATATTATTAGGCTTGTCTAGAGTTTAGAAATAACTTTTAAGTACTTCTTAAGACTTTTGGCAGAAAATCCTACTTTTATAAAATTTTGTTGCATATTATTAGGCTGACCTAAATATATTTTTTCTTTATATAAAATATGAGGTTTCCCTCATGTGTTACTAAAGTTTTTAAAATTGTTGCATATTATTAGGCTTGCCTAGCGGTTACAAATACCTTTTAAGAATTTCTTAAAACGTTTAATAGAAAAATCCTATTTTTATAAAACTTTGTTGCATATTATTAGGCTTGTCCAGAGTTTGCAAATACTATGCAAGTACTTCTTAAGACTTTTGATAGAAAAATCCTATTTTTATAAAATTTTGTTGCATATTTTCAGGCTGGCGTAGAGAGAATTTTTTACTGCAATTATAAAACTCTATTAAGTCTGGCCTAATTTCAAATCTACTAAAGCTTTTCTTTACAATTTCCATTGGAAAATATTTATCATTTTCAATTTCTTTTTAATGTTGCCTATTTTAAGGCTGTTGTAGTTAAAGTGCAAAAATAAATTTTCTTTTTACGGCAAATGAAAGTCATTTTGAAATGAAACCATAAAAAAGGCAAAGATATTATGCTCTGGTATCGCTGTAACCTTTTGAATTTACAGGTTAAATACGGTTTATGGATAAAACGAAAGGTAAACTTAACTTTTGGCTTTCGTTTACCTCTCTCTCTCTGCCTCACTCGCTTGGCACAAGGACTACAATCGATTGGAAATTAATGTGGCCGTGTAATAGATGATAAAAAAAGAAACCATAAAGTATGGCAATGAATTCATTCAATGGTGGTGCCTGTGTGACTTGTTGTTGTTAAGAGGTAGTTGATGACTTTTGCTTTTGTTTTATTAACTGAATTCATATAAACGGGTTTTTATAATATTGACTAGTAAATATTGTATAATAAACTCTTTTATTATTATTCTCTCTCTGTTTCTCTCTGTGTTTTTTTATTTATTTATTTGAACACTTTGCAGATATTGAAGGGAAGAAGGAAGAAAAGAAATAAAGATTAAAAGTGATGCAATACCATAATAAAAATCGACCATAAAATAATGTGTGAGGTATCAGACAAATAAATACAAGAAGAAATTCTCTTGCTACTCTTGCTTTTGCAATTGCTGTTGCATCAATAAATCCCTTAACATTTAATGATGATGCTCCTCCACTTCTCTTATATTTTTTTATACTCCATGTATAGGAAGCTACAAAAAAAATTTACAACCGTGGGGTTTCCCTATTAAAAGTGGTTCTTTTAATACTCTCAACTATTCAAAATCAATTGCTTTTCAGTGAATTGTGAAGATAGTAAGGAGTAGTAAACAGCAAATCATAAGAAGACGTTTTAGCTTTTAGGGGATTTTTAAAAGGGATGGCTTGCTGCAGTGGGCTCCTTTAGAAAATTTACTGTTATTTCTTTACATTTAAGGATATTAAAAGATACTTTATGCTTGGCATTCAGTAATAAAATTACACAGTTTAAGAGGAATTCTTTACTTGGCCATTAATTTTAGAGTTGATGGAAATTTACACGATAAAATATTTGCGTTTTCAACGTGCATTCTTCCAGTTTGATAGTGCAACTAGAGGGGCATTTATGACAACCTGCATAAGAAGCACACCATGGTGTGACCCCGTAGTAAAGGGTGTTTTTTATAGAGGCATAGAGCTTTAAGTTGGCATTACTTTTCAAGATGGCGACCGATTTAACAGCTGTCAAGTGATTTATTCTCAGTTTGGTTTGGCAATTCATCATGAATAGACTCACGCCTGAGCAACGCTTGCAAATAGTGCAATTTTATTTCGAAAATAATGGTTCAGTGCGGAAAACGTATCGCGCACTACGTCCATTTTATCGTCGACAAAATCGTCCATCAGAGCAGTTAATTCGATTAACCATGGAACGTTTTCGCACCACGTTTACTCGCATCCCCAGAGACGCTGTACGGTGCGTACAGAAGAAGCCATTGCTGCTGTAGAGCGTAGCATTGAGGAAGACCCGAATGAGTCCATCCGCCATCGAGCACAGGAATTGGATCTGTGTCCATCCACTTTATGGAAGATTTTGCGGAAGGATCTTGGTTTGCGTGCTTACAAAATCCAACTCGTGCAAGATTTGAAGCCAAACGATCATCAAGTAAGGCGTAGATTCGACGAATGGGCCCAAAACGAGATTACCGTTGTTCCCGATTTTCATAAGCGAATTTTGTTTAGCGATGAAGCGCACTTCTGGTTGAATGGCTACGTCAACAAACAAAACTGCCGCATTTGGAGTGAAGGTAATCCTCAAGTGTATGTGGAAACACCGTTACATCCAGAAAAACTGACTGTTTGGTGCGCTTTGTGGGCTGGTGGAATCATTGGTCCGTACTTTTTCAAAAACGATAGTGGCCAGAACGTTACAGTCAATGGTGATCGGTATAGAGCCATGATTACAAACTTTTTCATTCCTGAATTGAATAACCATGATGTCCAGGAGATGTGGTTTCAACAAGACGGCGCAACATGTCACACAGCTTGTGCCACAATAGATTTATTGAAATGCACGTTTGGTGACCGCCTAATTCCACGTTTTGGACCTGTGAATTTACCTCCAAGATCTTATGATTTAACACCGCTAGACTACTTTCTGTGAGGCTATGTAAAGTCATTGGTCTATGCGGTAAAGCAACAAACGCTTGACCATTTGGAAGACAACAGTCGCCGTATTATTGCCGATATACGGCCACAAATGTTGGAAAAAGTCATCGAAAATTGGACGTCCAGATTGAACTACATCCGCGCCAGCCCTGGCGGTCATATGCCAGAAATCATATTTAAAATGTAATGCCACAAGATTATCTTTCGGATAAATAAAATTCATGTCAATCGAATAATCCATCGTTGTTTTATTGCAACTTAAAGTTCTATACCTCTATAAAAAACACCCTTTAGATGATGCCCCAATTTAGGACAGAGGCCGTATGTATACAGCAAAGAAAACATTCCGATTTCTCATTATTAGAATTGAAAGCAATGATTGATACAATATTGTTTACGTAGCTGTTATAGACCGAAGTCTTAGAATCTTATTCTCGACTATAGCTTGCAATACAATGACGTAAGACTCAGCCTGGGTGAAATTGAAGTCATTGGGCAATCTGAGAAAGATTGGAATGTATACTCGTATGGTCAGTATATCAGAATAAATATTCGATCCTAAACCTGTTTCTGTCTTCAGTAAAGATTGGGACCGTATAGCGTCGCAGAATAGATACCAAAGAAAGCTCTTAATGGACAATTATCAAAGTCGAATATTTGTTGAAAGGCATTGTATAGGAGTACTAATGAAGCTCTGAATAGGTGTCGTATAAACTGATTGAGCTCCCAATATACTTCTTGAAGGATGCTGCCGCATCCAATGCGAGATTGCTTTTGCACCAATAATTCCAACGATATTAGGACTTGCATTGTGTCCATGCTTACAGGTCATTGCGTTATGGGAAGACACGCGGAAAGAATGAGGCTGCCATTTAACGACTTCTGCCGTGGATGCAGATCCGCTGAGGAAGAGGAGACTGTTATCCACTTTCTTTGTCAGTGCCCTTCTCTTGCCAGGTGTAGATTTTGTTATTTGGCTCCCCATTTCTTGTCAGCTTGACGGAGCTATCATCTATTGATATCAAGGATATAGTTTCGTTCATCAAACTTTCTGGCTGGTTTTCCAGTGTAGGCTAGTCGTGCTTTTGATGTGCAGCCCTTGCGCTGACCAACTTCTTCCTCTTCCCTGATTTTGGTGGAACTTGGTTAGTACAGGGACTGCGTTCACCCGTGGCGTCATAACGGGCCGCTATGCGTGATCAAGTGAGGTTTGTTTTAGGTTTGATATCAAAGCTACCACTCCGACCCAAACCCAAAGGACTTGCATTGAACCTGACTGGAATGAAAGGTGAAATTTAGGTATTAGCAAGACGGTATAAACTTTTCCAAGATGCTGAGTCTAGAACTGGTGTCTACCGAAACCAAATAAAGGGCTCCATTGATGCACATTGGTCTTGTGACTGCAGAGTACAATGCAGAACATTGGGAGTAAGATGACATTTCCATTCCAAACGTACTTTGGCAGTAGTATGAGGCACATAATGCACTTTCTAAGAATTTTGATTTTAAATAAAATAATAATTAAATAAAAAAATAATTTTTATGGTACTTTTCGTAAGTGTTTTGGCACAAAATGCCATTTTGGTACCATTAGTACCATCTATAAAAGTACCTTTTGAATTAGTTTTTATAAAAAGTACTTTTTAAATTAGTATTTTTGACAAAAAGTGTCTTTCAAATTGGTGCACTTAATAAAAGTAGCTAATAAATTCGTAAACTTTTACAAAAAGTACTTTTTTAAAATACTAAATTTTAAATTAGTACTTTTTTCAAAAAGTACTTTCAAAAAATTAATTTTTACAAAAAGCATCTTTTAAATTGGACCTTTTATAAAAAGAACTCTTTCAAAAGAACTATCATTTAAATTAATGTTTTAAACAAAAATCTTTCCTTGGTACTGATTAAAAGGTACGTTTTTACAAAAATCACTTTTTAGGGAAAACAATTTTTTTTTGAAAAATTGAAAAATTTTTCTGTTAAACAGTGTAACTTATCTCCCCTAAGATTGTCTATATTTTTCTTTTCACAAGCAATTTATAAATTGTTAAGGGTATTGGCAGCATTCTAAAGACCAGCTGCAGTTGTTTACTGCCAGTGTATTGCAATTGCTTTTTACTTTTTTCCTCAAATGTTGTGTTTTTTTCATTTAGCAGTTATTTAATGCTTATTTTCCATCAGTTTGTTTATAAGTGCGGTGTATCGTTGTATTTATTTCTGTTTTTATTTTTTTAATGTCTGTTGTATTGATATTTGATAGTGGAATATAGAAAATATTACCTTCGGTATCACTGGTATCCGATACAGGTGGTTCACTGGCAATATATTGTCTGCCACTTTGTAAAGTACTTTCAACGATTGGACGTTTATCCTCCAATTGGCGACGGAAAGCTTTATGATCATCCTAAAAAAGAAATAGAAATGAAAGAGAACAAAAAAAAAAACCCAAGATATTTAGTAAATAATTTGTATTAAAGAAAAGAAATTTAATTTACAATTTAAAGAAAATTTAAGTATATTTTTAGGCGTTGAAGAGTAACATTTTAATAATTGTGAAGAATGCAGAGAATATAAAGATGCAATTAAATTAAGACTGCATAACATTTTAATTGTTTAATTTAATTTAATAAAAATAATTTAAAAATAATATAAAATTCATTCTGCATTTAATTGAATTTTCTTAAAGTTAAAGTATAATGTTTTTCTGTTTTTAATGTTTCCTTAAAAGTTTTTAAGGTTATGACCATAAATATTATTTATATGGGCAAATGCTGAACGTACAAACGAACAATTTTTTATCAAGACAACTTGTCTTGCTTTCTAAAGGGTATGGCCTATTGCTAGATGGCATGTCTATTATAATCACAGCCACTCAATTCATGAGTAATTGTTTAATGATCCTTAACACTGTTAAACACGAAAATGTAATACAAAAAGAAGCGAAGAAAAAAAATTTCACTAAAATAGACACACACACACAAAAAACAAGGGGGAACGAATAACCCAACTAACATTTTCATGTAGAAATAAAGAAAAGTTGTTATAAACTAATTTTTTTTTAAATTATTTTTTTTGCTTAGAAATTCATGTTTTAATCGTCATTATTTTGCTATTTTAATAATAAAAAAATTCATTTTCTTTGTTGAAAGCCAAAAATTTACTCCCAATTGCTTGCTGGGTTTATTTCACACAATCTTTGCAAAAAAAATAATTTCAATCAAAATAAACAAAGCACGCACACACTTAAATTTGCCAAAGATTTAATAAACAAACCCAACAACAAATTACATTAACTGAGTGAAAAAGGCGTACAACAATAAATGTAGTATTCGGCTTATACATTAACACACACACACACACTTACACAATGTATTAAAACATTAATATGGCAGACACATATTCACGTTAAATGGAGAGTGAAAATTTTACTCGTGTTATAAGCTCTTAAAAAATACACACACACACACACATGCACGCACAAGCAAAAACAAATGAAAAAAAAAACTAAAAAAAAACAACAACAACGCAAAAACCCACTAAACTAAGCCCACTTAACAAATGCTTATAAGTGAAGGATGGAGAGAGAGGGAGTGAGTGATAGTGAGATATACAGTGAGACAAACACAATAGCATCGTAAATACAAAAATAAATTCAACACAAAACCTTAAACAAAACCAAAAACGAAGCCTACAACAGTGTAAACAGAGCATAACTGTAACAGGAAGAGAAGCATAAAGAGAGCCTAAGTTTGCAATGGAGAGAGACGTAAAAACAAAAATTAAATCAAAACAAAGCCTCCCACAAAACTAAAATCACTTAAGAAAAGCAAAGAGTCAAGCCTAAAAAATAAAAAAACACAGCATAAGTATTAAAGAGAGAGAGAGAGAGAGAAAGAGAAAGAGTGTAGAGTGTAGAGAAGAGAATCCTGTTAAACTAATAGTGCACGCACACAATAAATGGAGTAGAAAATGAAATGTTTGTTAGCTACAGGGGCCCCACAAAAATATTAGTGTTTTGGCGTGAGTCTTTAAAAAACTTCTTTCAATTGTTTTGTGTTTAAAACACTCTGTTTATAAAGGGTCCGCCAAATAACTTTTTTTTGAAAATGCTTTAAAAAAAACTACTGAATATTTTCTGAAATTTCTTTTTTTATTTGAAAGCACAATCCTTCCGGTTAATAATGGAAAATTATTTCATTCAAATGGCTGCCTCGGCTGGCCATGCAGTAGCCTACACCAGAAGATGCCGATTTTGGCAAAAAAAAATCATCTTTTCAGATGAAGCTCATTTTGATCTTGGCAGGTACGTAAACAAGCAAAATTCGAGCGTTTGCAGCACAGAAAACCCGCACGCATACATTGAAAAGCCGACGCACCCAAAACGAGTCACTGTTTGGTGCGGATTTTGGTCCAGAGGCATAATTGGGCCATTTTTCTTCGAAAAGGAGCAAGGAGTGGCCGTTACAGTCAATGGCGATCGTTATCGGGCCATGTTGAACGAATTTTTATGCACAAAAATTGAAGAGGAGGATATTGGCAACATTTGGTTTCAACAGGACGGTGCTACGTGCCACACAGCCGAAGCTACACGCGATGTTTTGTGCCCTGTTTTTGATGATCGCATTATCAGCCGTAGAGCTGATGTCGTTTGGCCACCTCGCAGCTGCGATTTGACACCTTTGGACTATTATTTGTGGGGTGCCGTCAAAGATAAGTGTTACGCCGACAAGCCAGAGACAATTGACGCTTTAAAGGACAATATTCGTGAAGCCATTGGTGAAATACAGCTGCACACAATCGATAATGTGCTTAAAAATTGGACCGATCGTGCATGGCCAGCCGAGGCAGCCATTTCAATGAAATTTTTTTCCATTATTAACCGGAAGGATTGTATTTTCAAATAAGAAAAGAAATTTGAGAAAATATTCAGTAGTTTTTTTTAAAGCATTTTCAAAAAAACAAAAAAGGTATTTGGCGGACCCTTTATTTATAGTTGCTATCTCTTTCTCTCCCCATAAAATCTTAAAACTGAATAGAAGCAATAAAAACCAGAAAAATGATCAAATTTTTAATGGCCAACCATTATCTATCAAGTACATCAAGTTGTTCTTTTCATGCACACTTTTAAAAGCATTCCATTCGTACATTCAATTATTTTTATGCTCTTTCATAAGACTCTCACTTTCTCTCGCTCTCTTTAATGTTTTGTTTTATTCGTATCATGATAAACAGCGTATACTTAACAAGCAATGACTTAAAATCCTATATAATAAGTATACGCCACCTATTTTAAGCATTTAATAGCCATTGTGCCGGCCCCTAATAAATTTATCAATTTAACAGACCCGTGTCGGTTTGTCGGTTTTGGGTTTTATTGCTGTGGTATTGCTGTGTGTGTGTGTGTATTCAATTTCAAAGAATATTTCTATTTGCACGTATAAGTTTAGGGGGAGGATGTAGTTATAGTTGCTGTTTTCTATTCTTCTTGTTTTTATAGGCAATTACGTTGTCAACAAAAAAAGGAGATTTTCAAAGACAATTTTCTGTCAAAAAAAAAAATTTTATTTTTCAAAACAAAGGAGAACACAATAAATCTGTCGGACAAACTATAAAAAAGATAATTTTTGTTGCATTATTTCCATTAAAATATTAAAAACAAAATTATTTTATTATTTATCTTCAAAAGATGCCACATTGCAGGCAATCAATTGTAAAATTTTATGGAATTTAATTCAATTACTGACCATTGAGGACTTGAAAAAGTGGTGTCAGAAATTCACTGCAAAATTTCAATTAAAATCTCAATAGAAATCTTATTTAAAAATTGTATCGCCATCATGGCTTAAATGGTGTTTGTTTTACGCTACATTCAACTTCCATGAAAATAATAATCGGCTATGATTACCCATTATGGAAATGGTTGTCCTAAACCACCACTAACATGCAGGACTAGTATTAATGTAGAGAGCGAACTCCTAAGATATTTCCATTCAAACTGTGAGGAACCCAAATCTGCTAATATCCACAGCCCCCAGCAGATCAAACAATTCATGAATCTTTCCCCATTTGATAATAGCACAAGGCAATAACAAGGGAAGTGTGCGTTTCTTTTATCATCTCCAGCCTCAGTGTAGCTTTTACAAAAGGTTTGATACAAAAGATCTAAGCAATGGCATGGAATCAAACCATGTCACCATCTATATAGAGATCCTGTGAATGCTGGTCAAAGTTCGAAGTCGTTTTTGATCAAAAAGAGATCTAATCGATCTTCTAAAAATTATTTGATCGACCACATTAGCTGATTAAGTTTCTTAGGTTTCTACGTTGCCCTCATAGCCTTCAAATTCATTAAAAGTTATCAGGATATCTATTTTACTTGATCTATTCAGCTGTCTAAGAATAGCTAAAGGTTCAGATATCTTTATTGTGTAATGTCAATGTGACATGAAGTAGAGTATAGTCATTGTCTAGAAACAGGAGTGACTCACAAGTCTTGTTCGGTATGCAGGATCTTGTGATGAGAAGGATGAATCACCAGGACACCTACATGGTAGCCATACATACATACATAATTGGTCATTACAACCCTTCAGTCAGGATTACGACCTAGTTTCTCACACCACTTATGTTGTGTGTGTTAATTTTTATACATGAGTGGCAGGACCTACACTTTATAGTCGACTCCGAACGACAGTTTTTTTGAAAATCTTTTCATGGCAATTTTCTCTTTACTCTCAAGAATTTTTGCCAGAAATCTGCTGAGAGGAAGTCGCCGAAGAAATACTTTTTTTGTATTTTATTTTGATGCCTGGCCAGGGGCTCGAACCCTGGCTTTACGTCTAATAAGCCAACACACTACCTACTAGACTACGGCAACTACAAACCTACATGGTATCCGGCCAGCGTTAATACAACTCAGAATGAAACGCCTGGAGATGCATCTAACAAACGAGGCTAGGCGATATCGTTGCTGGCACCATAACAGCACTCTGGAGATTGATAGGATAAAAGTATTTGTAGAGACATTATAGGTGTACCTTACACAGATACCCAATAGATTATATGGTCGAGAACCATAGAATGCCGCGGTGCTTTGCATAAAAGAATGACTCTCTTAGAATCTGAAAACCAGCTTGAAAGTTCAAGTAATTCAGTGAACGATTTATTTTCACATACATACATACCAGAGATCAGCAATGAATCGCTTTTTCGCTACTCATAAGTACTCATGAAATTTTGAGTATGAGTGAGTCAACAGTATTGAAATCCAACTACTCTGATTCATTCGTACTCAGTACAACATTGATTAATAATTACAAGTTGCAATGAGTATGAGTACAACGTTGACATCAAACTCATAACATTCGAACTATGTTTGATTCATACGCCTCCTACTCATTCAGATTCATAAATTTAGAAAAATACTCTTATAATACTCTTATAAATGATTCGAGTGATTCGAATCATTCGTCAAAATTAACAGTCTTAGTTGTTGTTGCATTTACAAAGAAAGATGAAAGACACATAAACAAAAAAGCCAAAGACAGCGAGGAGAGCAAACACACAATCTTCATGTGAGTATGTAGTGTTCGTACCCGAATCATACTTATTTTGTGATTCGTGTATACGATGAGTCGTGGAGAGTCGAAATCAATAACATCAGGCGTATTGTTAAGTATGAGTACCATATTTCAAACTTCGAATATGCGTAGTATAAGTATGACATTAAAATAAGTATGAATGCGTGTAAGAAGCAGAAATTATAAGTATGATTCGAATCTACTCATCGTTTTGAATACTCATTGCTGATCTCTGATACATACATAATTTTTCATTACAACCCTTTAGTCAACCCTTTAGTCACGATTATGATCAATCTTCTCGCACCACCACTTATGTTGTGTGCGTTAATTTTATACATGAGTGCTGGGACCTACAGTTTAAAGTCGACTCTAAACAACAGATTTTTGAGAAATATTTTCATGGAAATTTTTATTTACTCTCAGAGTTTTTGCTAGAATTCTGATGAGTGGAAGTTGCCAATGAAATATTTTTTCTTATATTTCGTTTTGGTGGAGATGTCTGACCTTGGGGTTTGAACCGTGGCCTTACGTCCACTAAACCAACCTACACAACCCGCTAGACCACGGCGACTACATTTGTTTTTAAGCCAACGGTAATTTCGTTAGGCTCTTGAGAAACGCCTGAGCCCAAGGGACAAAAGTCTGCATCGAGTCAGAGGCGATAAATGTATGGTCAAATAATTGTACCTTAAACTTTAGAAATACTTGCAAATATTTCCTCATTATTCTTCATTAAAATCGCCGTAGTCTAGTAGGTAGTGTGCTGGCTTATTAGAGGTAAAGCCAGGGTTCGAGCCCCAGGCCAAACATCAAATCAAAATACAAAAAGTATTTCTTCGGCGACTTCCTCTCAGCAGATTTCTGGCAAAAACTCTGAGAGTAAATAAAAATTGCCATGAAAAGTTTCTCAAAAATATGTCCTTCGGAGTCGACTTTAAACTATAGGTGTATGAAATTAACACACACAACATAAGTGGTGTGAGAAACTAGGTCGTAATCCTGACTGAAGGGTATGTATGTATGTATGTATGAAATTATGTATGTATTCTTCATTGGCTTAAAACTAATTGCATTGAATTTGCAATTTAATTTAATTTTTCATGCTTAAAATTAAATATTTATGCTTAAAACTCCTAACATATGTTCATACATTTGATGTATACATGTATGTATATACACATACATAAATATGCCCATACATATGCCCGTCTTTGTACGTGATTTGTTAAATGTGAACAATTATTTGTATTTCGATAATAAATTTTAATTTAATTTCATATTTAAATACATATCCTAACAATAACAACAACAATAATATTATGACCAACATATAATTGTATGTACATGTGTGTGTATGTGTCTCTGTTGTTATTTTATAAAATCAACATAATTAATGTTACTCATACGCAACCGTAACTAAATTGAATAAAACAAGAAACGAAGTGGCTGCTGTCGGTATTGCTGTGAAGGTGTATTAGAAACACACGCAACAAACACACACAAATGCACCTACAAGGCAGAGCAATAGACAAAGAGAGAGAGACAGAGAAAAACATGAGATGAGCAAATTGAATAATAATGAATACGAGTTAAAGAAACTCTAATAAATAAATGCACAACAACAACCATAATAGAAGTGGAGGAGTATGGGAAGTGTAGTACGTGTATGAAAATTAATTATAGACTGACTCTCTGCATACACTTGCAGAATAAATATACACACACACATATGAGTGTGTACCATCATACTTGTACACGTACTTACGAGTATATAAACTCACTTAGAGAAATAAAAAAATGAATGAACATTTTAACTGTTTTATATCGTAGTGTTGGTATGCATGTTTATCTGTGTTGAACTGACCCAAGCACACTTTGTTTCTTACGACTAGTAGCTCTCACTTTATCTCTCTCTCTCTCTCTCTCTCTATCTGTATTGCTTTTATAATATTTTTACTACTACAACTATAGAGAATATATGTATGTGTGTGCTTTATATTGTAGCAGATTTTATTAACCCGAAACATTTTATGCTCACACACATTCAAACACTTACGCAGTTTTAGCTTCGTATAATAATATGTGAAATTGATAAAAACACACAGTGGTGGGCATAATAATAGTGAATAACAGGTTTTTTTTTATCTCAAATTAAACAAAAGAAAACACTTCATACTCTATAATATTTAAGGCAAAAAAACTTATCAGAAGATTAAGAAAATAAGAAATTTTCTCTCCTAGAATATGAAATTCATCTGGTACTAGAATGTGGTATTATTTGTGGTGTAATATGCATCAGCAAGTCGCCGTAGTCTAGTAGGTAGTGTGTTGGCTTATTAGACGTAAGGCCACGGTTCAACCATAACGAAATATGGCAACGAAATTCGGCAACTTCTTTTCAGCAGATTTCTACCAAAAACTCTGAGAAAGTAAAAAGTTTCTCAAAAATCTGTCGTTAGGAGTCTACTTTAAACTGTAGGTCCCGCCACCCCAGAGCCTTGTCTTTGCGCCGGCAATGGTGCGGCCCCCTTGTGGAAGCAACGTGGTGGCTGTGGTTTAAACCCAAATCGCGGGAAGAGCGCAAACTCGGTGTGGCGTTGCATTCTCAACTGCTGGAGAAGTGGAGTTTAGATAGTCTCCCACCCCTAACCAAGAGGGAAGTCTTGTCCAAATGCAAGGCTTCGAATTGGTACTCATGTATGGTGAGGTAATGATGCATTAGGCAGGGTTGCATCATTGTGCGTGGGGGCGCTGGTAGACGCATTGTTTCCACCCGTGTTTAGAGCACCATGGGGTAAGCCATCGCGGCGATATTCACGTAAAACCATGGACTAATGTAGGTCCCGTCATTCATGTATTAAATTAAAGCACAAACAACATAAGTGGCATGAGAAAATAGGTCGTAATTCTGTCTAAAGGGTTGTAATGACCAATTATTGTTATGTTATGTTATGTTATATGCATCAGACGCAGGGGCATTAGTGCAAGCAGATGGAGCTGTTCTTGGTGGTCCCGCGATTAAGCCGGACAGTCCAGGCATCCAAGGAGTCATAAGCAAGGAAATACAAGCTTTATGCTGGCATCACTCACAATAGAAGCATTAGAGGGCTTCTATTTCCAAAGAAAAGCGAAAAAAATTTTCTTCCGGGTTTTTTTAATTTCAGTTCATAAAATAAGTGCCTGGTGAAGTGCTATTATTTTACTCTCCTCTTTATATTTGTATAATATTTTTGTGATGGCATTTGTATAGCATTTTCTTATTTATATTGCCAATGTGTGTGTGTATGTGTGTATGTGTACGTTTGTTTGAGCTGACCAGCATAAATTTTCTTTAAAAAACACCGTAAAGCAGTATCAGAATACGAAAGTTTTTCATTTTTATGAAGCCGTGGTATTTTTATATTCACAAAAATAAACCACAAAAACTGAAAAATAGCAAAAGCATGAACAAAACGAAAACCATTTCGAAATAAATTAAAATACTAAAGACGAAAGTTTTCTTATTTAAAATATGAAAAATAAAAAGCAATCGGAATTGAAATACATTCTTTAGAAAGTTGTTTTACTTTCAAGATATTTTTAAGGTCAAAGGTTATTACATTTTTGGAAAACTATTTACAAACTTTACAAAAAAGGCATCGAAGCTTTTAAGGACTATTGTTGCTAAGAAAAATAAATTTAAGGAATTGAATTAAATATTTTACATTGCCCCCCCCTCGTTTTATGATCTAGAAATGATTTTTACATCGTTGGCCACCATAGTGGCCATCTTTTAAAATTTCTACTTCAAATTCTATTTTTAATTGAAATTTTAATTCCTTTGATACAAAAAAAAAAAAAAAACGTTTTAAAGACGCTGTTTATTTATACGTTTCTTTACTTACCAATTGCTTTTGTAAACTGGCCGAATCGCCACGCACTGGTGACATACCCAGGCTGGACAATTCGGTATCCTTGCGTATGACCCATTCGGTTAACTCACGCAACGACAACAGCAAAGCATTCCAGTGCTCAGAATTATTTTCTAAACGGTTTCTGTAATGAAAAACAAAAATTTTAAAAAATGTCATAAACATTCCAAAAACAACACAAAATAAAATATTTTTTAATTAACGCTCGGCAGAGGAGAAACATTCAACATGATTTCTAAGCCATGGCCTTCATTAAAATTTAATTCGACACAAGAAAAAAACTCCTTATTTTTCTGTTAAAAACTGTTGACCGACCATAATACGACAACGCATTTGCTGTGCTGTTAAAAGTTTTATGATATATTTTCTCTCTCTTTATCTCTCTCTCTCTGTCTTTACTACCCCCTCCTGTTGTAATTGTTTTCCTTTGTTCCTATGGGTCCCCTCCTAAAGCATATTTTCAAATATTTTTTCCCTTTTTGTCATAAGAAAAGATATTTTATGGCGATATTTGTGTGGTCATGGGGTGTGAAAAACTAATTTTAAGAAAACAGAGCAAGAGACAGAGGGAGAGAGAGAGAGAGAGAGAGTGAAAGAGAGAGTGAATAAGACAGAGAGAGATACTGACTATTTAATTAATATGAAAGATAAATGAAAACGATTGTAAAAGAAATTCATAAAAAAATGGAGAACATTTTTCCGGGTGAACAAAATTATTTTCGTTTTAAAAGAAAGAATTTAAATGAAGAAAATGTGATGCTTCTCTGTAAAATTAAATGCAAGAAGAGAAATAAAAACAAAATATATTGAAATTCAATTCTTTAATACATAACTTTATGATTTCGCCGTGTTGGAAAGCTTAGATCACCTCATCCTGAAGATAAGGGCTGTTTTTTATAGAGGTATAGAACTTTAAGTTGGCATTACTTTTCAAGATGGCGACCGATTTAACAGCTGTCAAGTGATTTATTCTCTGTTTGGTTTGGCAATTCATCATGAATAGACTCACGCCTGAACAACGCTTGCAAATAGTGCAATTTTATTTCGAAAATAATGGTTCTGTGCGGAAAACGTATCGCGCACTACGTCCGTTTTATCGTCGACAAAATCGTCCATCAGAGCAGTTAATTCGATTAACCATGGAACGTTTTCGCACCACGTTTACTCTTCTTGATAACTCGCATCCCCAGAGACACTGCATTGAGGAAGACCCGAATGAGTCCATCCGCCATCGAGCACAGGAATTGGATCTGTGTCCATCCACTTTATGGAAGATTTTGCGGAAGGATCTTGGTTTGCTTGCTTACAAAATCCAACTCGTGCAATAATTGAAGCCAAACGATCATCAAGTAAGGCGTAGATTCGTCGAATGGGCCCAAAACGAGATTACCGTTGTTCCCGATTTTCATAAGCGAATTTTGTTTAGCGATGAAGCGCACTTCTGGTTGAATGGCTACGTCAACAAACAAAACTGCCGCATTTGGAGTGAAGGTAATCCTCAAGTGTATGTGGAAACACCGTTACATCCAGAAAAACTGACTGTTTGGTGCGCTTTATGGGCTGATGGAATCATTGGTCCGTACTTTTTCAAAAACGATGGTGGCCAGAACGTTACAGTCAATGGTGATCGGTATAGAGCCATGATTACAAACTTCTTCATTCCTGAATTGAATAACCATGATGTCCAGGAGATGTGGTTTCAACAAGACGGCACAACATGTCACACAGCTCGTGCCACAATAGATTTATTGAAAGACACGTTTGGTGACCGCCTAATTTCACGTTTTGGACCTGTGAATTGGCCTCCAAGATCTCGTGATTTAACACCGCTAGACTACTTTCTGTGGGACTATGTAAAGTCATTGGTCTATGCGGTAAAGCCACAAACGCTTGACCATTTGGAAGACAACATTCGCCGTATTATTGCCGATATACGGCCACAAATGTTGGAAAAAGTCATCGAAAATTGGACGTCCAGATTGGACTACATCCGCGCCAGCCGTGGCGGTCATATGCCAGAAATCATATTTAAAATGTAATGCCACAAGATTATCTTTCGGATAAAGAAAATTCATGTCAATCGAATAATCCATCGTTGTTTTATTGCAACTTAAATTTCTATACCTCTATAAAAAACACCCTTTATAATTCTTGCAGTTATGCGGGAAATCTAAGGGTGGATCATTCCCTAGCTTCTGCACGTATATCTGGAACTTGCCTGCACATAACCCTTAGAAACCTGTGGATATTAGCTCTCAAGTGGTACTCTGCAACGCTCCAAAGGAACAACTTAACATTTCTTATGAAATTCTTATTAAGTGAAGCGGGCAAATTGCTCAGGAAGTAAATCTACAGAAGTTCAAGCATATGCCCTGATAACCAGGCTCACATAAAGTCCGTTTTGAAATGTCTTCTTGACGTCAAAGATCTCCATACAGAAACTGCGCTACAATGGCTCTGAACAGATCGGTTAACACACTGAAAAATCCCATATGTGATCTGTGCATAGAAAGGTGATCTTGCCTACGATTAGGTTGGAAATTAGGGAAAAATTCCACAGCTTGGTCTATGCTTCTCAGGTAGTAAAAATAACCTGTTCGATTGCAAAGCTAAATGCTGGCGAAATCTTAACCCAAAAAGGACTAAACAACCTAATTCTTCTCTCCCAGCTTGATATTTACTTATACGGTATGGCATTTATATGTAGTCGCCGCAGTCAATAGGTAGGGTGTTGGCTTATTAGACGTGAGGGCAGATATCTCAGACTCCTACAAAACAAAAAATGAAAAAATATTTCTTCGGCGACTTACTCTCAGCAGATCTGGCAAAAAAACTCCGAGAGTAAATAAAAATTGTCATGAAAAAGTTTCTCAAAAACCTGTCCTTTATAGTCGACCTTAAACTGTAGGTCCCGCCATTCGCGCATAACATTAACACGCACAACATAAATGGTGTAAGAAGCTAGGTTGCAATCCTGACTGAAAGGTTGCAATAAAGAATTATGTACGTGTGCACGTATTTTTCCTGACTAGGCACTGCCTGTTAGGAAGGCATTGTCGTCGGTTAGGCGTCCGCTCACGTTTTATTTTACAAAAGTTGCGACTCGATGGAGGAGAATCAGACGGTCTGTCATTTAATGTGTTACTATCCAACACTCGAGCAAAAACGTGCGAGAGCATTGTATACCCTATTCTTTATGCATCGATGGTCATATTTTCAAAAGGCTTTTAATCGTAGTGTGTTGGTTAATGGTTCATAGATCATAGGATTCAGAATGTTGTTATTTCACAAGGCTATCATAATGGAATCATTAGTATTGGACCCAAGATTTGTCCCTTTCTTACAGAATGTTGTTTTGTTTACTTATACTCTTGGAAAAGTTTTTTACTATTTTGCCTGTAAAGTATCATAACAACAGTAGATCAGTAGCTTAAAGAATATTTAGTCGCCGTAGAAATTAATTAAAAAAAAGCCAATTTTAACATTACTACCAATAATTTTCTTCTTAGTTTTCAATGCTTTAATGCGCATATATTTTGAAAAAAAAAAAGAAAAAAAAAACTGAAAAAAAAAACGAAAAACAAAAGAAAAAATTCAATTAAAAATATTCGTTTTAAGGTTTCCTTCAAAAGGTGCCGTGTCGTCTCTTAATTTCCTTAAAAAATGTCTCTTTTAGCATCTTATTTGGGTAATTATTTACTTCTGTTGCTGCTACTGCTGCTGTTGTTGTTGTTGTTTTTAATTTCTTATAAATTTGTCACACAATTCTCTTTCTTTTATTCCATTAAACATGCACAATACAACACAACACAACACAACAAACAACAGAAGAAAATAAATGTTCGTGTCATTATCATCGGCATTATTTTTAACGATTATTTTTATTGTTACTCCACTAACACCACCAAGCCACTGCCACTGCCACTGCTACTGTTACTGCTACTGCCACTGCTACTGTTAATGCTAATGTGTTACTGTGCTACTGTGTACTCCTATTTAAAAGCTCTCTTATGGTCAGTTTGAACACATGCTTGCACGTGAATGTGTGTATGTATGTGAGTATTAATAAGAACTTCAATGACAGCCATATCCATACAAACATGAATGTAAGTAAGAAAGAAGAGAGAGCTTAAGGAAGAAAGTGGGTGTGATGAATTTATCATTTCTTTTAAGATGTTTTCGTTAAAGGGAAAATATAATTATTATTCTCTCTCTCTGTCGTAAGAAGGTACTCACACACACACACACACACATGTTGTTGTATTGTCATTTAATGTTTACTTATATTCTGCTTTTACTGTGGAATGGGTATTGTAAGCTATAAACACACAGTCAGTCAAATGTCAATGGCAGTGTGGTAAGTGTTTTATTGTTATTGTTTCGTTCGTTCGGTCGTTCGTTGGCTTATTATTGCCTTCATCTGTTTTGATGGAAACAGACTCTTTTAAGTTCGAAATTGAAATTAAACACTCAAATTAAAAGGACATTTTGCTGAATAGTGTATCTGAAAACTATTTTTCAGGGTTTTTGCAAGGAAAAATGATAACCAAAGTCTCGGATATTTATAATAAAGACTCACTGAGTCTCTTAAAATTGATTTTAAATGAGGAAAATTTATGAATGTTTTGATTAGTAATACCTTAACCATTATGCCCGAATCTTTGCGGCCATTTAAGCTGAACAAAGTCAAACGTTAACTTAGGGATGAGGCACATTATCTGGAATTTATTTTAAAGAGACAGCTGTCGTGGAAACCTAATATATTTCGAAGGATAAATAAGGCTTTCGTTGTTCTCTATGCTTGGAATAAAATGTTTTGGGCCAATGAATTTCGTTAGGTTTAAGACTTCATTTTGTTTCCATCATAGAGGTCAATGAAAGCTGTCTTGAATCTACTACAATCTACATTAGGCTTCCAAGAAAGCTGCCTATTAAAAAAAAAATCCCAGAATCTCATCACCGTCTTGAGTTGCAGACAGCTAATATGGCGGCAATAACTTAGTGAAGATCAATCTGTCGCGGCGTATAAAAACCAGCCTACTGGCGCATTGCGTACTACTGACACTGGACAGCGGCTTGAAATTCGTTAGGGTAACAGGGTTGGGGAAGATATATAAGGGAAACACCATGTAGGTTGGAAGTGGTACAGAATACCATACAATGCTTATATCGATGCTAGAGACTCATTCGCGTGTTTCTCTGCTTTACATTTGCTGTAGAGTTGCTGATCAACTAATATCAGAGATCAGCAATGAATCGCTTTTTTGCTACTCATAAGTACTCACGAGATTTTGAGTATGAATGAGTCAACAGTATTGAAATCCAACTATTCTGATTCATTCGTACTCAGTACAACATTGATTTATAAGTACAAGTTGCAATGAGTATGAGTACAACGTTGACATCAAACTCATAACGTTCGAAATATGTTTGATTCATACAACAACCTACTCATTCAGATTCATAAATTTAGAAAAATACTCTTATAATACCTCTTATAAATGATTCGAGTGATTCGAATCATTCGTCAAAATTTACAGTCTTAGTTGTTGTTGCATTTACAAAGAAAGAAGAAAGACACATAAACAAAAAAGCCAAAGACAGCAAGCAGAGCAAACACACAACCTTCTTGTGAGTATTGTAGTGTTCGTACGCGAATCATACTTATTTTGTGATTCGTGTATACGATGTGTCATGGCGAGTCGAAATCAATAACATCGTGCGTATTGTTAAGTATGAGTACCATGAGTATTTCAAACTTTGAGTATGTGTAGTATGAGTATGACATTAAAATAAGTATGAATGCGTATAAGTATCAGAAATTTTGAGTATGATTCGAATCCACTCATCGTTTTGAATACTCATTGCTGACTTCTGACTAATATATTACCTGTAAGCGTATGGCGAGTGGCACAAATCAATCCAAATAAGGACTCGAAAATACTTGCAAAGTTAAAAACTTCGGGAACATCCGACGGTAGAATTATATGAGCAAATGGTACAACACAACTCCTCAACCGTTCTTTACGGATGGCTTGAAACAAAGTAGACATATAATGTAATTGGCCATCACAATCCTTAGCCAGGATTACAACACCTAGTTTCTCACACCAAGTAGAGCAAAATAAAACAGTTTTTAAACATGGCGAGCATAGCTCAATCGCTAAGTCTAACTGACCAGTGCAGTGTCTTTCAGTTAAAAGGTCTCTACCATATTAGCTGCAGAATATTTAAATATTTCAGAATGGCCAGGCGATTGTAAAGGCTCTAGGTTTTCAATTGATGGCCTCTACAGAACTAAGCAATACACCGGAACATTGATGATCGCATTAAGAATCTATAAGCTTAGGATGTACATATGAATAGAACCCCTCTGCTCTAAGGTATATAATGGGATTACAAAAAGTATTTAAGCATCCAACGATAGAAAATTATCAACTGTAATGCATTTATTTCCATTTTATTTCACATCCCTTGCATTATTAAAGATAAAACACAATTCACGATTCAATCAAAGTCAAATTTTTGTTTTGCATTGTATGACTAGCCACTCTGTTTCCATTTTCCCCGCTTTCTCCCTCCTCCTCCTCCTCCTCTCACCGTTTGTCTTTGTAGTCTCATTATATATAGTAAGTAACACCAAAACAATTATTTGATAAATTATTCCAGAAGTTCTTAAGACAAAATCAAATTAAAATAAAATTTCTCCTTCTCATGTAATTTGTTAAGGCCCACCATCATCATCATTATTCTGTCCATAGTCCAAACAAAAGAAAGTATATTTTTTCACAAAAATAACCATTTTGCACCCATGATAGTGACAATTCGTAATTAAATGTTTGTAATCTTCTGTCCTCTTTCTCCCTCTCTCACGGTCTGCGTCTTTGTCTGTGTCTGTCTGTTTTCTTAATTGATATGGGAAAACATTTATCGTTAAGAGAATGATAATGAATGAGAGAGAGAGACAGAGAGAGAGAGAGAGAGAGAGAGAGAGACAGAAAGAGAGAAAGAGGAAAAATGTGTCACAAACTGAAATGCTTATAAAAACCAACAGAAATGATTTTTTTTTTATATTTTTTTTAATTATTTTTCGGTAATTAACATTATCATCACAAGCATTACACAAATTTTTTTATCTCTATTGCCAACACAATTATTATTATGACCAGAAAATGAGAAAAATAACAAGAATTAAGCACAACTAAAGAAAACAGAATAAAAAAACAGCGAGAGGCGTCGTGAAATCCTCCGCTAGGCAATATTAATTTGGCCTACAATATGAAAGAGCAATGGACACTTAGTTCTTGCTATTAAAAACCGAGAGAGAGAGAGAGAGAGAGAGAGAAGGAGAAATTTGTTATCGTTTCCTTATTGTATCTTTACCTGCTAGTGTCGGTTGCATTTTCCTATTTAAAGCTCTCGGCCAACAAAGCTTAATAAAATTTGCTGCTCTGGCTTTATTTTTTTTGCTTGTAGTTAAGTTAAGAAAATAAACATTTTAATCGTTTCGCCTACAGGGTATTTAAAGTTGGAATTTCGTTTTCAATAACGTTTTATTTCTTGTTTGTAAGGCTCTGGGTCTTAAGAGTTGACTATGATTTCCGCATCCGATCCAACAGTGAGCTGTATGAGCTCCTCAACGACATAGACGTTGTGCAGCGTATTAACATCCAGCGGCTGCGCTGGCTTGGCCATGTCGTTCGAATGGAGGAGGATGCTTCGAAGAGACCGGTATTAGGTTAGGTTAGGTTCGGTTAGAGGACGTGTACTTGTCAATTAAGACAAGTACAGTACCCGGAGGTCGAATTGGTCGAATTGTACAACGTACTAGTTTCTCACACCACTTATGTTGTGTGTGTTAATTTTATATATGTGGACCTACAGTTTAAAGTCAACTTCGAACGACAGATTTTTGCGAAACTTTTCATGGCAATTTTTATTTACTCTCAGAGTTTTTGCCAGAAATCTGCTGAGAGGAAGTCGTCGAAGAAATATTTGTTCGTATTTTGTCTTGATGTCTGGCCTTGGGCTCGAACCCAGGCTTTACGTCTAATAAGCCAACACACTACCTACTAGACTACGGCGACTTCAGACGGGTATTTGATACGATGATTAGCGGAAGTCGGCGAAGAGGATGACCTTGTATGCGTTGGAAGGACCAAATCGAGAAAAGCCTGTCATCGATTGGTGTGACCAACTGGCGTAGGCGTGCAAGAAGCAGAAAAATGCGTTAAGACAGGCCGAAATCCATTAATCGGGTTGTTAATGGCCAATTAAGTAAGTATGTCTACAAGACAGATTAGAAGACCCGGACTATGCGGATGACATATGCTTATTAAGCCATTATTTCTCCGACATGCAGTCGAAACTGGACCTAGTTAGCGAAACCGCAAAGTTAGCTGAATTAAAGATGAGTATCCACAAAACCAAATCACTCAGAATGAATGCTATACGGCAAGGAAATTGATGAAGTCAAGTCATTCTGCTATCCAGGCAGTATAATCGATAAATCCGGCGGTTCATCAGCAGATATTGCCAGCCGCATTAATAAGGCACGCAAAGCTTTTGCCCAACTTAACCCCGTTTGGAAATCATCTAATATATCGAGGAGATGCACCAAAATTTAAATTTTCAACTCCAACGTCAAATCCACATTACTTTATGGTTGCGAAACGTTTAATATGGCACCCCCAGATTCCCAGTCTATTCAAGGATTTGTTAACAAATGCCCGCGTAGAATCATGCGTGTTTACTGGCCCTCCATAATATCCAATGCCCAACTCAGGTCAGATACAAACCAGCAACCAATAGAGATGGAAATAAGAAGACGCAAGTGGGTCTGGCTTGGGCACACTCTTCGCAAGCCATTAGATGACATCACAAGAAAAGTCATAGACTGGAACCCCTAGGGAAGCAGGCGCATCGGACGATAATCACACACCTGGAAACGCCAAATCACAATCGAATTATCCAAACTACGTCTACAGTGGAACGAAGTCAAACACCGCGCTGACGATCGAGCTCATTGGAACCAACTTGTTGCGGCCCTATGCTCCCTAGAGGAGTAAGAGGAACATATATAAGTAAATAAGTAGGACAATTATGCGCGCAAAGAGTGACTTCTCGGTGTTGTATGTATTGGACGCTCTTGGATTTCATGTGAATTGTGGCATCGTCCCAAATTCTACAATTTTGTTCTTGTTACCATTATTCTAGAAATAAGGCTCATCGCTGAAATTGAATTTTCGATAAAAATAAGAATCAATTGCCAACTGCTTCAGAGCTCATTCTGAGAACACACGTCGTAGTGGGTGGTCATTTGCCCTTGGCTACTGGGTAAGTTGAATTTTGTCTGGGCACCGATGCAAAATTTGATAAGCTATGGTCGCCGATAGGCCAAGTTCTTGTGATTGCCACGAAATCAATTGCTTAGGATTCTTCTGCACACCGTTAACCCATTAGTGCCCAGTGGAAACTTAAGTTGCCGGCAGAGGTTGCCTTAGTTTTTATGCTCTGAGAGGAAATTGAGTGTAAAAAACAAAACGGTAACCGTTAGAAAAAAAAGTATTTCGAGCATTAATGGGCTAAGCAAGGCATCAATAATTTCGGCAGTACTTGCATTCATTCACCACATTGCACACAGTCTTCTCTGTAGAACGATTATGGGGATCGCAAAATGTGTGAAGCGTGTGGCAGGTATTCCGAACAAAAGCATTTTTTTTTATTTGTGGGTGTTGTTAAATGCTTTATACGCCCATAATGATAGGCAAAACTAATTTGACAGATTTAGATTCAACAAGATGGCCATTATTAACTGTTAAAAGTTTGAAAGTCTCTATTGGAAGGCCAAATGTGTTCAAAATGTCAGGGCTGAGGTTTAAACTCGCGAACAGTTTCTAGACTAAGGCAACCCCAGAATTGAGACTTCATGTGCTGTTCTAACCAGAGTTGTTAATGCAACGAAATCACAGTCTTTTAAGTTCGAAATTGATATTACACGTTCAAACTTAATGGAATTTTTTTGGGTTCGTTAACAAATATGGAAACGGTGTATCCGTAAACTAATGTCGAGGTTTTTGCAAATGAACTTACGGCACTCGATCCTCGGGTATTAATGATAAAAGTAAAGAGTAAAGTCATCTAAAATTAATTTTAAATGAGGAAAATTAATGAATGTTTTGATTAGTAATACCTTCACCATTATGCCCGAATCTTTGCGGCCATTAAAGCTGAACAAAGTCAAACGTGAACTTAGAAATGAGGCACATTATTTGGAATTTATTTTAAATAGACAGCTGTCGTGGAAACCTAATATATTTCGTAGGATAAATAAGGCTTTCGTTGTTCTCTGTGCTTGGAATAAAATGTTTTGGGCCAATGTATTTCCTTAGGTTTTAGACTCCAAGAACAAAATTTTGTTTCCATCATAGAGGGCAATGAAAACTGTATTTATTCTACTATTTGCACGAGGCCTATTAAACAAAACTGCTAGAAAGCGTTTTTCATCACCATCTTAAGCTACAGATAACTGATATGGTGGCAGTGACTTAGTGAAGATCAACCTGTTACAACGTATAAAAAACCAGCCTATTGGCGCATTGCGTACTACTGACACTGGACAGCGCCTTGCAATTCGTTAGGGTAACAGGGTTGGGGAAGATATTCTAGGGAAACACCATGTAAGTTGGAAGCGGTACAGAATACCATACAATGCTTATATCGATGCTAGAGACTCAATCACGTGTTTCTCCGCCTTGAATTTGTTGTAGAGCTGGATCAACTAATATATTACTTGTAGGCGTATGGCTAGTGACACAAATCAATCCAAATGCGGACAGGAGCGAAAAGGGAAAGATTCGGATTGCACCTTTTCTATTCAAATTTCAAAGAATATTTCTTGTGTTCTTTCATTATAGACCTTGTTAAATATGTACATATTTAACTTGATTTATTTAATAAAAAAATGGAGTAAAATCCTATCATAGTGCTTTAAGGGAATGCTCACTTGAAATCATTTTTAAATTTTGATTTCTTTTTTCCTTTTTCAAATCAAATTTTTCATTTTTGTTTTTTGCCACATGTTTCCTGATTCAATTATTCTATTTCATTTTCAAGAAAAACCTCATAAAAAGAAAAATAAATTCATTTTATTTCCATACCATCAAAGTATTTTATTTATGAAAATGAAATTTTTCAAAAGATATTCTCTCTGTAGAAAACCAATAAATCTTTATCAATCTTATTGGCTGATTTAGCAAAACAGCTGGTTAATATTCAAATTACCTTAAATAACAAGAACACAAGAAAGACGAACAACAAACACAACAGGAAATGCAATAAGATTTCATACAAAGAAAAAAAAAAATAACGAAAAGAGAATAAATAAATAATCCCCCACATATAAACCGAAAGAGAGAAGTCTGTCACAATCCTTTCGTTTTTGCTGGCATTATAACATAAAAACCCAGTGGCCCACAAAGCGTATAAGAAACGAACGAACAGATATCACAGACCAACCGACCGAACAAACAAGCGAGCAAAGCAAAAAGTTATAAATAAATAAGCCACAGTCAGTCAGTTGTGGCAATCCAACCAATAATACCCCAAGAAAAAACACACAAATAAAAAAATAACGGGAAAAAAAAACGCCACTACCTTCACCAATATCCCTTGAAGCGCACACACACACTCATCACAGTGGCCGTCTTATTAAATTGTCCTGCGGAGCGTATGATCAATATTTAATTTTCTACCTCATTTGCATACTCCTTTCACTTGTGTATGTGTGTTTTACACACACACATACACAGAAACACATGTTTACCGAAAGATATTGCGACAGAGAGAGTGAGTGAGTGGTGGAAGAGTGGGTTAAAAAACATAAATTATATTTACGATGTTATTTGTTTGTATTTGTTGTTGTGTATACTCTTACTTACTCTCTTCCTCCCTCTCTCTCTCTCTCCGTCTCTTTCATTTCGTTACAATGTAAACATTTCTCGTTTTCTTGCATGTTTATCTCTTTCGTTTTTTATTTTATCTCTGAAACACTCTTTTTTTTTCTCAATGTTTTGTTTTGTTTTTATTGCGTATTCTGGCACACAAAACCCGTCGTGCTTCGCTGCTTCTTTTCGCAAAGATGCTTTCATATGCGATTTTTTCTAGGGATTTCACTATTGATTGATAAATTTTAAATGGTAGAAGGGATCAGACTTATCTTGATCTAAGGGGTTTGGTAGGGAAAATTGGACCTCAGTGGCGAATTACGTGGAGAGGATTCTAAAACTGAAGAAGAGGGACCTTGAGGCTGTAGAACATGTGGGCACGCCGGAATAGATGAAACTGGCACACGTGTCAAGCGAAATTCGAAGCAAGGATCTGGAGGAAAGGAATAGTGGAGACACTTAGATGTCTCTTCAACTTTCAACACGCAATCCGGACGCGGATATGAACATGCAGGGGCCAAAGAGCCAAAGGGACTCCACTCCGAAGTAATACCACCGTAGTTCCGGAGTGGGCACAACAAGTCCATGAGACGAGGGGGGGATTTAGTGGGTGAGGACCCCACACACGGAGGATGTGACGACTTCCTCTATGGTGCGGTTAGGTACATTTATCCCTCCTCGGCGTGAGAAAAAAAAATGGGGTTTGGTATGATGCTATACATGAACTTAATTTGATACTGTGGATTACGTATTACAGCTACGTCGAAGCTGTATGCAACCATAAAACTATTTCTACTAAAACGTTCTGCAGTTGTATACGGCGAAGTCGCCGTAGTCTAGTAGGTAGTGTGTTGGCTTATTAGACGCAAAGCCAGGGTTCGAGCCCCGGGCCAGACATCAAAGACAAAATACAAAATGTATTTTTGGGCGACTTCCTCTCAGCAGTTTTCTGGCAAAAACTCTGAGAATAAAATAAACTTGCCATGAAAAAGTTTCTCCAAAAATCTGTCGTTCGGAGTCTACTTTAAACTGTAGGTCCCACCACTCTTGTATAAAATTAACACACACAACATAAGTGCTGTGAGAAACTAGGACGTTGTACAATGGGTCCATTCGACCTCCGGGTACTGTACTTGTCTTAATTGACAAGTACGCGTCCTCTAACCTAACCTAACCTGTATAGCAGCTAATACGAAATACGGCCTCTAAACTATTGGGCAGTAACCAGAGTAAAATATTGGTAACTCGAGTGTTTGGAACTTTTTGGAAAATTTTCGACGGCTATGGCCCGTCATACAACAGTTTCTCTAAGAAACTATGACAACCACGATGACCAATTTGGACAGGGGGAAATGGGAAAGAAGTGTGACATACTTCGCTAACAACTTCCAAGAGTTCTGTACGGATGATACGCAGCGGGAAGGATTAATGTTTCCTGAGACAGGGTGTATAGCACACTCGAAAAAGGCTGGTGGTGGACCAGTCTATCGTGTTTCAGTCAAAGCCAGAGAAGGAATAAATGGAAAAAGAAAAAATGGCTCAAATTGCAAAGACCGCCACCAGAATCGTCGTGGTAGACATTAATGGCCATTGTATTCTAGACACGTACGATGCGTCATTTGGCCTATAACTTCTGCAGAAGTTGGTCGTCAACCATTGAGCATATGCTCAGTGTTGTGTGTTTAGGCTTTCAGTGTCTAGACATACATACATAATTGATCATTACAACCCCTTAGTCAGGATTACGACCTAGTTTCTCACACCACTTATGTTGTGTGTGTTAATTTTATACATGAGTGGTGGGACCTACAGTTCAAAGTCGACTCCGAACGACAGATTTTTGAGAAACTTTTCATGGCAATTTTATTTGCTCTTAGAGTTTTTGCCAGAAATCTGCTGAGAGGAAGCCGCCGAAGAAATATTTTTTGTATTTTGTGTTGATGTCTGGCCTGGGGCTCGAACCCTGGCTTTGTGTCTAATAAGCCAACACACTACCTACTAGACTACGGCGACTTCCTAGGCTTTAGAATGCAACTTAATTATCGGAGATGGACAAGGATAAACTCAGAGGCTTTATTATGAAATCTGAGTGTTGCATTGGTGCTCTAATGATTTAATAGAGTTGGATACCCTACAGTCTTTTATAATTACTTTTGCCCTGTTTTGCACACAAAATGAAAATCTATATACGCTCTTGATCGGATATAGACGTTGCAGTGTTAGTACACAAACTTTCAAACAACTTTCAAAACATAAAATAATTTTGATTTTCTTCCTAAAGATTTCATAAACTTGGCATTACTGCTGTAAGTCCCTAAACAAACAAACAAACAGATAAACGCACAATCAGACGGTCCTTATGTGTACATGTATACCACATGTGTGCCTGTCTGTATACGACATTATAGTTGTTATACGTATTTTTTTTTATGTGCCTATATATATACAATATGTATGTATTGTATGTATGTTAACGTTCGTACTTACCTGATTGCAATACTTTTTGATTTTAAATTATTCCAACGTTGATTCATTTCATCCAAACGTCTCTGCAGCATCACCGCATCTTCTTGCGAGGTGAGTGAACCCAAAAGTTTACGTCCCGTGCCATCGAGACGATCATAAACCACACGATGTGTTTCAATTTCCGATTGTAAATCCTACAAATAAAAAAAAAAACAAAAAAATAAATAAAAAATCAACAACAACAACAACAACAATAAATGAAATGAATATAAATATGTGGTAGTGCTGAAAAAAAGAGAGGAAATGAATGCGGGAGTAAAAAAAAATATGAAAATTTTTTATATTCATCACCTACATCCATACAAGAGAGAAAAGTTGTGTATGTGATGAAGCTATACAATGTATGTATAGAGCGTAGTTGTAGTAGTTGTAGTGCTGTAGTATTTACGGTATAAATTTGAAAATATTGTTCACAATAACGGTATTACTATAACGACAGCAGAGAACACATAGGTTTTTTGCATATTTTTTCATTCTTAACCTACCAATACAGTGGGTTAGAAAAAATAGAAAACATTTTTCCTAAAACTGTTATTTTTAATATAAACAAAGTAAAAAATTTGCAATGTTTTTGTTTTTTACTTTTTACAGCAGCAAAAATTAACTTTTTCTGCAATCTTACTTCATGTAAACAATGTAAACATTTTGAGAAAATATTATAAATTTCAGAATTTTATATTAAAATGAAAAACAAGACAAAAATGTATTTGTTTATCTCATGTAAACAATGTAAACAGTTAGAAAAACTCATGTATTTATAATTTCTGCATTTAAATATTTGGAATAAGGCCAAGCCAGACCACATTATAATTATTTACATCATGTAAACAATGTAAACATTAAAAAAACAGCTTAAATTTAAAACTTTTATATTAAAATATTTGAAATAATTACTGACCACATTATATATTAAATTCATATGGAAAAATATTCGAAATAATGAAAGAAAACTAGAAAATTTTAATTATTTACTTCATGTAAAAAATGTAAACAATTAAAAATATCTTTAAACATTTTAAATTAAAATTCATGGAATTAATTTTTTACCTGATGTATTCGAAATAACGAAAAAAAACTAGAAAATTTTAATTATTTACTTCATGTAAAAAATGTAAACAATTAAAAAATATTTAAAAATTTTAAATTAAAATTCATGGAATTAATTTTTTACCTGATGTATTCGAAATAACGAAAAAAAACTAGAAAATTTTAATTATTTACTTCATGTAAAAAATGTAAACAATTAAAAATATCTTTAAAAATTTTAAATTAAAATTCATGGGATTAATATCAATATCAAATATTAGATAAACATTATAAATTTTATAAATTTTATCTTAAAACAACAGTAAAGCAAACCCAGTCGAAAATTTTATTTTTTACCTCAAGTAAATAATTATATAATCACCTAAATTTACAATATTTAAGTTTGAATATTTGAAATAAATACATAACAGCAAAACTTTCTTTATTTACCTCATGTAAATAATGTAAACCTTAAACGTTAAGAAAACCGTAATAAATTTCAAATCTGTATACTAAAACGTTCAATTTAATGAAGAACTAGGCAGCAGTTTAATTATTTACCTCATGTAGGTAATGTAAACAATTAGGAAAACTCATAAATTGAAAAAAAAATATTAATATAATAAAAATAATTAAAAACAGGTATAAGTGTTATTATTTACTTCACAGATAATGTAAACATTAGAAAAAATCTAACAAGTTTCAAATTTGTATATTAAAACATACAAAATAGTGACAAACGGGACAAAATGTTATTGTATACTGCATGTAAACAATGTTAATATTTAGAAAACCTCATAATTTTAAATGTCTTGTATCAAAATAAAGAAAAACGAACCAAGAATTTGATTATTTACCTGACGTAAATAATGTAAACAATTGAAGTCGCCGTAGTCTAGTAGGTACTGTGTTGGCTTATTAGACGTAAAGCCCGGGTTCGTATCCCAGGTCAGGCATCAAAACGAAAAATGAAAAAAAAATATTTCTCCGGCGACTTCCTCTCAGCCGAAATTTGGCAAAAACTCTGAGAGTAAATAAAAATTGTCATGAAAAAGTTTCTCAAAAAACTGTCGTTCGGAGTCGACGTTAAACTGTAGGTCCCGCCACTCACTTATAAACTTAACGCACCCAACATGTGTGGTTTGAGAAGCTAGGCCGTAATCCTGGCTGAAGGGTTGTAATGGCCAATCATGTATGTATGTACATATGTATGTAAATAGTGACAAACTAGACAAAATGTTATCGTATACGGCATGTAAACAATATTAAGATTTAGAAAAACTTGTATTTTAAATTTCTTGTACTAAAATAATGAAAACCGAACCAAGATTTTGATTATTTACCTGATGTAAATAATGTAAACAATTGAAAACACCCAAACAGAAAACAAAAACCCTTCCAACTAACTGAAGGAAATATTAAAAATATGAATACCAATGTCCAAAAATATCTCGTATTGGGGTATGAGATTGTGTTGCTGATTGTATTGGTTCTGAGCATCACAGAAAATTTGTACTGGAAAGACGCCGTAAAATTTGTTATCATCAAAATGCTCTGCTTAATGCTGCAGAAACTATTGGAAACTTAAAAAAAATAGGTTTACTTGCATAACAGCTCCTTCGATCGTAGCAGACCGGAGGCTTGGGGACAAATTTCACTTGAAATATAATAGCCAAGATAGGATTGATTCGCTTTTGACCTGAAAAATATTGGTGCGGTAACCATTTTTTATTTCTTCAAATATTTGAGTAATTTTTAGTGATCACTGTTCTAATTACATCATGCCGATAAAGCATGAGTCAGCCGGCTTAAATTAAGTCTTTTAGTCTCTTTTAATTTTAATACGCTCTATAAAACCAAAGACAGTGTTTACGTCAAGAATCTGATTGAAATATTCCAAATATTTTTAAGCCTTAACTGTAGTTTATTGGTCCACCATATACTGTAAAATATTGCCATGCTTTCTGTCTAACTCTCAACACTTTATTTTTGTTTAACTCAACAAATTTATTCATAAATACACTGAGAACAACAGCAAGCAACAACAAATAACAATAACATACACATGTTTTCATTAAACAAATGCGTTTGATACGAGAGAGAAAGAGAGAGAAGAGAAAGGATTCGTTTGTTTATTTTATATATGCTCGGAGGAAAAAATTTACGAAAGCAATAGAAAGACTCAAGTACTCATGAGTGAGAGAGCGAAAGAGAGAGACATTATATAAGAGGCAAAACTATAATTGTATTTTAATAAATGCAATGCATACGTATGTATGTATGTATGTATGTGTGTAGATGTATAAGTCTTAATATGTCATGTTGTTGTTGCTGTTGCTGTTACAAAAGCCATGTTTGTTGATTCTTTTATGACATATATATGTATGTATGTAAAGGGTGTTTTTTATAGAGGTATAGAACTTTAAGTTGGCATTACTTTTCAAGATGGCGACCGATTTAACAGCTGTCAAGTGATTTATTCTCAGTTTGGTTTGGCAATTCATCATGAATAGACTCACGCCTGAACAACGCTTGCAAATAGTGCAATTTTATTTCGAAAATAATGGTTCTGTGCGGAAAACGTATCGCGCACTACGTCCATTTTATCGTCGACAAAATCGTCCATCAGAGCAGTTAATTTGATTAACCCTGGAACGTTTTCGCACCACGTTTACTCTTATTGATAACTCGCATCCCCAGAGACGCTGTACGGTGCGTACAGAAGAAGCTATTGGTGCTGTAGAGCGTAGCATTGAGGAAGACCCGAATGAGTCCATCTGCCATCGAGCACAGGAATTGGATCTGTGTCCATCCACTTTATGGAAGATTTTGCGGAAGGATCTTGGTTTGCGTGCTTACAAAATCCAACTCGTACAAGATTTGAAGCCAAACGATCATCAAGTAAGGCGTAGATTCGTCGAATGAGCCCAAAACGAGATTACCGTTGTTCCCGATTTTCATAAGCGAATTTTGTTTAGCGATGATGCGCACTTCTGGTTGAATGGCTACGTCAACAAACAAAACTGCCGCATTTGGAGTGAAGGTAATCCTCAAGTGTATATGGAAACACCGTTACATCCAGAAAAACTGACTGTTTGGTGCGCTTTACGGGCTGGTGGAATCATTGGTCCGTACTTTTTCAAAAACGATGGTGGCCAGAACGTTACAGTGAATGGTGATCGGTATAGAGCCATGATTACTAACGTTTTCATTCCTGAATTGAATAACCATGATGTCCAGGAGATGTGGTTTCAACAAGACGGCGCAACATGTCACACAGCTTGTGCCACAATAGATTTATTGAAAGACACGTTT
This sequence comes from Sarcophaga variegata, assembly GCA_932273835.1. Lineage (NCBI taxonomy): Eukaryota > Metazoa > Arthropoda > Insecta > Diptera > Sarcophagidae > Sarcophaga > Sarcophaga variegata. The sequence continues at coordinate 16,530,811 of OW026359.1, read as the reverse complement.
GGTGACCGCCTAATTTCACGTTTTGGACCTGTGAATTGGCCTCCAAGATCTTGTGATTTAACACCGCTAGACTCTACTTTCTGTGGGGCTATGTAAAGTCATTGGTCTATGCGGTAAAGCCACAAACGCTTGACCATTTGGAAGACAACATTCGCCGTATTATTGCCGATATACGGCCACAAATGTTGGAAAAAGTCATCGAAAATTAGACGTCCAGATTGGACTACATCCGCGCCAGCCGTGGCGGTCATATGCCAGAAATCATATTTAAAATGTAATGCCACAAGATTATCTTTCGGATAAATAAAATTCATGTCAATCGAATAATCCATCGTTGTTTTATTGCAACTTAAAGTTCTATACCTCTATAAAAAAACACCCTTTATGTATGTATGTGCGACTAGCTAACAGTACCGGTATTTGTGTGTTCAAAAACCAAAGAATTCAAAATGCATCAACAAAATATGCAAATTAAAGTTTGTTTTTCATCAGGAATTTTATTTATTTTTCATATTTTTAAATAAAAAAAACGAACAGAAAAACAAAATCATTTTAAAAAATATATTTTCTTTTCTGCTTCTATTTTGTTTTTATTTTAGTTTTATTAGCTTATTTTCCTCGTAGAAAAATGTTTTGAAAAATTTTATTCATATTCAAATGAAAAGAAAAAAAGAAAAACAAAAACTGAGAGAAAGAGAGCAGCACTAGACGGCAAGTAATCATATAATCATAGCAGCACTTATTTATTTATTGTTTTGCATGCGTAACACAGTTTATTTAAATTATTTTTTTTTTTGGACTTACAATGGGTGTGCATACCAAATCACAGACGGCATACAAATACATTGACATGGAGGGTAAATATCTGTCAAATTATTCTCACTTCGGGAGTGATGCATATGAAAAATCACCAAAACGAGTATATTTACGGCGTTGTAAACAAATAATTTTTAACTCGGTAATGAGCCAATAATATATTAAGAACGCCATGGAATCCGATTCCATTAACAAAAGCAATATTTCCGGTAATGCCTTGCTCTGTGGAATTCTTGCATTATTTTCAAATTTCTTTATATTGTTACGAAAACGAAAAATCTGACTACTGGTGTCTTGCTTTTACATCGTTTAATATTAAAATTATAAACAAAATCTACAAAAACAAAGCACTGAACTTGTTTACAAATCATCACACTGCGTAATATAACAACAAACACCAGCTTAAAAAAATGGTAAACAAGTAAACAAAAATACAACAACAAACACTACAAGAATAAATGTAAACAAAATACACACACAACAATCATGAAACAACGATGTTTACATTTATAGAGATCTCGAGAAGGCGAAGCCAAGAACATTCGCCTTCAAGAACTTTCATTAGACTGTTTACTCTGCCATATAAAAGGAAAAGCAAAGCAGGCGACAGAAGTTAATGAAGTTCAGTCAGTCTTGTGTGAACACGCACACGCGGTGCGTTTGAAGAGAATAATCGAGGTTCAAAGATCTCCGTTACAAAGATCTGTCGAATAATTTTCTAGCAATTGTTATTGTTTATGCAAAGGGTGTAAACAGAGGAATAACAAACAAAGCAATTGTTGTAGTATACATAAAGTTGTGAACAGTTGCACACAGAATTGTGCGAATAATAAAGAATTTTAATTAAAACTAAAAACAAAATTTATTTTTATTTTATTTGCAATCTACTAGAGCTCATATTTTAAACGTTTTTAAAAGGTAAAAACGTAAACAATATTTTTGACAGGACCTAGCGCAGTAGGTTAATTATGAGGACCGTTAATTACCTCGTAATGTTCGAAAAGTGGCCACATTTGAAGCACCACTTTTGTAATCAGTTTTAAACTATTTCTAGGCATGCTTCGAGACATTTTCGTAAATGACACTTCAGATGAAAGTTATTTGCTATCTGGCAGCCTTGTCAGGTCGATGGTTTTTAAAATCTGAAATAAAGTTTGACAGTTTTTCTTTACGTTATGTCGGTTTGATTCTAAAATCGTTGAATCAGTACACCATTGCCCATTAGTTAGTCTGTCATTTGTATAAAGGATTGGATTTTTTATTTTCTCTCTTCGCTCTTCCTGTGGTCAGTTGCCTTAAAACTTTCCTTGCTTAAAGGACTATTTTTCTTCCACTTCACTTGCCTCTTTTTTTTCGTTTTTAAACACAAGGCTTTACGTTTTACATTTTCTTTTTATTCATAATTTTTATTCATAATTTAATGGATTTAATCATTTGCCAACAATATTGTTTTTCTTTTTTCGTCCTTAAAGCCAGATAAATGCCAATTTAATATACGTACGCATTACGACAATCATATTGAAATGAAAACAGTTTTTTTTACAATAAATTTCCATTTGTTTTGGTGTTGGTTGTGGGTTTATGGTTTATAGAGAAGTGGAAAGAAAGAGAGAGAGAGAGGCAAAGAGAGAGAGAGAGGAAAAAAAGAAATATTTGTTATATCAACTAATGCCATTCAAATCCCTTGTTACACTTAAAACACCTGCTTCATTCATAGTTGCAAACAACAATACAGTGGGGATTAAAACATATCCTCATCTAATAAAATGCATATGGACACTATAGAGATGTACAGAAAACCTGATTTTTACAGCAACTGAACAACATAACGGTAATATGAATTAGTAGTCAGCTAGATGTGTGGATGGAACCCTACCTCGTACTATCGAAATACAAATGCTCGGAAAACGTACATGGATAGGAGAGGAGATCTAGACTATCAGGAAAAAAATATGTTTACTACTGTGCACAATTTCAATGATATACTTGTACATTAGAATCTGAGCAGAGTGAAGGCTGAAGCTGCACTCTAAAGTCACACGTAAAAAGAAACCATGGCGCCTAATATTTGGCACGATAAATAGCAACAACTTTAAACTGCACGAGCTACATTAATTGAAAAAATCCATTCATTCATTCTGTTATCTAGGTAATGAACGGTGGTTCTACAGAAGACGCCTTTAAGTACACAAAGTGCAAAAGTCTCGACTTATCTGGCAGCGCATTAAGCTGAATAATATCAACAGCTGTATGACTGTATGGCAGTTGACGTAGTCTAGTAGGTAAAGGGTGTTTTTTATAGAGGTATAGAACTTTAAGTTGGCATTACTTTTCAAGATGGCGACCGATTTAACAGCTGTCAAGTGATTTATTCTCAGTTTGGTTTGGCAATTCATCATGAATAGACTCACGCCTGAACAACGCTTGCAAATAGTGCAATTTTATTTCGAAAATAATGGTTCTGTGCGGAAAACGTATCGCGCACTACGTCCATTTTATCGTGGACAAAATCGTCCATCAGAGCAGTTAATTCGATTAACCATGGAACGTTTTCGCACCACGTTTACTCTTATTGATAACTCGCATCCCCAGAGACGCTGTACGTTGCGTACAGAAGAAGCTATTGCTGCTGTAGAGCGTAGCATTGAGGAAGACCCAATGAGTCCATCCGCCATCGAGCACAGGAATTGGATCTGTGTCCATCCACTTTATGGAAGATTTTGCGGAAGGATCTTGGTTTGCGTGCTTACAAAATCCAACTCGTACAAGATTTGAAGCCAAACGATCATCAAGTAAGGCGTAGATTCGTCGAATGGGCCCAAAACGAGATTACCGTTGTTCCCGATTTTCATAAGCGAATTTTGTTTAGCGATGAAGCGCACTTCTGGTTGAATGGCTACGTCAACAAACAAAACTGCCGAACTGGAGTGAAGGTAATCCTCAAGTGTATGTGGAAACACCGTTACATCCAGAAAAACTGACTGTTTGGTGCGCTTTATGGGCTGGTGGAATCGAAAATTGGACGTCCAGATTGGACTACATCTGCGCCAGCCGTCGTGGTCATATGCCAGAAATCATATTTAAAATGTAATGCCACAAGATTATCTTTCGGATAAATAAAATTCATGTCAATCGAATAATCCATCGTTGTTTTATAGCAACTTAAAGTTCTATACCTCTATAAAAAACACTATTTAGTATGTCGGCGTATTAGAGAAGAGGCCATAGTACAAAATGCAGGTCAGACATCAAAACGAAAATATGAAAAAAAAATTTTTTTTCTTCGGCGTCTGCCTCTCAGCAGATTTCTGGCAAAAACTCTGAGAGGAAATAAAATTGCCGTGAAGACGTTTCTCAAAAATTTGACGTTCGGAGTCGATTTTAAACTGTTGGGCCCACCACTCATGCATAAAATTAACACACACACAACATAAGTGGTGTGAGAAACTAGGTCGTAAACCTGACTGAAGGTTGTAAGATGTCAGTAGACATCATAAGACGTCGTTACAACCCCTTCAGTCAGGATTACAACCCAGCCTCCAACGTCTTATGATGTCTACTGACATCTCACAACCTTCAGTCAGGATCTTATCAGTCAATCGATGACTAAGATGGATCAAGTGAGATTCTCTAGGTAAACAATATTAGCAATGCACGAAATTCACTAATCGGGTGGAAAGCATTTAAGATTAAGATTCGATGAAGGAAGTGGAGATATGTAAGTCAAATTCGTTCAGCGCAGACTAATGTGTGACACCACTATTATAACGGGTGATTTTTTAGCTATTATCTTTATTTGGCAACACTGGTTTAAACAGCTCACGCACGTTTCGTGTTTTGTTTCACTGTCAAACATCTTCAGTTTGGTCGATAATTTAACCATGAATCGTCTTACAAACGAACAACGCTTGCAAATCATTGAATTTTATTATCAAAATGCATTCTCAGTTAAGAAAGTTCATCGCGAGCTTCTTTCATTTTCATGGGTCAGTTTAATCGACCCACTGAAGCGGCTATTCGGGCTATTGTGACTAAATTTCGCGCCAAATTCACATTGTTGGATATTAAACCACCAACACGCTTACGTAGAGTGCGAACTGAAGAAAATATCGCAGGTTGAATCGGCCAGTGTTAATGATGACCATCAATTATCGATTCGTCGCCGTTCGCAGCAATTGGGCCTCTGTTACTCAACAACGTGGAAAATTTTGTGGAAGGATGTAGGTGTGAAGCCTTTCTAAATACAGCTGGTGCAAGAATTGAAGCCGAACGTCTTACCGCAACGCAGAATTTTTGGTGAATGGTGTTCTTGGAAAGTTGGCCGAAGATCCACTTCTTTACCGAAAAATTGTGTTCAGCGACGAAGCTCATTTTTGGCTCAATGGATACGTAAATAAGCAGAATTGTCGATTTTGGAGTGAAGATCAGCCAGAAGCATTGGAAAAGCTACAAATGCATTCAGAAAAAGACACAGTTTGGTGCGGTTTATGGGCTGGTGGCATTATTGGACCGTACTTATTCAAAGATGTTGCGAATCGTAACGTAACTGTGAATGGTGAGCGCTGCCGTGAGATGATATCCAACTTTTTTTGCCCAAAATGCAAGAGCTGGACTTGCATGACATGTGGTTTCAACAAGACGATGCCACATGCCACACAGCACGCGTAACAATGGAATTGAGATTGAGAGGCGAATTCGGTGAACATTTTATTTCACGTTCGGGACCGGTCATTTGGTCGCCTAGATCGTGCGATTTAACGCCTTTAGACTATTTTTTGTTGGGCTATGTTAAAGCTCATGTCTATACAGACAAGCCCGCTTCAATTGACGCATTGGAAGACAACATTGAAGCATTTATTCGTGAGATACCGGCCGAAATGTTGGAAAGAGTATGCCAAAATTGGACTAAGCGGATGGACCATTTGAAGCGCAGTCGCGGTCAACATTTGCATGAAATAATCTTCAAACATTAAATTATATGAACCGTACTATCGATTCAAATAAAGATTTCATGCATTTTTCTGAATTTTATGTGTTTTTTTTTTCGAAATTTTTTCCTAAAGCTCTTAAAAATCACCCATTATATATGCAAGAACAGCTGGAAAAGATAGACAACACAAATATGAATGTAAGTCATGGAGTGGACTGCAATCGCTTGCAGTGGGTAGAAGAAAATGTTGAGGCACAAGAGGAATTTAAACCTCAAGGTTTAGGTGACTCATCAATTAACGCATAGGAATTCGTTTGAAGGGATTAGCATCAATAAAACGCTGTTTAAGTGCTACGAATCATTAGACATCAATCGCAAAATATTAGAGTCTAGCTGTGAACAGCTAGAGTTTCCTTTTATATTTTTTTACACTTTTGTTACCCACTGTCGATGTCAATAAATTTGCTTAATTAAAAAAGTTTTTGATAATGTTAAAAGTAACAACAACAAACAACAACAAAAGAAAAAAAAACAACATTTTTTGTTTGAAAATTATATATTAAACGAGTGGAAAAACAACAACATATCATATGAATATTTTACACGATTTAAATTCGTAATAAAAACCATACAGACACTCGCACACGCAGAGAGTGAGAGAGAGATCTCTAACACCATATAACAAGTGCAAGTAACGAGCACAAGAACTCACGCATCATACACCCCCATACCTCACTTAACTCACATATATTCTCTTACGAATACTACCTCGTGTCATTTATGAGTATCAACATCATATCCTATGCCCTGTAGCAGTGTAGCATGTAAGGCAACAACAAAAACATGTTGATTACAAAAGAGTTGAGGCAAAAAAAAAAGAAATGTCAAAACAAAAACAACAACAAACACAAAAAAACGAAAATATTGTAGAAAAACGGTAAAATGTCATTCAACTTTATGATTGTATTTTAAAAAATGTAAGAAAATTTATGCTCATTTTTGTTGTTGTTGTTGCTTTTGTGTGTTTTTTTTTTTTTTTTTGTTATTTTGTGTTGAACTCTCTGTTGTGTTTTTATTTTTGTTGTTGTTTTGGTTTTTTGGCAGGGAAGTGATTAAAAGAGTAACGGAGTACGTACATAAGCAAGAGTATGTGGTTGCGAGAAAGCGATTCGTGTGTTTTAATAACGAAATTAAATATTTACGAGTGTGGTGGTGGTTTAAACGGTTTTGAAATATTTGACAATTTAATCATTTTGTTCCTGAGGGGGGAGGAAATGATATCCAACTGATAATGCCGCTAGTCAAAGAAATGCTAGGGCAAAAATAATAGAAAAAAAATTCAAAGGGAAGGGATGTGAAGAGAATCTCCTGAATTCGAGCATACGTTCCTTGAACGTTCGACTAATTCCTGCTTAATGGATGGATATGCTTGAAGCGTGCCTGTACGTAGGGCTCCGGTCTTTTAAAGCACCACAACCAAAAACACACGAAAAAAAAAGCGCACTTGTAATCGTGGTTTTGTAAAGTAAAAGTTTTTATATAAGGGGAGCACAACCACAGAGTTCTTATTTTAGGTACATATGTATGGAAGTCTCTCTCTCTCTCTCTCTCTCTCTGTCTCGTCCCCTGAGTATTTACTTTATTATTCTAAACTTTATTGTTTACAAATACAATCCAACTATATGCGTATGGCTGTATGAGTATAGGTGTGTGTGTGTGTGTGTGCTTATGCGTATTTTCTTATCAGTTTTAAAGCACATTTATCATCTTATTTGCATGCATTGTTGTTGTTGTTGTTATTGGTTTTTTTTTCTCAAAATGTGTTTTTGATAGCACAAAGCCATCACAACAATTCAGCGAAAGAAATGTTTGTAAGCCAGGAGTGGGCGATTGTATAGTTGAGTGTCATTTGTGAGTAAAAGTTCAACGATTTGTTTTGTTTTTCTTTTTCTTTCCTTCTTTCTACAACACTTGTAAAGTTTTGTTTTGTTGTTCTTTTTTATTGTTGTTGTTTGTTTATTTTTCTAATAGAAAAAGTAAATGTAAGCGTTTGTTTTTGTTGCTGTTGTTGTTGTTGTTGTTCTTTCCATTGTTTCTGTTGATTTCCGTTTCTACACAACAAAGTCACCAGCTGTTGTGTTGGAATGCTGCTGCTGCTGCTGTTCCTGTTACTTTGTTTTCATATTCATTTTTATGTTGTCTCACAAAAGGAGAACCGGGGATGGAAAGAGAGAGAGCGAGTGAGAGGGAGAGCGAAACAGTTATTGTTTTCTCTTTTTATGATTGTATTGACATTTTGTTTCTTTTAAGATGGAAATAAAATTTCTTCCGAATGATTTTTTATCGCTTTGTTTTCTGATTTTCTCTTTTATTTTTTTTATTTTTTAATTTTCAAATGTAAAGTGGGGTGACAAAGGTTTTTAAGGTTAATTTAAGGTTTAAATTGTTAAAAAACTTGTCATATTTTTGAATGTTTATTCCTCATTAACATGTCAAAAGTGCGGGAGACTTTCTTTATGATAAAATTTTAAATTAAATTGTTATTGCTGTGTCAAGTGTACATATGTTTAGGTCAACAGTAATTCAATTGTGACAGAGGAATATTCGTTTGTATATAACGGGTTATCCATTTAGTGGTTTCAAAATTGCAGGGTATGAAATGCCATTGAAAGGCAGCAAGAACGTCTAAAAGCAGTTAGAACTCACAACAAAAGTGGCGATACCATTTCGATTCCATTTCGAAGCCTTTGAAGTTATTATGGTCGTCATAATCGATTCACCAGCAAAGGAACTGGCAAGTTTATAAAGAAATTCAGAGTTTGTAAGCGTTATCGATGATGAAATCATCCTCGTGCATTATTGCAATGTATGCAGTACTGAAACTATCGCTTCTTTTGGGACAAATTATGATGAATAATCCGAATCTGTCGATTACATGGTGTCGTCAGCAATTGGGTCAGTCTTACTTCTTATTATGAAGCCGCCGTAGTCTAGTAGGTAGTGTGTTGGCCTATTAGACGAAAAGCCAGGGTTCGAATCCCAGGCCAGACATCAAAACAAAATACAAAAAAGTATTTCTTCAGCGACTTCCGAAAAGTTTCTCAAAAATTTGTAGTTCGGAGTCGACTTTAAACTGTAGGTCCCGCCACTCATGTATAAAATTACACACACAACATTAGTGGTGTGAGAAACTAGGTCGCAATCCTGACTGAAGGGTTGTAATGACCAATTATGTATGTATGTATGTATGTATGTATGTATGTATGTATGTATGTATGTATGTATGTATGTATGTATGTATGATGTATGTATGTCTGTATGTATGTATGTATGTATGTATGTATGTATGTATGTATGTATGTATGTATGCATGCATGTATGTATGTATGTATGTATGTATGTATGTATGTAAGTATGTATGTATGTATGTATGTATGTATGTATGTATGTATGTATGTATGTATGTATGTATGTATGTATGTATGTATGTATGTATGTATGTATGTATGTATGTATGTATGTATGTATGTATGTATGTATGTATGTATGTATGTATGTATGTATGTATGTGTGTATGTTACTGCTTATTATGCCGTATTTTGCATTTAGATTTACGCCTCCATCTGTATAAACTCCAACTCTCGTTACAATTAAAACCATCAGACCACTCTCAACGACGTGGGTGCTAGAGTAACAGGTTTTCAATGGGTATTTCTCGAATAAAATTCTCCCCAGCAATGAATGAGCCTGTGGTTACTTTAGCAAGCAAAATTGTAGCATGCGCGACTCCTAGAGCTTAGAAGTGATTGTGGAAGAGACATTGCATCCGGAAAATGTAACTGGAGGTGGTATTGTGTCGTATAATTGCGAAAATGATAATAAAATAACCATTCTCGTCAATTCAAAGCGGCTTTATTTGCTCGACAATTGACCATTCTGAACTGAAGGATATGTGGTTTCAACAAAACCTAACTCGAATGAATTTGGATTGATTTGAAGAGAGTTTTCCAGAATGAATAATTTTTAATTTTGGCCAAATAAATTAGTCACTGAAATCATGCGCAAAGCATACACATATGAAGCCTAGGAGAAAAGCATCGAATTTACGCGTATAATACCCTAATATTGGTGTATTTGGTAACCAATATGCATCAAGTTATTGCCGAAATGGCATCCGAAATTTGCAAAAAAGTCGACGAAAACTAAGTCAAGAAGATCTACAGCTGAAACCAATCCAGAGGTGGAGAATGTTGGGAGTAAATTTTGGAGCCTAAAGTAGTTTTATTCGATAAGTTACCAGACAAAGCTCAGATAATTATTACAGGCTCTAATAGTTTGAGTAATGAAATCTTCTAAAATCAAAGGCGTGTGTTGTTAAATCAAATTATTTCTCTGGGAACAATAAACTTCTGTGGAAAATACTTTTTTCCCCATTCTTTTTATTATTACTCATACACCTTTTTTTTGCACGAGAATATTACCACTGCTACCCAAAGGATTAAAGAAAAAGAGTTAAAAAACAAAACAAATAGGCTGACGTGGCAGACAAAAATTACTCTTATGCAGACACATAAAGACGTACGTACGCAAGCACAAAAGGAAAAATTTACGTCCGCCTTTGTTATGCTGATTGTTGGTTTTTTTTTATATGCCGGCAAATATAAATATTCCTGCACACGCACACACACACGCACACACTTCGTTTGTAAAACTCTTAAAAAAAAAAACACGAAAACAACACCAACTTTTTCACACCTTTTTCACAAATCTGTGCGGAATATGCGGCATAGAAAAAAAAACGTGTAAAACGAAAATTAACGCCATGAATCCTTTCACTTCAGTTTTTTTGTTTTTGTTTTTGTTCTTTTTTTGTCTTTCTAATACACCTCCTGGTATTTGTTGTTGTTTATTTGTTTCACACTGAAATGAAACTCCCCCCCATACATGTGTTGGAATAATCAAAAACACAAGAGAACTACTAGAGTCTGGTCTGTACTGTTCTGTTCTGTTCTGTCCCGCTTAATTGTCTGCCTCTGCAAGCATGTGTGTATGTGTGTGCGTATGTATAGATAGAAATTGGTGTTTATAGTTGTTGTTTAAATCTTTGTTTTGTTGTTTACCGTTGTTTTTTTTTCTGTTGCTTTTGTAGTTTTTTGTTGTATTTTAATAGGCCTTTAGCTGTTAACCTAAATATCAAGAGCTTTTGCTGCACTTCTCTTATTTCTTTTTTTGTTTTTGTTTTTCTCTTGTTGTTGTTGTAATTGTTGTTTTGCTCTCTTTGTTTTGTCGGTTATTACTGGTATTTTTGTTTTTCTCACAAACACACGAGAAAAAAACCATTGTTCCTCACTTTAATTTTTTAATTGAAAGCAAAAGGAGTAAGGAAACGTGGAGGATCACCTAAAAAGACTTTAAAAGCGCCGAATTTACACGAATTTAAAGCATCATCATGTTTCGCTAATGTCCAGTTGGAAGTTGCCCTTGTTGCCTCGCTTTTTGTAAATCCTGCAGTACCCAGTTCGCGCATTGGTGACGTGTGTAAGGCTGATTTTAATAGTCCCCGACGCCTTAATGGAAATTTTCTTTTCTGGATTTTTTATGTCGTTGACCTGTAGAACGAAGCAGCACGATATTGGTTATGCTGTTTGGCCTGCAGCATTGGTTCATACAGCCCAGGCATATGTTGGTCAGGTTCAGCTATCGCAGTTATGTCAGAGTAGCGGCACTCGATTTGGCGAATTGTTTTATAAGGCGTCTGGATAAGTCCATAGTTCCCTCCAGGGATACATGGCCAGACGATTTCTGTTGATGGGTGCATAACGTATTCATTTCTGCCCCGTTTTCTATGATTTTACAATCTAGGGAGTGGGACTTGTTGAGGTAAAATAATAAATATCTGCGATATCAGTGAGTTTAGCAGCAAAGTAGAAGCCCAGTTGCTTTTTTCTTCTGCAACATAACTCTGGACATACACTCAGCATGTGAAGATGTGGCAACCATAGCTGCCAGATAAATGAGGCTCCAAATCGTCAAATATTTGCGAAAAAATCGCATCAAAATCGACAAAGACGTTTATTGAAATCGTCAAAAAATCGTCAGAAAAAATAAATAAATAAATTAAAAGTATTTAAAAACCAAAATGATTTCTATTGTAGTAAAACATATAAAGTCAATGTATGTACATATCTGAGTTCAAAAATAACATGTAAAAACATTTGTTAGAAATTAAAAGCTAGCGTTCCTCATCTTCATTTATTAATTTATTTCCAAAACGGGAGAAATTTAATATCATTTTCATTTTTAAGGTTTAAACAATCTATCCCAGTGTTGTTTATTGACACATAAGCGTACCAATAATATTGCATCATCTTAATCTATGGGTGATGTAAATAATAAGGAGTCAGAAGCTTTTGACATTCGGAGCATGAAAATTCAGTGTAATGCTGACACATTTTTCAGTTCCTTCTTAAGATCTTATAATCTGATCTTACTATTTACACCGTTTATAACCGACAAAGAATGGAATACAACTCACATATATGGGTTGGTGCCTCAATGTCTATTTTGCGGTTTCTCAACTGTGTACAGGAGAGGCCGTAGTATCTCATTACTGATGGTAGTGTATCCAACTCCATTGAATCATTGGAACATCTTTGCAATGTAGTTTGTGTTTCACTGTTCTGTCGCTACTATAAAAGGATTTTGCTCGAACGAAATAAGGGGACTTTTTCCCGAAAATCATATATTCCTACATAACGCTCGTCTTTCTCGGCCAGCACATCCGTATGTGGTCGATTGGCCAGTGGATCGTATACTGCATTACAGTAAGAAGACGTTTTTTAGTCGGACTATCCGTATGTTGAACTCAATTCCTGCACAGATCTTTCCTGTTACTTATAGCATAAAAAGATACAAGCCTCGTGTCCATAAATACTGTTCTCTCTTTCCTTCTTCTCATAACATAGTTCCAAACACAATGCCATCCATCCCCTGAGTGTTGGTCGTACGAAAAAAAAAAAATAACGGCGCTTGCCTTTGTTTTTCCGATGGCAATATTAGAAGCTATACTCGAAATTTTTAAAATTGTCTGCAACGCTAAATGATAAATTATTCTCAACTACGAGGTTATTTAGGAGTTGTAATTTTTTGGCTTTTAAGGCGTTAAAAAGGAATAAAATACAGAAAAATCATCACAGGTATTCGAAAGTAACTTAAAAATATAATACTTTACTCCTTGTAATTTACTAAAATAAATTTCTAATAGCAACAATTGCAAAGCAAGTACAAAGCTTAAAGTGGCTTTTAATGTACTAAAGTAAAGAACATGATGTAAATTTTTAATTTTAAAAATTGTCAAAATAAGGGCATAAATCGTCAAATCGTTAATATGATATTTTTGAAGCCCAAAATCGTCAATCGATAAATCGTCAAATCTGGCAGCTATTGTGTCAACGCCTGTGTCTTTAGCTAGAAAATCACAATACTCTGCTTAATAGCGGCTAAAACACGGGCGAATCTGAGTGAACTTCTTTTGAGCTGCTATAGAGTGGAATCCACAGTGAAACGGAAAGAACAGCCACATATTTCGCGGACTCTCAAAGAGAGAAAAACAGAAGATGATTGCTCTGGAACAAGCACTGTGAGAAGATTGTCAAAATAAAAATTTCTTCTGTCATTTAACACTTTCTTTCACACACTCTCTTTGAAGTTTTTTTTTTTTTTTTTGTTACTCTTTAGTTTTAATCCTATAAAACCGAGGAATATTAATTTATGTACGTGTGCATCTTTCTGTATGTATGTGTTTAAATGAACCAACATAAGAATGCTGATGATACTGCTGCTGATACTTGACTTTATTTTTGCTTTCTTTAAACTCTCTTTCTTGCGTTGTTTAAAACTACAAAAGAAACAACAATGGAGACGACAAAAAGCTCTTGTAATGAACGGTAATGCTAGTTAGTGTTGTTGTTGTCTACCAACTACATACATATTGCAGTGCTCTGCTCTACACATACTCTTACTAATGTCTCAACAACTAAATGGAAATAAAAGAAAGGAAATCCATAAAAATAATAAAACTACACTGACAGACAAGGTGTAAAAATGTAAATGTATTGTTTTCCTACACTCCATATCGCACTCTCTCTCTCTCTCTCTGTTTCTCTCATTTTCTTTCTTTTTGTCGTACCATATTGACAATAGAATGCTAAGCATGCAGAGTTAAATGCTGAAACATATATTGTAGGCTCATATGTATGTATGTATGCCGCTATAAGTGTAGGTTCTTAAATTCTCTTTGTCTCTTTAAAACAGTGAAAAAAAAAACACAAACTATAGTTGTTAGCCAGCCTTTCAATACACCCAGGCATACACCTTTACTTCCCTATAAAAAAACAACAGAAAATTTGAAAACAAAACCATTAAAGGTATTACAAAAGAGCAAAACAAAAACAAGCCAGTTTTTTCCATTCTCTCGCTCTTTCGCTCTTTCCCTCTGTGTGTGTGTGTGTGTGTGTGTGTGTGAGTACCTTAAATTGCTTACAAAGTAAATAACAAAGATGTCTGAACAGCACTAAACACAGAAACAACACGAAATAAAACAAAAAAAAGCAAACACGAATGAAAATATACTTGTACTCGTGCAGTTGCACTCGTTCATACGATTAAAAGCAAGTCTACGAGACCTTTCGCAATGGTTTGAGCGACAACGATAGAGAGTGCCAGCGGTAGTAAGACAACAGGGGTGTGTTAAGTGCTTAGTCAGACAAAAAGTGATGCCAAAGCCAAGTAAGGTTGTGTCTATAATTTCTAATGCATTCACTGTAGTGTAAAGTGTAAGGATAAGGATAAGCCGCAGCCAAAATACTATATTTTCTCATGTTTTTCCTCCATGTTTGTGTGTGTGTGTGTTTCTGTAGTTGTTCTTCATTTACTACTACTATTATCGCCACTAATAAATACAACATTTTGTGTTCCCTGTTCAGCATACAGCACAACTAATGCAGTGTGAATGTGAATTATTTGTTGAAAATTGTAATTTAAAGACGAGCATAATGATGCTGGCATAAGAGTTTATAGATATTAAAACAGCCTAAAATTATGCCATAATTTTGTAAAGCAAAAGGAATAAGCGTAGCTTAAATAAACAAATAAATCTGAGTTTAAAGTTTTCAAAAAGATTTTTAAGGGAAATATTTGTTGTAACGAATTAATCTTCTTAAGGATTGTAGACAACGTTTTCGAAGAATGAAATGAGAAAGCAAAGAGAAAAAGAGGAATGGCAGCGAACATGTTAACAGTCGTAGAACACATTAAAACAGTTAAAAACTTACTACGTAAGTGTGATGATTCAAATGTGATTACAGTTAAAGCATGACGTCGTAATTATGGGCTTTATAATCGACCTACTGTTCAAGGAATTGGCAGGATTACAAGGAGACTGTACATAGACTAGAAAAGTTACTGAAATGGATATATATACGCATCATTTTAATGTTCCCGCTGCCAAAAATATTACCTTCATCAGAGAAACTATGGCGCATAATTCGAATTCCACAGTGTTCTCAGCAATTTTGCCTACCTTAAGGATTATTAAGGTGTAGTACGTTAGGTGATGGACCCCCTAGAAGGAAAAGCTTCCACTCAGGTCAGCATTTAGGCCCATTGTGATATTATTAGGTCGTATTTCGCATATGATTTTGCACCTCCATTTATATAAAGTCCAACCACTTACACGATTATAGCCGTTTGGCCATTCACACCACGGTAGAGATTCTAATTCGACATTAGGACAGAAGGCTTTCAATCAGTATTTCCTTCAATTTTCGAGCTCGTTGCCTACTCGGTGAACTACAGGGTTTCAAAAACTCAACAGCTATTGTGAGAAATCAATTGTATTCGAAAAAAAGGACTATTTGATGCTAACCGTGGCCTGGAAGTCTTATTTGGCTATATTTTTTAGTAAAAGACATTGTAGGACCCGTTATTATTAATTCATGGAGCTTTGGACGTATGATAACCGACTGTGTTAGGCCCGCATTTGAAGATTATGGACCAGACGGTATGGAGTTTAAACAAGACTGTGCCTCGTAAAATACTACGCAATTGATTTGTGCTTTATTGCATGATAAGTATTCAGAACGTTTAAGTTTTCTTTTCGGCGACATTAACCGGCTATCAAAATCATGCGATTTGACGCCGTTAGAAATTTTTCTGGGGGACTAAGTTAAAAAATCTGACTACGAGAATAAGATCCTAACGTTTAATAGTGCCAGCATTGTGCGACAAACTATTGGAAAATTACCTCAAAAGGAACGATTGCAGGAACTAACAAGGATGTGAAATCTAGTCACTAAAGATTTCGTAAAAATGATTCTACAACAGCCAACAAAATGTGTATCCCAAGGAAACTATAACCAAATTACAATACCATAGCTGCACATGTATGGGCCTATAAACACTGATTGACTTAAATGAAAATAATAATAAAAATTCTTTCTGAAAATTTTATGCTTCCTTCTATCATCTTCCTTTTTGTG
The DNA here is from genome assembly GCA_932273835.1 of Sarcophaga variegata. NCBI lineage: Eukaryota > Metazoa > Arthropoda > Insecta > Diptera > Sarcophagidae > Sarcophaga > Sarcophaga variegata. The sequence continues at coordinate 16,514,527 of OW026359.1, read as the reverse complement.
AAACTTAATCACCCTGTAAAATAAATTTAATCACTTCATTAAAAAAATCGTATATTCGTATATACGGTCTAAATATTTATTTTCGTAACTGCACTATATAGCTCTCGCCTATCGATTATATATGTGTGTGCTTAACCGACACCCTAAAGTATGCAATAACTTTTATCGTTTGTCTATTAATTTTATTCGCCTGTTTTATGACAATGCTTTTAATCGAAAAAAGAGCGAAAAAAAGAAAGAAAATTAATTTTTTTATCACATACATGAGACTGCAGAGTGCTTGTGTGATAAAAGAGAGTGAAGGTGAGAGAGAGAGAGAGAGAGAGAGAGAGAGAGAGAGAGAGAGAGAAACAATAGAATAAACCTTAATTAATATCAATTTCGAAAAACACGCTTTGACAGCATAAAATATAAATGATGAGAATAAAAATTTATTGCTAAAATACACACACACACATACATACATGCACACGTATGGTCACATATGTATTAACATACACATACATATAAATAGACAAAAAAAAACGAAAACAAATTTTACTTTTATGTCTGTTTTTATAACCAAAATAAACAAGAATAATGAAAATAGATTCTAGACTGCTAAGCATAGAAAGGGAATGAAGAGAGCATGGTTTTGAATTGAATTGAATTGAATTGGAATTTATTTATGAACACGGTTTTATTTAAACATTTAATTCTTCTCATTCTCATTCGTAAAAAAGTGTAATAAAAGTAGGCAAATATTTGAAAAATAAATACGACGGATTTAACAAATAAAAATCGAAAAAAAAAATAAAGATCTCGGTGCGAAAATTTAGTTTAAAAAACCTCATCTTATTCCCTTTTTATCACATCAAACGTGCTAAAATTCAAGCTGAACAGAAATAAATTCGTTGTTCATATGAAATCCGTAAAATTACAAAAAGAATTTGTGTTACTCATAGCAGAATATGAAGAATATCTGATATCGGGTGTGACTATTCTACACAGATGGTTATTGAACGCATAGTGGCCCTCGAAAAATTTTCTTAATATTTTTCTATGCACCTACAAAGCCCGGTCAGCTCTACTATCATCCAAGTTGAGAAATTCATTCAAATAACCGACGACAACGTCATTTTTCAGTCACATCTTTCAGGAGAAAATATGTAGTGGGCGTATAGTAACGTCTCCATACTGATTACAGTCGTGCGAATGCTACTCTCGCTTAGTTGAGCCTGCGGTTTTTGTCCATTACATCTATTAGATCTCCTCTCCGAGGTGGCCAAACGACATCAGCTCTGCGGCTGATAACGTGATCTTCAAAAACAGGGCGCAAAACATCGCGTGTGACTTCGGCTGTGTGGCACGTAGCGTCGTCCTGTTGAAACCAAATGTTGCCAATATCCTCCTCTTCAATTTTTGTGAACAAAAATTCATTCAACATGGCCCGATAACGATCGCCATTGACTGTAACGGCCACTCCTTGCTCATTTTCGAAGAAAAATGGCCCAATTATGCCTCTGGACCAAAATCCGCACCAAACAGTGACTCGTTTTGAGTGCGTCGGCTTTTCAATGTATGCGTGCGGGTTTTCTGTGCCCCAAATGCTACAATTTTGATTGTTTACATACCCGCCAAGATCAAAATGAGCTTTATCTGAAAATTTGATTTTGTTTTTTGCCAAAATCGGCATCTTCTGGTATAGGCTACTGCATGGCCATTTGAAGGCAGCCATTTGAATGTAATTATTTTCCATTATTAACCGAAAGGATTGTACTTTCAAATAAAAAAAGAAATTTGAGAAAATATTCAGTAGTTTTTTTTTAAAGCATTTTCAAAAAAAAAAAAAAGTTATTCGGCGTTCATATCTATGGCTCATTAGGCTGGCTAGCCTTATGGTATAATTTTTTTTTTCACTAATTTTGTGCATTCTCATGACTTTGGTTTTCTTGATAGTTAACTCAAGTCTGACATTATGCTGTGGCCTTTATAGATCCTCTAATTTTACTTCTGTACTACAGATTTTATACAAGAAAAGACAAATACCATACGCATAAATCAAATCCTAGAAGTGGCATAAGAGAATCGTCTGTAATTTCTCTTCTCTCTGAACTATTTTCAGTCATGACATCACATAACAATTGGTCAATTCACACAAGCCGTTGTATCGTTGTATTCATTGTATTGTAGGAAGAACATACAACAGTGTATGATTGTTGTTGATAATTTTCATATAAAAATCCGATACACTTATACACATTTTTTTCATATGTTTTTACAAAGTTGTGTTGGTTTCGGGCTATCAAATTGTTTGAATGCCACGATATACACAATACAGCATAGCATTGAGCGTTCACAAACATACAAATGTATTCAATACAACATACACGATACAAAGTCGTGTGAATTGCCCAAATGTGTGTGAAGATAAATTCGAATTTAAAAACCAAAGATGCAAACCCACACTTTTAGCAGCGCCACTTCTTGCCTCTAACAGGGTAAACTTTGCTATTAACAGAGCACTGTTAACTGTTTAACAGTGGCAATAAGTAGATTAGTCTTCGACTTTGCAATTATTGCCGACTATTGACATAAAATTTAATTCTCATTATAATCTTTATTATCTGTGAACAAAAGTGTTGAAATGTAAAGGATGGTTGGTGGTTTTCTCAACTCTCAAAATTATTTCAGTCATTACCAGGGTTCGAAAGAGGACCCTCTTTACTACCATTTGTATATACTCTGTATGGTGTACTATTTCTTATTTCTGTCCCAAAATGGTCACTGATCTTCTAGAGAGTTTTCAAGCAAAAAATTGATATTTTCAAAGCCAATTTTCTCAATACCATCATCACTTTATATATGATTATGTTGCTGATCGTATTAAGAAGCCTTGGAACTTTCTTTTGCATGTAGTATGGCACCCATAGACCAAGAGTATTTCCCAAAATTAGCTCCTAAACAAGTGAGGTTGTTCAGATGGATACTGCTCTGTTAAGGGCAAATATTGTTCTGTTAAGAGGAAATTTTGTTCTGTTAACGCCAAATGTGGCGCTGATAAAATTTGTGGATTGCGGCTTGGACTTTCAAATTCGTCATACAACAATGTGTTGAACAATTGAGGTGTTAGAGAGCATACTTGAAGTCGCCGTAGTCTAGTAGGTAGTGTGTTGGCTTATTAGATGTAAAGCCAGGGTTCGAGCCCCAGGCCAGACATCAAAACAAATTAAAAAAAGTATTTCTTTCTTCCTCTCAGCAGATTTCTGGCAATAAAATCTGAGAGTAAAAGAAAATTGCCATGAATAATTTCTCAAAAATCTGTGGTTCGGAGTCGACTTTAAACTGTAGGTCCCGCCACTCATGTATAAAATTAACAAACACAACATAAGTGGTGTCAGGAACTAGGTCGTAATCCTGACTAAAGGGTTGTAATAACCAATTATGTATGTATGTGAGGCCATACTGGATTTACTGTTCCAGTGTCGGTAGTTTTTGCTTCTAGCCACTTTGGTAAAAGAATTCGTCCAGATTTTATATGAACAATGATTTCACGACGAGAGAAGACAACCATTGAAACAACAAAAACAACAACAACAATACCAACAAAAAAAGAAAAACAAAAATTTTTGATTTATTCATACCCAAAAAAATAAAACCCGATTATGAATTTTTATTTGCAATACATTCGTTCGTCTAAATCAAACCAGCCACATAACAACAACAATAACAACCAAAATATTTATAGAAAGAACGAACAAAAAACAGAAAAAAATTTGCAAAAAACGAGTAAAAATAAATAGAATGACAAGAGAGTGGCAGTAAAACAATAAAGAAAAACAAATAAAACGGGAGAGAAAAACAAACACTCTACATTCTAAATTTATTTCAACGCAATCTATTTTAAAGAGACTGAGGACTGTGTTTTTGCATACACACGCTCATACACATTCACTTACACGCACACACACAAACATTTTATTAAATAACGGAATTTTAGTGGAGAGTATAAAAAATCAATGGAATAAATCCCATATCGTGGAATATAAACAAAAAAAGAAAGGAAAATAACACCCGAAACACACAACAAAACATTGTTGATTCTGCTCTAGTAATACCAGCTGAGTGCTGACAGTAGGCTGGCAAAGCATAAATTGTGGAATAAATTATCAAAAAAAAAAAAAAAAAAAAATAATAATAAGAAATGCAACTGTTTAGACCATAAGGTGGCATTTCACATCAAGAACTACATTTTCAAAATATCTGACACGATGATGAAAGAAGGGGCTTCAATAAATCCCACCAGGAAACCACCCAGGAAAGGCCAACTCACCCAATGAAAAATTACAAGGGAATCTCACTTTGTTCCATGCCATCTAATATACTTGCAAGAATCCTGTTTGACAGAAAAATGGAAATGAAATTAGAGAGAGAACAAGCTGGCTCCTGAAAAAATACTGAGCTAAGTATATAGGAGAGCGACAAAGCAGTGCATAACTTGCCTTTGTTGGACCAAAAACACAGGTACAGTACCTATAAAAGACCAATATGATGGCAACCAGAAAAGAGTTTTAAATGATAACCGTCTCCCCCAACTATTTCTACCAAAATCGGCCGTTAGGCAGGGACGACTGTTTTCTTCCTTACTTTTCTTCTTGTAATCGACAAATTAATGACTGGATACACCAGCAGATAATTGTCGCGATAACTGCAGATTATTTATCGCATACTTAGCTAATATGTCTGCTTGAAACTGAATCAATAAGGCTTCTGCTATCGGCAGCAATAATAAACAATTTAAAACATTGAATTTCAGGGATATGTCGAGATCACGCCATTTTTCCCAATTGGATTCCATTAATGAACATCCATTTCAACTCTTCAATTACCTATGGGTGCTAAATCAGTTGGATCTGTCGTTAAAAGGTTCTATCTTTGCTTTCATAAAGCGAATTCATAGCTATTCCTGGAGTGAATTGAAGAAACTTTGCTTTGCATTACGAGACCGAACTTCACCAAATGGATTCGACAAATTTACACTAATTGAAATGGCTAGAGTATCGTCAGAAGGTTCTATACTTGCACGCATAAGGCGAATATAAGGAACTTAATACTGGCAAAATATTAGCATTGAAGTCGCCGCACTCTAGTAGGTAGTTCGTTGGTTTACTAGACATGAGGCCTGGGCTCAAACATCGCGACGAAAACCAAGTCGAAAAAAATATTTTTCCGGCGACTTTAACTCAGCAGATTTCTGGCAAAAACTCTGAGGGTAAAACAAAATTGTCATGAAAGAGTTTCTAAAAAATCTGTGGTTTGCAATCGACTTTAAACTGTAGTTCGCCGCCGTTCACGTATGAAATTCACAAACACAACTTAAGTGATGTGAGAGTGTTGTTAAATACTGACAAATCTGAAGGTTAGGCAGATTCTCTATGTACTGTTCGCTCTTCTTAGAGAGCATATGCCTGAATTCAACATTGTTGACAAGCGTTTACAAAAAAATTACCAAACACTTGGCAATTTTAGGTTCATCAGAACCCTCAAACTTTAATGTACGTGAAGATAAATTCGAATTTGAAAAATCCAAGACGCAATCCATAAATCTTAGCAGCGCCACATTTGGCGTTAACAGAGAAAAATTTTCTCTTAACAGAACAAAATTTTCCCTTTACAGAGCACTGTTAGCTATTTAACAGTATCCATCTTAACAAGTCCACTTGTTTAGGAGCTAAATTTGGGAAACACTCGAGAACTATGAGTACCACACTATATGCAAAGGAAGGTTCTAAGGCCTCTTGATATAATCAGCAATAAGGTCACATATAAAGTGATATGGTATTGAGAAAATTGGCTTTGAAAATATAAATTTTTTGCTTGAAAATTCTGTAGAAGAGGAAGATCAGTGGCCATTTGGGAACATATAAGAAATAGTACACCATACAGACTATATGCAAATGGTAGTCCAGAGGGTCCTCTTTCGAACCGTGGTAGTGGGATAGTTGGAATAATTTCCGTCCTCCATCCTCCACCAACCATCCTTTATATTTCAACACTTTTGTTCACAAATAATAGTATGATCATAATGAGAATCATATTTTATGTCAATAGTCTGCAATAATTGCAAAGTAGAAGACTAATCTACTACTACCACTGTCGGTTGATGTTGCGGAACACACTTTCTTTCATTGTGAGAGATGGAGACTGCAAAGAAGGAGTCTTGAGGCCAAAGTCGGTGTCTGTACTGTCGAGAACTTCTGCGATGTAATTCTGAACAGTGAGGAGAATTGGAATAGTATAGTTAGATACGCTGAAAACTTACTGAAATCTAAGAAAATTGACTTGGATAATTGAAGTAGAATAGACGTTTAAACACCTTCTCGGAATTCGTTATGCAATCCGGACGCGGGTATGGATATGAAGGGCAAAGTGGGAGATGTAGTGGGTGAGGGCCCCACACACCGGGGATAGTGATAGTAGTCCTCAGCGTAAAAAAAAGAGTGCTCTGTTAATAGCAGAGGCAAGAAGTGGCGCTGCTAAAAGTATGGGTTTGCGTCTTTGCTTTTTAAATTCAAATTTATATTCACATACATCAAACTTTATATGTGTGGCTTAAAAGAATCACTAACTTTTGCGACATGTTATTGAACTGTATTGGTCGAGAGCCGTCTATAGATTACTTGTCAATCCACTGTTTCTATAAAATGAAGGAAAAAATTAAACGTCACACAATTGCTTCATAAATGGGTGCATGGTGTGTGTGTGTGTAAGAGTTTTTAAACAAATAACACGTACTCGATATGTATTCTTTTTCTTCTCCTTTTTTTGTTTTCCTTGTTTATTTTCTCCCTCTCACAGTATTAATATTAAATTTTAACGTTTATTATTATTGTTGTTGTTATTTGTTCAGCCGAAATATGTTCCAACGAAATGTAAATAAATATGAACGAGAGAGAGTACGAGCAACTGTAACAAGGTAAGTAGATGAGAGAGCGGGAGAGAGAGAGAGATGGTAAGTGTAATAATGTTTGCATATATTTGTAATGATTTGAAAATGTCTTCATATTTACATAAACAAACATCAACAAAATGTAATAAATGTGAGTATAAGTGTGTTTGTAGGTGTAGGTGTAAAGGTTTGTATTACAAAAATTGTTAAAATTCTGTAGGGATAAGAATATTTTCTTAATTTTTTTGTGCTTTTCTCTTAAAGACAACCTTTAACTGTGCTTTCCACAACTTATTAAGCGGTAAAGCAATGAAAATCGTTTCTTTAAATTTTAGGTTTGTATGTACATATGTCTGCTGGGTTGTATGATGAAAAAGTCAATTTTGCAAAAGTGTTTATAGGCCGTTATATTTTTGTTTTTGTATTCGTTTTTTTTTTTTTTTTTGAAAAGCAAAAGATTTTCGTGTAGATTAGAGAGAGAGAAAGAGAATGTTTTTTTTGTGGATAACAGCTCCTGAGGGTAACATCATGAATTTAAAACAAATTTTCTTGTATTTCCGTTTTAATATTCGGGGCAAACTAAGAAAAATCAAATAAAATTTTACCGTTTTATTAAGGAAATAAAAAAATATATAAAAACCAAGAAATTTTATGCTGAAGGCCAAACAAAAAAATGAATAAAAAAAAATTTCATGAAATTTTTAAAGTGCTCCACGTTTTTCAAGAATAATTTAAATTCTTTAAAAATATATTCAAAGGCTTTAAAACTACTGATTCTGGATATCAATCAACCTTAAATAATATTTAAGCAAATAAAGCATAATTTGCATCAAGATTTGTTCAAATCATGCACAATATTCGGCAGAAGGTAGCGGGTCCTCCATCTAATGTTTTTTTTTTCAACTAGTGCTTATTTCGTGAATTGTAACACTTAGCTCATGTCTGATTTAACAAATCATTAGTTTTATCCTTCCGCTGAACGAATATGGTTGTGTATACGCTTGAACAACGCTGGGAAATATTGCGACATTACTTTGAAAATCATGGTAATGTTGCAGAATGTGTAAGAAAATTGCGTACGGATTTTGGAAGAAGAGAAGCACCGTCAGCTCTCCGTATGTTCGTTATCTTGTGAAAAAAGTGAAAGAAACTGGCATCCTCATCGATAAACCAAAGCGTGAAAAGCCAAAAACAAAGCGTACACCCGAGAATATTGCTGCTGTGGCAGAAAGTGTGCATGAAGCGCCACATCAACATCAATTCACCGTCGTCCTCAACAATTGAACATTTCGGAGACATCATTGAGACGAATTTTGCATAAAGACCTTGGTATGACGCCATACAAAGTCCAATTGGTTCAGGAGTTGAAGCCAATTGACCATCCAATGCGTTTTCGCTTCGCTAAGTGGGCCTGCGATCGACTTACAGAAGATGCTGATTTTGGCAAAAAAATCATCTTTTCAGATGAAGCTCATATTGATCTTGGCGGGTATGTAAACAAGCAAAATTGTCGCATTTGGGGCATAGAGAACCCACACGCATACATTGAAAAGCCGACGCATCCGAAATGAGTCACTGTTTGGTGCGGATTTTGGTCCAGAGGCATAATTGGGCCATTTTTCTTCGAAAATGAGCAAGGAGTGGCCGTTACAGTCAATGGCGATCGTTATCGGGCCATGTTGAACGAATTTTTGTTCACAAAAATTGAAGAGAAGGATATTGGCAACATTTGGTTTCAACAGCACGGCGCTACGTAACACAGAGCCGAAGCTACCCTTGATGTTTTGCGCCTTGTTTTAGAAGATCACATTATCAGCCGCAGAGCTAATGTCGTTTGGCCACCTCGGAGCTGCGATTTGACACCGTTGGACTATTATTTGTGGGGTGCCGTCAAAGATTAGTGTTACGCCGACAAAAAGGACAATATTCATGAATCCATTGGTCGAATACAGCTGCACACAATCGATAATGTGCTTAAAAATTGAACCGATCGTGTAGACTACTGCATGGCCAGCCGAGGCAGCCATTTGAATGAAATTATTTTCCATTATTAACCGGAAGTATTGTACTTTCAAATAAAAAAAAGAAATTTGAGAAAATATGCAGTAGTTTTGTTTTTAAAGCATTTTCAAAAAAAAAAGTTATTTGGCGGACCTTTTAGTCCTTAACACTGACTAAAGGGTTGCATGTGACCAATTAAGCAAATAAGATCCACCATATTGTACGTATTCCAATCAAAAATAATTCGTAATTAATTTTCGTTTATTGAAAAGAGCTTAAATGACTTAAGTTTACCGTTTAAAATGTTAGAATTTAAGTTATTTAAACCAGAAAATGAAATTTCCTTTAACAAATTCACACACACACTTGTCAACAAATCCGTGTTATATTTTCCTTTTTGTTTTTATACACGAGAATTTTATTTTAATGGCTTTAATTAATTAATTTTACGACAACAACACAAAAGGAAAAATAAAAACTAGAAAAAAGTCGTACGTAAACACTACAACACTTACATCCTCCCCCACTGTTTGGCAGGTTGGTGGGTTGGTTGTCATTGCCGTTGTCTTTTGTGCAAGTGATGACCCCATTTTAATTAATAGAATTATGAATTCTTTTAATGAATTCAATAGAAAAAACAGAATGGAACCTCTCTCCTTTACGTAGGATACAACATAATGAACACATACTAACGCAATTACTAACACTTACTGCCTGTTACACTTATACAAGCATATGTATTTAACATGAGACAAAAGAATACTGGTGGTGGGTGCATTAGTTAAACGTATGGTTTTGTTATTATAATTATGGGGGAGGCAGAGAGAGAGAGAGAAAGAGAAAGAGAGAGAGAGAGAGGAAAAAGAGAATTGAAGAGAGGAAAAATAGAGTGTAGCAAGAGTTTTACAAGTCTTTTGTAAATTTTATTGAATGATGATGAGCTTAAATCTAATTAAAGTAGCGCAACACATACACGCCTACATGTTTACAGGCATGTGTAGTAAGTGTATAGGGAAAGTCCTCTACTGGCAAGAAACTGTCCCTACAAACTGCTGCTTATATTACACACGGTAATACGGTCGCCGTGGTCTAGTAGGTAGTGTGTTGGCTTATTAGACGAAAAGCCAGGGTTCGAGACCCAGGCCAGACATCAAAATAAAATACAAAAAAAGTATTTCTTCGGCGACCTCCTCTCAGCAGATTTCTGGCAAAAACTCTGAGAGTAAAAAGAAAATTGCCATGAAAAAGTTTCTCGAAAAATCTGTCGTTTAGAGTCGACTTTAAACTGTAGGTCCCGCCACTCATGTATAAAATTAACACACACAACATAAGTGGTGTGAGAAACTAGGTCGTAATCCTGACTGAAGGGTTGTAATGACCAATTATGTATGTATTAATACAAAAAAGTGGGCAATAGTCCCTTTCTTTTAGTCTCTCTTATGGAAAAAGGGAGGGGAGCACTAAAAACCTTTTTTCTTTATTTTATAAAAAACTTTATAGATTGAATTGGAGCATAGGACAACAAAGAATGACCGCAGACACTTTTGCTGATGGCAATAATAATTTTCATTAACAACAATAAACACGTTTAGTGTCAAGGATAATTCATACCTCATATTCAAAAACATACGAAAATGAAGAATCTTGATACTGATGTTTTACTTTTACATCGCTTTACATTAAATAATTGTAAAGAAGTAAACAAAAATACAACAACAAATACCAGCTTAAAAAAACGGTAAACAAGTAAACATAAAACCCAACAACAACAAACACTACACTACGGGGTACCGGCCTGTATTTTAAGAAAGTGCGCTGTTGTCTTGAGTGGTCCCTTGACCTTTAAATTCAATGGGCTTCTGAGGGCTGGTCATTTTCCATCTATTTGGAAGAGTTCGTTTATAATTCCTTTGCATAAGTCGGGTAATAAATCCAATATTTCCAAATACAGGGGTATTGCTATTCCCAAGTTGATGGAGAAACTGGTGACGGATTATCTCTTTTTTAATACGTGATCTTTAATATCCTCTTTCCAGCATGGTTTTTTAAAAGGTAGGTCGACTGTCACTAATCTTCTTGAATTTACTACACATGTTTTCAGGGGTTTTCTTGCCAGAGCTCGGACTGATGTAATTTATACTGATTTCAGTAAAGCTTTTGATAGGGTTGATCATAGAATTTTGCTTCTTAAACTTTCATTAATCGGTATTCCTGATATTATTCATCGTTGGCTAGACTCCTATGTATTTCTAAGACTGTATATGTTACTTCTGGTGTTCCGCAGGGTAGCCATTTGGGTCTTTTACTGTTTTTATTGTTTCTTAATGATCTTCCTTGTGCTATTTCTGATTGTAATATTTTGATGTATGCTGACGACGTTAAATTATTTTATACTTTTGATGATGATCATGGTCAGGCTGTTCTTCAGCGAAATATTGATTTGTTTGTAACTTGGTGCAGAATTAATTTAATGGATCTTAAGTTGAAAAAATGTAAATGCATGGTTTTCTCTCGAAACTGTGACTACTTTTCTTGATTTGGGAGTATTATTGGATATGAAACTGTATTTTATTGATCATTTTATAGTATGATGATTGGCAAAGCTCGGGCTATTCTTGGTTTTGTGAAAAGATGGGCTAGGGAATTCATTGATCCTTATATAACAAGACTGCTATACATTTCACTTGTTAAACCTATTTTGGAGTATGCGTCTATTATTTGGAATCCATACTATCGTTGTCATAGTGATTCAATAGAGTCTGTGCAGAAGCAGTTTTTATTATTCTGTCTACGTGGCTTAGGATGGGATTGTGCCAATGGGTTTCCGTCATATGAGGCTGGATTAGGTTTGATAAAACTTCCAACTTTAGAGCGTAGAAGGGCTGTTTTAGGGGTTTGTTTTGTTTTTAATCTGGTTAAGGTGATATCGATTCTGAGTTTTTGCTTTGTAACCTGAATTTCAGTATTCCAGCAAGATTTTCACGACACTATCGTCCTCTTTCTTTAGATTTTTATAGAACGAACTATGGATGTAATTTTCCTTTTCGTAGATTATGTAATGATTTTAACTTATATTATGATTTTATTGTAGTGTTTGTAATATAAAACGTAGCTTATATGCTGGCATTTATTTGTAAATTATTATATAAAAATATATTTTCGTTCTTGTCATAGGTAGTTCATGTTTATTGTTACTTTATTCAGCTTGTGATTAAGTTCTGTAGCTGATTTATGTTCTCGTTGCCATTACGATGTTTGCATTTATAGAGATTTCGAGAAAGCGAAGCCACGAACATTCGCCTTCAAGAACATTAATCAGACTGTTTACTTTGCCATATAAAAGGCAATGCCAAGCAGGCAACGGAGTTAGTGAAGTTCGGTCAGTCTTGTGTGTAGACGCGGTGTGTTTGAAGAGAGTAACCGTGGTTTGAAGATCACCGTTACAAAGATCTGTGTCAATTGTCTAGTAATTGTTATTGTTTATGCAAGGGGTGTAAACAGAGGAATAACACACAAAGCAATTGTTGTTGTTTACATCAAGTTGTAAACAGTGGCACACAGAATTGTGCGAATAATAAAGAATTTTTATTAAAACTGAACACAAAATTTATTTTTATTTTAATTTGCAATCTACGAGCTCATATTTTAAACGTTTTTAAAAGGTAAAAACGTAACAATATTGTTCAGGACCATTACCGTGAAACGTTAGAAGAGCATGTTTGATTTTAAAATTTCGAAATATAAAGGAATACCGAATAAAACCACTGTTTTGCATGCAGGGGCTCCATTAAACTATTATAACATTTGTTATGAAGTCGCCGTAGGTTGTGTGTTGGCTTATTAGACGAGAGCCTGTGATTCAAACTCCCGTAACAGACATCTCGAACAAAACGAAATATGAAAAAGTATATCTTTCGGCGACTTCCTCTCAGTAGACTGCGGGCAAAAACATAACATAACACATAATTGGTCATTACAACCCTTCAGTCAGGATTACGACCTAGTTTCTCACACCACTTATGTTGTGTGTGTTAATTTTATACATGAGTGGCGGGACCTACAGTTTAAAGTCGACTCCGAACGACAGATTTCTGAGAAACTTTTTAATGGCAGGTTTATTTACTCTCAGAGCTTTTGCCAGAAATCTGCTGAGAGGAAGTCGCCGAAGAAATACTTTTTGTATTTTGTTCTGATGTCTGGCCTGGGGCTCGAACCCTGGCTTTTCGTCTAATAAGCCAACACACTACCTACTAGACCACGGCGACTATAAACGCATGCGATAAAAACGCGGGCAAAAACGCAGAGCGTAAATGGAAAATTGTCATGAAAAGTTTCTCAAAATATTGTCGTTCAGAGGCGACTGTAAATTGTTAGCCTCACCTCACTCGTGAATAAAAATTGTACCACACTCACAACATGGGTGGTATGAGAAACGAGATTGTAATCCCAGAGTAATAACCAATTAAGCATGTACATATGTATTGTAGTAGCTTTGAAAGATATTATTTGGAATACATTCCCCACATTTATTCGGTATTCCTTGTGTGTGTTTTTATAGGTTTAAGCAGGCCTTAGTGCGGGCATGTATGCACATGTTTGTGTTCACCTAAATACAGCATCACACCACTTACATTCTATAGGACGGACTTTGTTTTCTCAAAAACAAGCATGTGTGTACAGGCGTATATATGTGTGTATGTGTGTATGTGTGAGTATTATTGTATTTGTTGCAATACACTTGCTCAGTTGATGCCAATGATTACAATTATGGCGACAGTAACTCTCAGTCTCACTCGCCAACTGACTTTTCGTTTAAGAACCCACACATTAATTTCTATTTATTGCTTTATAACGGTAATTAACGCATACACACGCTTAAATAAAGGACAACCAACAGTGATATGAACAACAACAACAATAACAACAGCAGAAGAGCAACAGACAGAGATGGAAGCTATTAAACTAACAGTACAGTACAGTACAGTACAGCACACAATGAAAACTGAAATTAATGGCTGTTTTCGTTGAAACTAATCTGTGTTTTGAGCTTCGTTTTATTTCTTTTTCTTCGTGTGGAAAAGAAATCTCGGCTATAATGACACATTTAGGCCAGTGTTGTTTTGTTTTGTTTATTTAAACCTATTGTTGTTGGTGTTGTTGTTGTTATTTATCTGTTAATATCTTAATTATTTAATTCTATACTCATGTACTCATTCTGTTTATTCCTTTTTACTGTGTTTTTTTTTTTATTAAAATAATACGTAAACAATGTTTAATTAATTAAATTGTGTGATGGAAATTAATGGCAGGAAATTCATTTTCATTTTATTGCGTATTACGTCTGTATTTCGACAATTAAAGGCACCACAACAGTGGGTGATAAAATTAATTTCAATTTCCCCCTTTTTTTGGGGAGTGGGGGTAAATTTATGTTTAAAAATATTTTGTTTTTATCACACGATTTGCATTTTATTTTGTCATTTCAAATAATTTTTCGATTTGTGATTTTCCTTTTCCGGTTTTTTTTGTAGTTGTTGTTCTTGTTTTTGTATTGATGAAAACATTTTTTTATTGTTGCTGTTGTTGTTGTAAATATTCAATAAAAATCACAAATATTTGCTGAACAACATAGACGAACACATGTGTGTGAGGATATGCAATGAAATCGAAAAAAGGATTATAAAATCTGTTTGTAAATACGAATGAAAAAAAAAAACAACAACAACAATGTATGAACATAAAAAAAAAGAAAAATTTTAGAAATTTCTACTTATAGGAGGGCACTTCCAAAATTAGATGGTCTGACGTATACAAGGTGGTTAAAAGTGAAGGCAATATTGAGACCAGCATAAGCAGTCTAGAGGCATAATGCTACTTTCACAACCATCGAAGGTTGTAACATATAGTGAGCGCCAAAAGTGAGTAAACACCACCGAAATAATTCATTTTCTTAGGATAGCGAGAAAAGTAAATGAGAATAGTCGAATAAATTTCCAAAAATAAACACGTTTATTTATTACTTATAAAATGTTAAAACAAAAACAACAATTCATGATAAAGGAACTTTTTTTAAACTTAAGAACAAAAATGTTAACTCACTTATGGCGCTCAGTGTAGCTCTCGTTAGCTAGGAAAGGCTAGAGGAACTATTAGTATCCATGCAACAGACTAGTTTGCAACCAAAAGGTTCTGGTATTTATCAAATCACCGTGAATGCATTTAAGCTGCGGTATAACGTGGGAATGTATCCCCTAACCGATATCTGTATTGTAAGAACACAGTACGATAACTTCAGAATTCAGAATTCTCCATAATGACAGATAATCTGAAAGCATCCCCTTCATATACGGTGTGTCGGGCAGGGCCATTTTTTGTTATCAATATTACTTCAATTGCTGTTCTCAGCTACACGCTCGACAGTGAAACGAGCATTCATTCATTCAGCATTCAATGGAACTTTAAGAGGCTTTTTGATGAGCCTGCTCATGCTGACGATATTTGTCGAAACTCATCTCGTCTTATTGATATGCAGAACAAAATTAACGATCAACGGTTTTAAGCCAGCCCTACCAAAGCGTGAGCTCTTGAGCAGAATAAATAGAGGTGAGGCTGTACTCAGCACTTTAAAGTCGCCGTAGTCTAGTAGGTAACGTGTTGGCTTATTAGACGTAAAACCAGGGTTCAAACCCCAGGCCAGGCATCAAAACAAAATGCAAAAAGTATTTCTTCGGCGACTTCCAAAAACTCTGAGAGTAAAAGAAAATTGCCAAGAAAAAGTTTCTCAAAAATCTGTCGTTCAGAGTCGACTTTAAATTGCAGGTCCCGCCGCTCATGTATAAAATTAACACACACAACACAAAGTGGTGTGAGAAATTAGGTTGTAATCCTGACTGAAGGGTTGTGATTGTCAATTATGTACAGCTGTGTTCAAAATAATAGGAGTGCTACCATGTAATATTTTCAGAGTTATCAAAACATGATATATTTTAATGGTAGTTACAACGATATGTAAGAAAGAAAATACAAAAAAGAATCTCGTAATAACTTTAATATTTACGATGAAATTGATTCATTTCTGTGCCTGCCCTTGACTTCAGTTGATCAAAAAAATAGAAGTGTGAGTGTTCCTTTAAAAATAAAAATATAACAGCATATAACTTTAAAAAAAGGTGAACAGTAAGTACGGAAAAGTGTAGTTAAAAATTTTCTACAGTAATTCACATAAATTGTTGTAATAGTGGGACGAGAAAAGCACTGTACTGAAGAAAAGAGAAAACTAATTAAAAATCTTTCAAAAAAAGGCGAAACTTCTAAAGAAATTGAGGAAACCTTAAGTTGCTCCAATCAAATGATCGCAAATGCATTAAAACATTAAAGAGCTCGAAACGCGTGGGCGCAAGGTCAAAACATCTACTGTCGATGACCGCCGAATTGTGCAATACAGCAAAATAAATCCTACATCGTCTTCATTCAAAAGGATCTAAATCTTGCCGTAAGTGTCTCTACTATTCGTAGGCGTCTAATGGACAACAATTTATTCGCAAGAAGTTCACAAAAGGTGCCATTGTTGACATACAAAACTGGTAGCAGCACGCTTAAAGTTTGTCCAAGAACATATGAATTGGCCGAAAGAAAAATGGAGAAACATACTGTGGACCGACGAAAGCAAAATTGTTTCCTTTGGTGGCACTGGGTCTAGACAGTATGTTAGATGTCCGCCCAACACCAAATATAAAGCTCAGTATACACAAAAGACAGTTAATCATGGTGGTGCAAAACTAATGATATGGAGAAGGTTTTCATATAATGGTTTAGGCCCAATACATCCAATTAGAGACATAATGGATAGGAACGTCTATGTCGGCATTTTGAGAGAAGTGATGTTACCATATTCCACGCCTCTAAAATTGATATTCCAACAAGACAATGACCCGAAACACATCAGCAAATTGGCAAATGAGTGGTTTCGGGTTCATGGGGTAAAGGTTATGGCGTGGCCAGCTCAGTCTCCTGACCTTAATCCCATAGAACATCTATGGGGAGATGTTAAAAAGTATGTTACAGAGAAAAAAACCTTCAAATGCAGAATAACTATGGATCACAGTGCGCGATGCGTGGCATCAAATTCCTTTAAAGAGATGCCAAGATCTTATTGATTCAATGCCTCGTAGATGTACTGAATTCATTAAAAACAAAGGTTATTCAACCAAATACTAAAATAATTTTACTATTTTAAGATAATATCAAACTTTTGTGCCTTTTGTTTAAAAATTATTAGGTTGTGTGCTAACACTCCTATTATTTTGAACAATTAATTTTCAGAGTAAGCTTTATTTATATAAAATATTTTTTGTTTTCGTAGTTTTAATTAAACAATTAAGTGTTAAAAAATTAGAAAATGAATTAGAAAAAAATTTTAAGGCAAACAAATTTGATATTTTCTTTTTTATTTTTCTTAATTTTAATCTTTGCTTTTAAATGAAGGGCGCTCCTATTATTTTGAACACAACTGTATGTATTAGCAGAGTCTACATGCTCTGAACTTTTGAGAATTCTAGTGGCATTTTTGAGACTTTGTCATAAGGAAGCCGTGTATACTCATGATCTCACAGTGACAATCAGAGTATTAACACTCGCTATCGATATTTAAATTTCTTGCTTAAAGTGAACTTTCGTTAAACTAGCTAAAGAACGGTGATAGGGTTGATTACCGATCATTGCCTAAAAGATGTTTGCTATAGGAAATTGTTGTTTCTTTACCACGACTTCCTTAGAGACTACAAATCGTGGTAGTTTACAGCCTTAGAATTCTCAAGAGACTGCTTGACTGAACTAGTGTCTGTAAAGTCTACACTACAGCCTAAGAATACTCAAGAGAAAGCTTGACTGAACTAGTGTCTGTAAACGTACTCATCAACATTGATTGCTGAACGCTCAGCTCAATCGTATTATTTTGTTAAAGGAAGCCTATCTCAATGATGGAGGGCAATTGCTCAAGTTCTGCAACTAAACAGGGCTGCAAAGATTTATTGAAACGTAAAAACGACGTTCAAAAATTCCAGAATTACATGATTTTTCAATTTTTCTGGAAAAAGCTTTCTTAAGATTTCGTTTTCAGTTAATAAGACACGTTATAAAGTACTTTATAATGTACTTAGTGGCTTATAGAGCTATCTATGGGTATTCCCTTGAACAAACCAGACTGTTCAAGTCGTCTTACTAACTTAATGAAGATTCAACGCAAATAAAAAAGAAGAAAAAAATCCATGAGACTATTAATTGCCATGACTTTTTAGAGGCTTAAGAAACTGGAGATGATTTTCAAGGCGTACAAAAAATTTTATTTAAATTTTAACACACTCATCTTAAATAACGACAAAAAGGAAAAATATTAAGACTGTGTGTGTGTGTGTGTGAACGGCTGTAAATATTCCGCAGACATTTTAATTTCGAAATGAAAAATAAAATTTTTATTTACAAACTTTAAATAAGAAAGCGAAGTCATATCACACATGACGCACACTCAGTCATTTGATAAGAATTTTTAATTTTTTAAGTGGCCTTAAAGTATGCAAGAAAAATAACTGAAGAGTAGGTGAACAGAGTGCAAAAAGAGAATGGGGGGAGGAGAAACCACTAAACAAATACGAGCTTAACATATTTCAAAATAAACTGGGTGAATGTTTGGTTGTGGTTTGTGGAAAGAAAAAAGGTATTTTAAAGATACGCCTCAAAGTAGGCAATAAAAAATGTATAGGAAAACAAGCTCCTTAACATATAAACACACAACCGGCAAACGCTCACTTTAAATTCAAAATAAATGAGGAATTTATGCAAGAAATTTAATTTATGCAAGAAACAATTAAAAAAAGAGGCCGTAAATAAACACAGTCACAGTTGTAGAAAGTCTTTAGGAATAGGTGTCAGACATATGACAGTTTCTCCTAAGAAAGTCATAATATACACATAAAGGGTTCGATTTTATAAGTAAAATTGAATAAAGATCAGCAGAACCTGTCAAAACAGAAAGAAGAGGAGCCTGCAGAACGAACATCGTCTCCGTAATTGCTTGGCTGTTGCGAATCTGAGACAAAGGATTTCGCGAGTGTCAGAAATTAAAGTATGTAAAACCAATGGAACTTTATAATAGTCGACTAAACTGACTATACCGCAGTCTAGTGGGTGATATGTTGGCTTATTGTACCTGAGGCCACGGTTCAAATACCAGGTCAAACATTTCCAACACAACAAAATATAAAAAATATATTTCTTCGGCAACTTACTCTCGGCAGATTTCTGCCAAAAACTCTAAGAGTAAATAAAATTGTCATGAAAAAGTTTCTCAAAAAAAATCTGTCGCTCGGAGTCGACTTTAAACCGCCACAACATAAACGGTGTGAGAAGCTAGATCGTAATACTGACAGAAGGATTGTAATAACCAATTACGTATGTATGTATGTATAAATGTAAGTATGCAAGATAAGTCGACTATGACGAAGATAATAAACCCTTTATTATTAAAGATTTTCTAAAATTTATAGCATACTTTTAGGTCAAATTAATTTCACGTTTATTTTCTTTGCTCTACTTTAATTTCGCTTTGTTTAAAGAGTTTAAGCAGGACATGCTGGTATTTCTTGCTCTTTATTTTTATTCTTTTTCTTGCTTTCTTCCTTTGCTCTCGATTAAAATTAGCATAATTGATTAGTTGATTGGCTTAAGAGTTGCAAAATTATTATAAAATATTATCGATAATGAAGCATAAATTAGGGCTAATAAATCAAACACGAAACTAGAGAACAAGAAAAAAAATTTGTGAAAAGTAGATTCCAAAAACGAATTTCTAAGGCTCTACATTTCGGTTAACAGAAAAACAAAAGGGGAGGCACAGTACAGTAGCAATGCGTACAATTTCGTTAGAGAGTTAGACGTGGCTGGTAATAATTTTATGGGTCTATATGATGTTGTTTTCGTCCAATGTTTATTTGGCTCCGAATCATTTTAACCAATGCAAGCGTGCACTCAAGAAGCTACTCCATTCCGTGTAATCCAATTAAAAATGAAAAGGAGACTCCTCCTCTTAGCTATTCGAGTGAGATGTGCCCCTGTCCCTGTGCTGTCCAAAAAATCGAATCAATTCGAATTTAAATTCGAATTCAAGCCAAAAGGGTCTGAATAGGTAGGGCAGGTAAGTAAAGGGTGTTTTTTATAGAGGTACAGAACTTTAAGTTGGCATTACTTTTCAAGATGGCGACCGATTTAACAGCTGTCAAGTGATTTATTCTCAGTTTGGTTTGGCAATTCATCATGAATAGACTCACGCCTGAACAACGGTTGCAAATAGTGAAATTTTATTTCGAAAATAATGGTTCTGTACGGAAAACGTATCGCGCACTACGTCCATTTTATCGTGGACAAAATCGTCCATCAGAGCAGTTAATTGGATTAACCATGGAACGTTTTCGCACCACGTTTACTCTTATTGATAACTCGCATCCCCAGAGACGCTGTACGACGGTGCGTACAGAAGAAGCTATTGCTGCTGTAGAGCGTAGCATTGAGGAAGACCCGAATGAGTCCATCCGCCATCGAGCACAAGAATTGGATCTGTGTCCATCCACTTTATGGAAGATTTTGCGGAAGGATCTTGGTTTGCGTGCTTACAAAATCCAACTCGTGCAAGAATTGAAGCCAAACGATCATCAAGTAAGGCGTAGATTTGTCGAATGGGCCCAAAACGAGATTACCATTGTTCCCGATTTTCATAAGCGAATTTTGTTTAGCGATGAAGCGCACTTCTGGTTGAATGGCTACGTCAACAAACAAAACTGCCGCATTTGGAGTGAAGGTAATCCTCAAGTGTATGTGGAAACACCGTTACATCCAGAAAAACTGACTGTTTGGTGCGCTTTATGGACTGGTGGAATCATTGGTCGGCGCAACATGTCACACAGCTCGTGCCACAATAGATTTATTGAAAGACACGTTTGGTGACCGCCTAATTTCACGTTTTGGACCTGTGAATTGGCCTCCAAGATCTTGTGATTTAACACCGCTAGACTACTTTCTGTGGGGCTATGTAAAGTCATTGGTCTATGCGGTAAAGCCACAAACGCTTGACCATTTGGAAGACAACATTCGCCGTATTATTGCCGATATACGGCCACAAATGTTGGAAAAAAGTCATCGAAAATTGGACGTCCAGATTGGACTACATCCGCGCCAGCCGTGGCGGTCATATGCCAGAAATCATATTTAAAATGTAATGCCACAAGATTATATTTCGGATAAATAAAATTCATGTCAATCGAATAATCCATCGTTGTTTTATTGCAACTTAAAGTTCTATACCTCTATAAAAAACACCCTTCATATCCGGAGATTTCAAGACTTCTGATGTTGACCTTTACCACTGGACTCCTTAAATCTTCACTGGATTTCGATATTAAAATTCATAAAAAAAAAATTCCATCTGCCAATAAAACTTAGTTGCATAGTCATTGTCATTTGGTTACACTTTGCCACGATTACCTTTTATAGGGTGTGACAATTTAATTTCAAACGAAAACTTTTCTAAATTGATCATTTAAGACCATCATAATCATCATTATCGTACAAAAACAAAACAAATTAAAAGTGAAACTGAAAGTAAATGCCACTGTCTCAGCCAAAACGAGAAAATAAAAAAGAAAGAAAAATACAAAAAAAAATTGGAACAAGACATTGGAAGTGAAAGTGAAACCCCGGATTAAAATTCAAAGACTAATATAGCAAGCAAGCAAGCTAGAAGAAGAATGAACAACAACAACAATAACAACAATATTAAGAAAAGCAAAAGTAGAACAACTGCCAAGGGACTATGCCATCGATGTGGCAGCGAGAGGATGCTGGTGGTATTTTTCGACTGCTTAAGGGGCATTGTTGTGGGTTCGTATTGTTGTTACATGTGCGGGTTTTCCGCCCAAAAACCCAGGCAACCACATATTTAAAGCAGCTATCATACACACACAAATACAAACATAGCTTTGGAGGATTTATTATTTAGCAAAACAGGCAAGAACAATATCAGACAAGAACAAAAAAGAGAGAGAGAAACAGAAAAAAAATTTGCATTTTACCCAGCTGGAGATGGCTTTAGAAACTCATGATGATAATGATAATGATGAGGGCAATAATGAAGATGTATGTATGTTGGCTTACAGATAGAATATTACAATAACAATAATGAAGAATACATAAGTAAATGTTTGTATAAGGGTTTCAGGGTCTTAAGAATTTATTTTTCTTGTCGCTTTTTTTTCCCTTCTGAGCTCATTTTCTTTTAAAATAATCATCTCTCTGGTTTATTTTCATCATACCATAGGTTTACCACACTAAAGCCCGGTGCCTTTTAAGATTTAATATCTACTTCTCCCTCTCTCTCTCTCTTTTGCTCCTCTTCTTTCTCTCTCTGTCTTTAGTTTGTATTACAATTGCATGATTGATGACATTTTGAGTCTCTATTCTGTTCTGTTCTGCTCTGCTATGCTGCTGGTAATAAAGTAGGCGAAATATTTCTGCTCATTTTTTGTGTTCTTTTCCAATACGGCATCGTAAGAAGAGATTTTTCTTTTTCTTTAAGGATTTACTTCATTAACATGGCAGGCAAAGGGAGGGAGAGGAGCGACAATTTTTTATATTCAAAATATCTTTTGATTGAAGGAAGAAGGCGTTTTTGCATAAAACCCTGAGCATTTCTAGTACGTTTACCATATTTAATGGAGTGCTTAATTTTACAAATTACTTTTCAATTTTGTTGTTGTCCTTGGTGTTGTTGTTGTTGTCTACTCACAATCTCTCGCTTGCTCTCTCTCTATCTCTCTCTTTAACTAACAAAGCACTTTAATTTTTATATATTTGAAGGCAACAAATTGATAAAAAATTGAAATTTAAATGCTAAGGACTAACACAAAAAAAAAAAAAATGTAGTCTACTTATAGGAGAAGTAGATTCCCTTAAACGGGCAACCGTAATTTAACTGTCAAACACAAGGAATTATTTTGTTTCTTTCAAAAATTCCAAGAACGTGTCAATAATAAATTTGATGGCAGATAATAATTTGAATACGAACTCTTAATGACTTCAAGAATAAATTGAATAAAATAAAGAAAAATTACGTTTAAAATTTTTGGTATAATTTTTTAAAGCATAACAGCAGGGTTAATTAAGACTTCATAGTCGAAATTATATTTTCAGTCTCTTAAATTTGGAAAGTATTAACATTTTTTTTTTCATAAATTTAAATGCTAGACTTGAGGATAATAAACGATAAACTTAAAGTAAATTCGAGAATACGCTCTTATAGATGACATCCCAGCACAATTTCTTATACCGACTGATGCGAAATTCATCAGTGTTTCCCATCAACTACTAAGCAA
This sequence comes from Sarcophaga variegata, assembly GCA_932273835.1. Classification (NCBI taxonomy): domain Eukaryota; kingdom Metazoa; phylum Arthropoda; class Insecta; order Diptera; family Sarcophagidae; genus Sarcophaga; species Sarcophaga variegata. The sequence goes on along the minus strand of OW026359.1, from coordinate 16,491,181 downwards.
ACTGTGGAAGGCTGAAGTGATGTCAGATGCCATGTTAGCGATATTTGTTTGATCTTTCAAAAGCGGAAAGCATTTAACAACCAATACGATATTATTCTCCTCAATAGGGCTCACAGGATGATCCTAATGTCATGCATATCAATGGTTTCATGGTTGATTACTCCACATCTGATGAAATATTGACCTTTGTGTCGATTTTACGCACACTCCACGCCCTACAAGGTAGAATACTACCGCCTTTTTCTATAATCTTGTGATGAATGAGCAACCAGCTAACGGCGTGGCGATAGGTATACTGTGGGGTATGTATACGGGGCTATATGTATGATATTGTTACAAAAGTCGAAACGACCTAATATCGTTTAACAATAAAAACGATAAACAATAGCTACCAGCTACACCAACACAATACACACGACACAAATACACACTAATGAATACATCGAACACGTTAAACCAACAACAACAAGCATGAGGGATGGACAAGTGTGCAAAATACACAAGCAACAATGCGGTCGCTATAGAACTCTCGAGAAGGCGAGAACAAGAACCTTCCGCATTGAGAACGTTCATCATACTGATTACGTGCGTATATAAAAGGGCAAGACAAGGCCATTAGTCAGTCAGTAAGTATTCAGTCAGCCTTGTGTGAAGTGGCGCGTGAACAAAACAAGTCGTGGTTGTAAAGCGAATAGTTGTGTGATAAGAACTAGTAAAGCGAATAAACAGATTATTATTGTTGTATCGTTAATTTGTATACGGTGGCACATAAAAGTAGTGTAAAGAATAAAGAGAGTTTAACTGAAATTAAACACATATTTGTTTCTACTTTGTTTGCAATTAACGAACTCATATTTAAACGTTTTTAAAAGGGTAAAAACGTAACAATATTCTTTCTGCAATTTCAGGAAAATGTCTGGGCTACTTGCGCCCTCACTAGAAGGTATAAACAAATTGTCATATTTTAACCCCATTAAGCTTGAGTGACGTAAATCTTAAAATTTGTAAAGGACTGCGTATGCCTGATTTAATGCATAACGCCCGCTAAGACAATGAACCCCAACTTTATACATGCAAACATACATACATAATTGCTCATTTAAAACCCTTTAATTAGGATTACGACCTAGTTTCTCACACCACTTATGTTGTGTGTGTTACTTTTATACATGCGTGGCGGGACCTACAGTTTAAAGTCGACTCCAAATGACAGATTTTTGCGAAACTTTTCATGACAATTTTCTATTTACTCTCAGAGTTTTTTGTCAGAAATCTGTTGAGAGGAAGTCGCCGAAGAAATAAGTTTTTTCATATTTCGTTATCTTGGAGGAGTCTGTTTTGGGGATTGAACCGTGGCCTCACGTCTAATAAGTCAACACACTGCGTACTAGACTACGGCGACTATATAAAAGGCCGTTTAAACTACTATTCCAAATACATTGGTTGCGACAACTACTCCATTAGGCGACTGAACAGTTGCACTCGAAATCGCTGACATAACACCACAACTATTCCGAATGGACGGAATGGTTAAAAATGCGTGTCGCACCCCATGAATGAGCTTGAATACAGCTTTACATACATACATACATACATAATTGGACATTACAACCCTTCAGTCAGGATGACGACCTAGTTTCTCACACCACTTATGTTGTATGTGTTAATTTTATACATGAGTGTTGGGACCTACAGTTTAAAGTCGACTCCAAACGACAGGTTTTTTTTGAGAAACTTTCTCATGGCAATTTTATTTACTGTCATAGTTTTTGCCAGAAATCTGCTGAGAGGAAGTCGCCAAAGAAATACTTTTTGTATTTTGTTTTGATGTCTGGCTTGTGGCTTGAACCCTGGCTTTACGTCTAATAAGCCAACACACTACCTACTAGACTACGGCGACTTCAATATAATAACACCACAACTATTCCGAACAGACGGAATGGTTAAAATTGCATGTCGCACCTCATGAATACAGCCTTACGATCAGTCCAAAAGCTGTATGTAGCTGTGAGTGTTAGTATCTTTCAAAATCGTTAATTTCAAGAAGCTACACGGTTTAGTCTTACGCTCGAAAATATCACAGCTGCAGTGCAACATCTTTGAAGGACTTTGTTCACTAATAATCTGAATATGGAATATTGGAAGCGACAGCTATTGCTCTTCCCAACATCTAGCTTGCCCTAGAGTATCCCAGTAATTTTGCCTTCATTTTTTAAACTACGGCTTACAACTAAATTTTCAATTGTATAAGAAAGGAATTTAAAGTGGAAATCTTTTGTGATTTAAAAATACCTGATGTTAAAGAAATGGGCATCCAAAAATTTCTATCAAATAGTGCAACATACCTGAAAAGAAAAAAAAGGAAAAGTATTTTTTAATTCTTTTCGTGTTTTTTTCTTTAATTTTAAAACAAAGCAAGTAACATACAGGAGATATTCTAATAAAAATTTAAATATTTCTGATTATTTTATAAAACAACTGCAAAGTATCTCCTAAGATAGTAATTTACCCTGCCATGTACCATGTAATTGCTTCACATGCATATTCTCTTTGTAATGATTAACCTTGGCTTACAACACCTTCTGTGACTGTATTAAACAAAATTGTGTTGCTATATTTGCAACTTTGTTGTCTTGTAAATTAATTTTTGTTCTGACAACAACAATAGCAGCGACAACAACAATAATTTGTAACAATAAAACAAGTCTCTGTTCATAATCATTTGTCCCATAGTTTTACATTCACTAACTCTGCGCCATGGAGTTTCTCTTTTTTTTGTTTTCAATGGCTCTGGCATTGTATTTCCTGTAACATATGCAAACAAACAAACACACACGCACAAAAAAGAAATAAGGAAAGATATATTGCATGGAGTATGTATGCCTGGGTGTGGGTGTGTAATTGTGACCCTTTCGTGTAATAATTCATACTTAGAACACTTGTATTAACACAAAACACACACTCTCACAGACACAGTTGCAGCAGCAGACAGAAACGGAAAAATTCATGACTCCGTGCTAGAGAAACTCACTTCTCTGCTGGCATGTATTATGTGTAGAGTTTATGAATTGCGTTACAAAGGATAAGCGATAGTCTACACGCGCATACATACATACAAAAAAATGACAAATTACAACACATTATTTATTTTTATTTCCCACTCATTTCTACGTCATTTCTCCTTCTCTATCTCTCTCTCTCTCTCTCTTTCTCTCTCAGCTTAACTTATTTGGTGTTTGTGTATGTAATACGACATGTTTATGAACTTCTCCTCAGGATTATTTATTTTTTTGTTTGCGCCATGGCATTATGGAAAAATATATTGTTTGTCCTGCCAAATATTAAAAGAAATAAAAATAATAACACGTCCTTAACAAAAAAGAAAAAAAAAAAGGAAAAAACAACACGCAGGTTGAGAAAAACATTATGTTTTCCACACATTTCAAGATGTTGTCGGACATGTGTTGTTACTCTCGAAATAACCATCATCTGTATGAGGATTAAACAAACCAGAACATTATGAAACATCCCCCACCTTAAGAGACCATTTCTTATACGAATACTTGAGATATTCAATGATGAAAAGCATACTGACATGACAAATAATCCACGTGAAAAACAGTTGTCATGATACACGGGGTTTATTTCTTTCTACTAAAATTGTAGTCGACTTTTAGGTGCTTTAAAATCAAAATTCAAAATGGAATTGATTTAACAAAAAATTTTCCGCCTAATGTTTGTTTCTAAGGTAAGCAAGTTTGTAAGTCCATTAAAATTAGCCACGCCATAGGATTCCTTTTCTCTTGCTCTAAAATTATAGTCGACTTTTAGGTGGTTTTAAAATCAAAATTCGAAATGGAATTGATTTAACAAAAACTCTGCTGCCTAATGTTTGTTTCTAAGGTAAGCAAGTTTGTAAGTCCATTAAAATTAGCCACGCCATAGGTTTCCTTTTCTCTTGCTCTAAAATTATAGTCGACTTTTAGGTGGTTTTAAAATCAAATTTTAGTTTAAGACTGAAATTTTAAATATAAACGGATTGAATTTAAAATTTCTCGAGAAAACCCAAAGAAACAGGACTTAATAGAGTGCACATAGCAGAGGGTATCACCTTAGAGTCTGCATTCGTAATCACTTTCATAAGAACTTCATCTTGAACAATCTGGTTTCAAATGTAAACCTATAGCGATATTGAGAGAGAAATATTCAGTCAAACATGTTCTTCATGTTTGAAGTCGCCGTAGTCTAGTAGGTAGAGTATTGGCTTATTAGACGAAAAGCCATGGTTCGAGCCCCAGGCCAGACATCAAGACAAAATACAAAAATTATTTCTTCGGCGTCTTCCTCTCAGCAGATTTCTGGCAAAAACTCTGAGAGTAAATAGAAAATTGCCATGAAAAGTTTCTCAAAAATTTGTCATTCGGAGTCGACTTTAAACTCTAGGTTCTACCACTCTTGTATAAAAATTAACGCACACAACATAAGTGGTGTGAGAAACTTGGTCGTAATCCTGAGCAGAGGGTTGTAATGACCAATTATGTATGTATGTATGTTCTAGAATAATAGAGTTACCATAGTATTTGCATTTTTTTTTTCTAAACAATAGTCTCTTACACCTACAGTAGGGTATAGCGACACAAGAGTAAACAATAAATTTAAATAAATTCCATCAGTAAAGACCATGTACGTCGTACATCATCTCGCACTCATTTGTACAAGCATTTGAAAGCTTTCAAAAACCCTTTAACTTCCATTTACAATAACATTTATAACTGTAAAGTGTTTATACACACAACCACACACATATCCCCGTATATATGGAAATATCTCTTAAGAGATAAGTGTGTGAATGTGTGTGTGTGTGTTTAACTGGTGGTATTTTGTTGTAACAAAATCAAGCCGAAGACATTCATTCATTCACTCATCCTGTCGTTCATTCAAGCCTTCATTGTACATTTCGGATAATCGCCTGCCTGCCGGTTTCTGTTTGAAATGCTTTGTTGGTTGCTTTTGCTTTCAGAAACATTTTTTTTCTGCTCTTTCAGTTTGAAGTTCAAATAATCCCCCTTTCCTACTCGTTATGTGGCTTTTGTTAAAGGACATATAAAAAGGATTTTAAAATGTTTTACACTTACGACAACAACAAAAACCATATTAAAATGTAAACACACACAATTACAATCATAATGTTCCAGAGCATTACCCTACTGCTGCTGCTGCTGCTGCTGTCTCCCTAAATGCCTTTAAGGCATAGAAACCTTTGCGTTCTAACAAAAGGGCCCAGAGAGATTATTTCTTGGTTGTGCATTGGAATACAGATTGATTTTAAGGTTGTTTTGTTACTATTGATGGACTTAACAATTAACAGAGGGTAGCGACGAGATTTTTAAGCATTTAACTCCTCTCCAGAGAGGGAGTAGGAGCTTAGTAATTGCTACTGAAAATTGCTGGATAGCCATGCGATCTTTACTAACAGCTTAAAGACAAAGTTAGCAGGGGAATCAATACTGTGGTTACTCACAAGCTGATACTGATATTGGGTACCAAATGTGTTTTTCAGACTGCAGTGTTTCGGTTTACTTAGGCACCGGAGATACTCTGTAAACAGATTGCCTTGGCTAAAGAAATGGTTGTCTCTGTAAAGAGTACTACTGCACCGAGGTTGTTGAGTGACAATCATGCCAACACGAGACTGATTACGTACTCAAATAAGGTCTCTCTTTGCTTTTGAATAAGTACGATATTAAACTGTGTTGGCTTCCCAGACACTGTAACATTGAGGCGAAAAAACTTGCAGATTAACTGGCATTAAAGAACCTAACGTGAAATATGGATCTAGCGGCTCTGTAAGATCTCCAATGGGATACTTTTGTGTTTCAAAAAGAAAACTATCTGCTATAGCGGTATAGGATAACCAGACTAGCTTGGAACATATTGGTTATCTATAGTACGGAATGTCCATGTGTGTAAAGATAAACCATACCAAGAGGTTCAATATTCAGAATTAGGGCCCATTCCATGTGTGTAAAGATAAATACGAATTTAACTAGCAAAGACAAAAACCAAAAATTTTAACAGAGCTAATGTTAAAGTTAACAGGGCAATGTTAAGTGGTTAAAACGAAAATCCGAAAAATAGTCAAGGTATAAATCACCCCGAGAATGTAATACCTATTCCATTCCTTTAAAATTGTGCTCCATACGTTCCTGACTAGAAGAGCAGCTCTGGTAATTCGGTACTTCTTTTAAAAATTGCAAAATTTTGACAAAAAATTTTTTGTTTTAAGAATGTCTGGATAGGATGATGGATATTGTGAAAAAATGGGACCTGCCGCAGACATGCCACTATATATCGGGTCCGCCATCTAACGTTTTTTTTTCAACTAGTGCTTATTTCGTGATTGGTAACACTTAGCTCATGTCTGATTTGACAGATAATTAGTTTTATGCTTCCGCTGAACGTATATGGTTGTGTATACGCTTGAACAACGCTGGGAAATATTGCGACATTACTTTGAAAATCATGGTAATGTTGCAGAATGTGTGCGAAAATTGCGTACGGATTTTGGAAGAAGAGAAGCACCGTCAGCTCTCCATATGTTCGTTATCTTGTAAAAAAAGTGAAAGAAACTGGCATCCTCACGATAAACCAAAGCGTGAAAAGCTAAAAACAAAGCGTACACCCGAGAATATTGCTGCTGTGGCAGAAAGTGCGCATGAAGCGCCACATCAACATCAATTCACCGTCGTTCTCAACAATTGAACATTTCGGAGACATCATTGAGACGAATTTTGCATAAAGACCTTGGTATGACGCCATACAAAGTCCAATTGGTTCAGGAGTTGAAGCCAATTGACCATCCAATGTGGTTTCGTTTCGCTAAGTGGGCCTGCGATCGACTTACAGAAGATGCCGATTTTGGCAAAAAAAATCACCTTTTCAGATGAAGCCCATTTTGATCTTGACGGGTATGTAAGCAAGCAAAATTGTCGCATTTGGGGCACAGAAAACCCGCACGCCACCCAAAACGAGTCACTGTTTGGTGCGGATTTTGGTCCAGAGGCATAATTGGGCCATTTTTCTTCGAAAATGAGCAAGGAGTGGCCGTTATAGTCAATGGCGATCGTTATCGGGCCATGTTGAACGAATTTTTGTTCACAAAAATTGAAGAGGAGGATATTGGCAACATTTGGTTTCAACAGGACGGCGCTACGTAACACAGAGCCGAAGCTACACTCGATGTTTTGTGCCCCGTTTTTGAAGATCGCATTATCAGCCGCAGAGCTGATGTCGTTTGGCCACCTCGGAGCTGCGATTTGACACCGTTGGACTATTATTTGTGGGGTGCCGTCAAAGATTAGTGTTACGCCGACAAGTCAGAGCCAATTGACGCTTTAAAGGACAATATTCGTGAAGCCATTGGTGAAATACAGCTGCACACAATCGATAATGTGCTTAAAAATTGGACCGATCGTGTAGGCTACTGTATGGCCAGCCGAGGCATTATTTTCCATTATTATTAATTGGAAGGATTGTACTTTCAAATAAAAAAAGAAATTTGAGAAAATATTCAGTAGTTTTTTTTAAAAGCATTTTCAAAAAAAAAAAAGTTTTTTGGCGGACCCTTTACAAATTGTAGCCAAAGATGTCCCTAATAAAACCCAATTGGTGGAATATCCTAAATAATTTTGGAACTTGAGAAATAGGTCTTCAAATATGCACTATGTTAACAGAATGTCACTGTCACTCTGTTAACATTTTTGGTTTTAGTCTTTGCTAGTTAAATTCGAATTTATCTTCACACATATGGAATGGGTCCTAATTCTGAATATTGAACCTCTTGGTATCCTTATACAGATTTTGATCGTTGTACTTTCCTTACGGAGACTAGGTTGTAGTAGCTGGCCCGGAACTCAGAGGCGAAAACTCAGGTTATTATGTCAGAACTTCTTTAGCAGTGTTAGCGTGGTAATGTCTATCAAACTTTTTGATTTGGGCAGATATTCCTGTTTAAATAATTCTCTTTACTTTTGTCCTTTCCTCTTTTGCTTTCATACTATGATGGCATATATCAACGATTTCTCTCACAAAATGTGGTTGCACAATGGGTTCGTTGGTTTAGCTAAGTGAGAACGTTACTTGACTACGTGAGGTGAATGCCATCCAGGCCAATCTAACTTCAATTATATTTAAATAATATTTAGAGAGAATATTTAAATATAATGAAATATTAATGCAGGGAGAGAGAGAGAGAGAGAGAGAGAGAGAGAGAGTAAATAATTCATTCTGAATGCAAATAAATTTCTCGCATTCTTGTTTGAAGGCCTATTTATTGAGTTGTAAAGAATCAATGTAAAATGTTTTCCATAACCGAGTACAAGTTTTTATTCATCACTCTCTCTCTGTCTATTATCTTATATTTCTCTCCCTCTCTCTTCCCCTCTCTTAGTTACACTATTTGTAGCTTTTTGAATACATTCCTGCCGGCTTTCATTTCATTTCCAATACAAAATTATTTTGCAATTATGCTGCAATAGGCTCAGCACGTATTTTCAAGTACAATTTGAAATTGTTACTACGTTTTATGAAAACGGATACAAGGATATGCATTAGCAGCCACCATCAGTATCAAAAATGGGCGTCCACTGCAGTAATAACAATACCAGTCAGGTCTTAATTATGATTTTCAAATTTTGTATTTTGAATAAGAAATTTAGGGAAATATTTACCAAAAACAGCTCTACACTGACAACAACAACAAGAACAACAACAAAAATATCAAAAAAAATAAAACAAAATTTGTGAAACAACAAACATCTTTAATAACGAAAACTAAAGCATACATTAAGGCGTTTGCCTATACTGTATGGCAGGCAGACAGGCAGAGAGAGAGAGAGAGAGAGAGAGAGAGAGAAGGAGAGAGAAGGAGAGAGAAGGAGAGAGAAAGAGAGAGAGAAGGAGATAGGAAGAACAAGAGAGAGAAGGAGAGAGAGAGCACATTTCCATAAAATATTTACAAAATCTAAGTATATCTGAGGGAATAAACTAAAGTATTGCATATTTAAAGGAATTTTAAATATTTTGTAACCACAACAACAATAATAGCAACAACAACAACAATATCAATAAGAAAGAGAGAGAGAGAATTATGCTTTTCTGTATAAATTAAAATGGAATTGTAAGAGAATTCCTTCATTTTTTTTTTTTTCAAATTTAATTTGTAATCCAAAATCCAAATATTTGTTATGCTTTGGTTTTCAGATTTTAGTTCAAAAATTTATTCTCCAACTGTTTCCATATATTTTCCTTTTTCAATATTTAAGGAAATCTTTATATGTTTATACAATAGGCCGGCCTATTATAAATGGAAAACAGAAAATATTTTTGATTTATACGAAGAATCTGAGTTTATTGTTATTGTGGCTTTTTGTGTTTTAACGAACATGTTAAGCAGACATCTTTGCAAACGAATAAATGAAATAAAAGGGAAATTTTAAAGCAGCTTTAAAGCTTGAAATTTATTAAAAAAAAAAATTAAGCATAGTTTAAGGCTTATATAGGAGCAAATATGTAAGGCATGATTTTAGGCATCGTAGTTGATTTTATGCATGAGAAGAGGATTTCAAATTACTTATGAAGTCTGAGTGACTGTCAATGCCTTCGTAAGAGTCTTTGGCATGGATATTGTGCATTGAAGGTAGAAAAATGGTTTGACATTGCCTATTTAAATGTTTTTGAAATTGAATATCCCGTGACTAAAAGGTTGCAGAAGTCCAGCAGTATAACCATTTTATCATGCCACTAAAGTGAGAAAATAAATCACTTAACAGTAGGCCCCCCTTCTAATGAAACAAAATTGGGGTTTAATAAACCTTAAAGAAATTCTTATTTTGTATGTGTAGCGTGTGCGTGTGTCTCTCATGCCTATTGCAAGGATTTTCGTGTTTATTTTGTTTTTCTTTTCTTTTTTCCCCTTCAACTTATTAAAGAGACTTTATATTGAAATTCTATGACCATAAAAAGGCATTAGAAAATCATTTTTCATTTTCATTTTTCTTTTCTTATTTTTTTGTCTTCTGGAATTTTAAGAGAATGAAAAATTTTCTGCCTTTTATGACCACAAAAATGTTCGTTTTTTCCTTTTTTTTTTGGTTTTCTTTAAACAGATTTTTTATAGTCCTTTTGTAGAAAAAAAAAAAACCAGAAAAGAAATGAAACCCCATTTGCTAATTTTCTCTTTTATCCAGCAGGGCTATTTGCTTTTCAAAAATTCTTGGGATTTTTGAATTTTTTTTCTTTGTGCTGCTTTTTTGCTGTACTTTTGGATCATTTTCACACTTGTTAAGGAAAGAAAAAAATTCTGTTTTTTCTGGAAAACATTGACACTTGAGTAGAGGTTTTACAAATAATAAGAACGAAAGAAAGACAAGCAACAAAAACAAGAAACACAAAACGAGGGTCTACAAAAAAGGCATCCTTTTTCTATGCAATACAGACAGTTTCACAAGAAAATGGAAGAAAATTGACACTGTTTTTAAAGTAAAATCATGTGAAAAACCTTAAAACCATAGCTAAAGTAACGTTCCCCCTCTCCCCCTTCCACTTATACGTTACAATATCCTTTCCTTTTCTTTCCCTTGTACTGTATGAGTAATGGCGGTGGTGGTGGTGGTGGTGGTGTTCATTTAAATTTAAAATTTCTTTCGTAATGACATTTTAGCCATGCGTACGAATGCCCCCAAATGTACATTTAACTTAATCAAGATTTTAATATTTAAAGAACAAACTCAACTCAGAAGAAAAAGAAGAAGAAGAAGCAGTAGAAAAGGCAGAACTTGAACAAGAACAAGAGTAGGACCATGAATACTAAATATTTAGTTCACAACCCGCATTGTGCCCACCCCCCATCCCGATTGCGAGCAAAGAGAAAAACAAACATTAAATAAAATATGAAAAGTCTGATGGTGTTGAATCAGTATAAAATTCAAATTAAAAAAGAAGGAAAAAAATGAAGACAAATATTGTTGAGTTCATATTGTTATAGTGGGCGATAAAAGTAATTCAACAATTTTTAAATAATTTTACAACGTCTTCTTATAATTGCAAACAGAACTTTTTAATGTGTTTAAGATTCTCCATTTTATTTAAAAGAGAAAGAGGAAATTTCCTGACTTTAAAAACGAACATACAGTGGTGGCATTACAATTAGAAATGACTTCGCAACATGTATGTTTGTTAATTTGTTTTACAGTTTTCACTGTGTACGTGGGATCAAAGGATTTGTTTGGAGGACGTCTTACATACGTTTTTCCATCAGATTGGGACAAATTAAACATAGATTCGTCACACCAGAGAACTCTGTTCCAGAAACATCGTTTCTAATTATAAGGCCACCACTGTACCCATAAGAGAGGTGAGGTACTCTATATCTTAAGAAAGAGAAAAGTACAGCGCTCCGTAGGACTACCATTATTATGATTATTATTCAAGGCCAGAAAGCGCAGCGACAAAAGGAGATCTCTGCTGCAAAGCCTGTCTCTGTCCAAGGAATTCAAGCAATGTTCGAGGCCTTGTTTCTAAAACTAAAGCGATAATACGACAGTATCACCACAGGAAGTGTAGTTTAAGAAAAAGCATTGCCGTGTACCACATTTACAAACTGAATTCGAATAATGTGTGTGAAGATAAATTCGAATTCGAAAATCCAAGACTCAATCCATAAATTTTACAATGACCACAGATTGTGTAGTATTCTTCAGTTAAATAACCAATACAGATGTGCGTGAAGAATCGAATTCGAAAATCGAATTTGAAAATCCAAGACGCAAGCCATAAATTTTAGCAGCGCCACATTTAACGTTAACAGAGCAAAATTTCCACTTAACAGAACAAAATTTGCTCCTAATAGAGCACTGTTAGCTGTTTAACAGAGTTCATCTGAACAAGCCCACTTGTTTAGGAGCTAATTTTGGGAAATACTCGAGGTCTTTAAGTACCATACTATACGAAAAGGAAGGTTCCAAGGCCTCTTAATATAATCAGAAACATACATACAAACATAATTGGTCATTACAACCCTTCTGTCAGGATTACGACCTAGTTTCTCACACCACTCATGTTGTGTGTGTTTATTTTATACATGAGTGGCGGGATGTACAGTTTAAAGTCGACTCCGAACGACAGATTTTTGAGAATTTTTATTTACTCTCAGAGTTTTTGCCAGAAATCTGCTGAGAGGAAGTCGCCGAAGAAATACTTTTTGTACATATTTTGTTTTGATGTCTGGCCTGGGGCTCGAACAGTGGCTTTACGTCTAAGAAGTCAACACACTACCTACTAGACTACGGCGACTTCATAATGAGCAACATAGTCACATATAAAGTGATGATGGTATTGGGAAAATCGGCTTTGAAAATATCAATCTTTTGCTTGAAAAATCTCTAGAAGAGGAAGATCAGTGGCCATTTTGGAATATATAAGAAATAGTACACCACACAGACTATATGCAACTGGTAGTCCAGAGGGTCCTGTTTCGAACAGTGGTATTGGGATAGCTGGAATACTTTTGAGACCACCCATCAACCCTTATTTACATTTCAACACTTTTGTTCACAGATAATAATGATCATAATAAGAATAGTCTACAATAATTCCAAAGTAGAAGACTAATCTACTTATTGCCACTGTTAACCACTTAACAGTGCTCTGTTAATAGCAAAGTTTACCCTGTTAGAGGCAAGAAGTGGCGCTGCTAGAAGTGTGGGTTTGTGTCTTTGGTTTTTAAATTCGAATTTATCTTCACACACATATTGGAATAAAATTTCTCTTCTCTTTTGCTGGCTTAATCAGATTAAATTTTTAATTTTTTAAAGTGTTTTTCAACAGCTTTTTGACTTTTTAAGGCTTTTACGCACGATTAACTTGCAATTTGAAACGTAAGGAAAAATAAAAAATAAAAATAAAAAAACAAAAATGAAAATGAAAAGAAGCACAGAAAAAAATTCTTAAAAAAAACCTAGAAAATGAAAGAAAAAAAATTTAATTTAATTTGAGTTGAGTTGTGTTGTGTTTTCTGCTTTCGTCTTCTTGTTCCTTTTTACGGACTTCATTTATAAATTTGCTGTTGTTGCTGTTGCTTGTATTTTATTTATAATTTTTTGTTTTTGTAGCCTTTCTAGTCTGCTTCTTGGAATTAGGCCCATGTCTCTGACTATTTCTTCAGCCTTCACATCCTCCTTCCCCATCATCATTAGAAATTCATGCCCATTTAAAATCATTTTTTGGTTTTCTTTGCCTTTTTTTTGTATGTTATTGTGTGGTGGTTTTTTTTTTTGTTTCTGTTTTTCTCGTGTCAAATTCAAATTTATGGTTTTAGTAAAACCGTCCAAACTGTAATACAATATTTTTTTCTTTCTTTTTTCTCAGTGACATTTTCCTTTTTCTTTTTCTTTTCCTTTCCTTTTTTTATTCTTTTCACTTCAAGTGACAATTTAATTTTATTTTGTCGTGTCTGTGGCCCCTAAAACCCTCTTATGAATTTTGTAATTTTTATTCGTATTTTCGTATTCATATTCGATTTGCCAGAATTTCAAATTTATTACTTCTCACTGACAAATGAAATTAACTTGTTAACGTCTCTCTCTCTCTCTCTCGTTTTTGTTGACAATTCAAGATGTTCGCAATACTTCTCAATTGATATTCAAATGAAAGCCTAAAAGCCTGCTGTGCTGTGCTAATGTTTTCATCATCATATTTAAGAACCAGCAGCAGGCTAAGGTTGAATAATTTAATTTGTACACAAATATTATCATAATTCGTCTTCACTATGGGAAGTAAAAACATATACCAGGGCGTACAAACAGTTATTAATTAACATTAAACGAGAGCGTATAAATTTTTTAGAATTCCAATACACACAAACTAACTGAAAGGAGTATTCAGACCTTAACTGTTTATAATAACGACAACAATACCCAATTTAATCAATATTTTTTCTTTCAAAAAAATCCTTTTCGTTGATTTTTGGCCTATTATAGCAAGTTCTAGAATAACAGGGTTGCCACTCTCTTTGAAAATATAGCTGGTTGTTGTATTTGCTATGAAATCCCTTAAATCGTAGTATCAAAGGAGTAACTCTCATTCTAGGCGGTAATCCTGGACGCAAATCGGTCAGCCAACCACACTGAAATACGGATACACAGTACAGAAGTGCTAAGACAACAGCTGCTCTAGATTGTTGCAACAAAACAATGGGCCCAAGCAGAGGTATCAACCCTAAAAATGCACACTCGGCTGCACTGTATTATAATAAAACCAACTTCTTTCTATGGAGTCAGAGTTTGGTAGCTGAGTTAAGGAAAAGCGAATCAAACCTTGTGTACGAGTATTATGAGAATGGTGGCGACACACTAAGACGACAAATGCTCTTGAAACAACATTATCCAAGATAATGTTTACAAAATTCAACTGTCTACCTATGCCAGGTGGTAGCGAATGCAATAATGGTACTAAAGGCCACAAAAGCTTGTAAGTATACGAGTTACGGTTATGACACAATTTTCTTGGAGTAATCTTGAGTTCTCATTCCCAGCTTCGCTGACGGAGTCACAACATGCGATAAAATCCAGTGTATAAGAGTGGAATATTGGACTGTGCCTTACACTACCCTCTACAAAGGCTGCTGATGTATGAATCTGGTTTTAGAAACTATTATTGTGAATAAAGCGACCATTAGAACACTAGATCAGATCCCATAGATAAGGTTGGCCAAGAATACCGAGTGTCACAGACAGGATAGTGAGATATTTGACGATTAGTTTGATTTGGGTTCCTGATTCCTAGAAACATTGAAGATAACAATGAAGCCTGTAGAGCCTGGAACAACAGAAAATTCAAGCAAATTCATGTGAATGATTGGCATTCCTTTGCAAAGTGACAGCACAGTGATCCCACACAAACATTACTTATTTGCAAACGAGATATGTTAGTCAGCTCGCTTGTATAAAAAAGAGACGTGGCATGCTGCAGATATGTATGTATTTGCTTACTTGTTTAATTGGTCTTTAGAACTCTTTAGTCCGGATTGCAATCTAAATTCTCACACCATCCATATTATTGGTCAATTCACACAAGCCGTTGTATCGTTGTATTCATTGTATTGTTGGACGACTATACAACAGTGTATGATGCTTGTTGTTGATCAGTTTCATGTAAAAATCCGATACACTTATACACATTTTTTTTCATATGTTTTTAAAAGTTGTATTGGTTTCATGCTAACAAATTCTCTGAATGCCAAAAATTATTAAGAAGAATACGACATACACAATACATCATAGCATTGAGCGTTCACAAACAACCGAGTGTATTCAATACAACATACACGATACAAAGTCGTGTGAATTGGCCATACATATGTATGTGTGTTAATTTTATCCACGAGTGACGGAATCTACAATTTAAAGTCGACCTCGAGCGACAGATTTTAGAGAAAATTTTCATGGCAATTTGGTTTTCGCTAGAACACTGCCGTAAAATCAATTTGGAAAATAATTTTCAAGTGAAAACTGGGACACTAGCCGCTTGTTTAACACGCCCGTAGGCCAGGAATATCTTTCGCTCACTTTTATTGTCACTATAATGATCAGGAGGAAGAAGAGAGTGCAGGACATCTTCTCTGTCTTTATCTGGCAATTGGAAGACGTAGAGTTCTTCCACAGTTTACCGATAAAAAATAGCAAGTGATTAGAATAGTATTAATGAACTATCAGTATAGTAGAATGACAGGAAACGTACTATCGCCATTACAACTGGACATTATATGACTTTATTAAGCCATGTTTTTTGAAGTGAGTTTTGACTCCACACAGTGGAACTTCCAAATTGCAAACTTTATCGTTTTTATTGATGTCTTGTAAATACTTTGTGAATATCTGGAGGTATCAAATGAAATATAAAGTGTCCGCCAAATAACTTTTTTTTTGAAATTTCATTTTTTATTTGAAAGTACAATCCTTCCGGTTAATGATGGAAAATAATTTCATTCAAATGGCTGCCTCGGCTGGCCATGCAGTAGCCTACACGATCGGTCCAATTTTTAAGCACATTATCGATTGTGTGCAGCTGTATTTCACCAATGGCTTCACGAATATTGTCCTTTAAAGCGTCAATTGTCTCTGGCTTGTCGGCGTAACACTTATCTTTGGCGGCACCCCACAAATAATAGTCAAACGGTGTCAAATCGCAGCTCCGAGGTGGCCAAATGACATCAGCTCTGCGGCTGATAATGTGATCTTCAAAAACAGGCCGCAAAACATCGAGTATAGCTTCGGCTGTGTGACACGTAGCGCCGTCCTGTTGAAACCAAATGTTGCCAATATCCTCCTCTTCAATTTTTATGAACAAAAATTCATTCAACATGGCCTGATAACGATCGCCATTGACTGTAACGGCCACTCCTTGCTCATTTTCGAAGAAAAATTGCCCAATTATGCCTCCGGACCAAAATCCGTACCAAACAGTGACTCGTTTGCTCGGTGCGTTGGCTTTTCAATGTATGCGTGCGGGTTTTCTGTGCCCCAAATGCGACAATTTTGCTTGTTTAAATACCCGCCAAGATCAAAATGAGCTTCATCTGAAAAGATGATTTTTTTTCGCCAAAATCGGCATCTTCTGGTGTAGGCTACTGCATGGCCAGCCGAGGCAGCCATTTGAATGAAATTATTTTCAATTATTAACCGGAAGGATTGTGCTTTCAAATAAAAAAAGAAATTTGAAAATAAAATAAATAAATAAAATAAAGAAAATATTCAGTAGTTTTTGTTTTTAAAGCATTTTCAAAAAAAAAAAGTTATTTGGCGGACCTTTTACTTCTCTGTTAGGACAATTAAAGTAATTTTACCTTTGAATTCATTGAACATAGAGAGACTTTTCACCAAGCCAATGCCTTATAAGAAAAAACGAATCTATTTGTATACACAGTTTATAATAGAGACAATAACGAGCGTCTGAAACTGTTACCTGGTCCTTTATAGAGTAGGAATTTTTTTTATGAATTTAAAAAGAAAATACTTAAGCTTAGTAAAACCATACTATTAACATAAATATTTGCAAAAATTTAATCTTTAATAATTCAGCTTAACATTCCTTTTAAATTTCATTTAAATGTCTTCCATTTAGTATGTTTATATGAATTTTTACTGTTAACGTATAAGTATTACTAATTATTTTTATAACCCAAGGCGTATACTTAATATTTTATTTAAAATTCAATATTCCTTATACGCCTTCTGTATATATATATATTTTTTGCAAGTCTCACTAGTCTCTCTCCCTCTCTCTGGCTTTGTTATTTGACTATGCTAAACAAATAGTGTTCAATTATGTTAATTTAAATTGATTTTTAATCATAAACAATAACAATTAATTTAACAAAATTTGCATTCCAACAAAAACAACAAAAGAAACACTCTGTCTGTCTTAATTAATGAATTTTAAATGCAAACAAATTGAATTGAAAATGAATTGAAATTGAATTACAATGAAAAGTAAACATTTTTTGAAAGCAATTAAACAGAAGATAAATAAATATTTGCGTATCAAGAAAAACAAAATTCCTTTCAAAAAATAAACATAAAAGTGGCTTCCCCTAAAAACCCTTTCCTTGCCATTTAATTATTTCATTCTGTTTCAAAATAAATTTCACTTTCTATGCGTAACTAGAACAGTCGTAGCCACAGGTGTAGGAATTACGAGTTTTTCTTCTTTAAATCATTTGTTCCTTCACTCTCTTACCCATTATGCTATAACTTTGCATCCCTTGCGCTTATGCTATAAATTATTGTTTTTTTTTCTTGCTTTTAAAATCCTTTTTATTTTTATGCATCAAGTTAATTTGCTTTTCTCTTGTGTTTCTGTTTCTGTTTCTCAGTTGTTGTTGTTTTTTTATTTTACCGTTATTATGATTATTTATTTATTTGTTTTATGTTAAGTATCCGTTGCCTATAACTAGGCGCATTAAAATGAATTATTGCAGTAGAACAAGAGCAAGCAACAAAACGAGAAAGAGAAACATTGAGTGGCAAAAATAAACTCAAAATGTTGCTGTTGCTGCTGGAGCTGCTTTTGTTAATAATGTTCGCTGCGTTTCATTCTTTGCATAACTAATTAAAGTTTTTCCTCAGCTCATTCAACATCCTTTTCATTTTTCTTCTTCTTGTTTTTTTTCTCGCGTTCCGTTATATTTGCAGTAGGGACCAAAGCACGGAGAGAGAGAAAGAGAAAGATGCAGACAGAAATGTAGAGAGAAACTAAAGATTTAAAGTGTATTAAAGCATAATTTCCGTTAAAATTGTTGGCATACTTTAAGGCACTATAATAAAGGTGAGTTATAAAATTTATGAAGATTTTCTTTATGAAATAAATAGTTTTAATTCATCTTATTGTTGTCATAGAAAGACGACGGCTGCTATTCAAGATTAGAAAAAAATGTTTCCTCAGCATTTCTGAAACGATTCCAGAGCTTATGAAGCATTTTTAAAGTAAATTTTTTAAGGAGATATCTTGATAATGGCGTCAAAAATAGAATACGTTATACGTTAACGTAATAAAGGGTGTTTTTTATAGAGGTATAGAACTTTAAGTTGCAATAAAACAACGATGGATTATTCGATTGACATGAATTTTATTTATCCGAAAGATAATCTTGTGGCATTACATTTCAAATATGATTTCTGGCATATGACAGCCACGGCTGGGGCGGATGTAGTTCAATCTGGACGTCCAATTTTCGATGACTTTTTCCAACATTTGTGGCCGAATGTTGTCTTCCAAATGGTCAAGCGTTTGTTGCTTTACCGCATAGACCAATGACTTTACATAGCCTCACAGAAAGTAGTCTAGCGGTGTTAAATCACAAGATCTTGGAGGCCAATTCACAGGTCCAAAACGTTAAATTAGGCGGTCACCAAACGTGTCTTTCAATAAATCTATTGTGGCACGAGCTGTGTGACATGTTGCGCCGTCTTGTTGAAACCACATCTCCTGGACATCGTGGTTATTCAATTCAGGAATGAAAAAGTTAGTAACCATGGCTCTATACCGATCACCATTGACTGTAACGTTCTGGCCACCATCGTTTTTGAAATAGTACGGACCAATGATTCCACCAGCCCATAAAGCGCACCAAACAGTCAGTTTTTCTGGATGTAACGGTGTTTCCACATACACTTGAGGATTACCTTCACTCCAAATGCGGCAGTTTTGTTTGTTGACGTAGCCATTCAACCAGAAGTGCGCTTCATCGCTAAACAAAATTCGCTTATGAAAATCGGGAACAACGGTAATCTCGTCTTCGGCCCATTCGACGAATCTACGCCTTACTTGATGATCGTTTGGCTTCAAATCTTGCGCGAGTTGGATTTTGTAAGCACGCAAACCAAGATCCTTCCGCAAAATCTTCCATAAAGTGGATGGACACAGATCCAATTCCTGTGCGAGTTATCAATAAGAGTAAACGTGGTGCGAAAACGTTCCATGGTTAATCGTTAAATTAACTGCTCTGATGGACGATTTTGTCGACGATAAAATGGACGTAGTGCGCGATACGTTTTCCGCACAGAACCATTATTTTCGAAATAAAATTGCACTATTTGCAAGCGTTGTTCAGGCGTGAGTCTATTCATGATGAATTGCCAAACCAAACTGAGAATAAATCACTTGACAGCTGTTAAATCGGTCGCCATCTTGAAAAGTAATGCCAACTTAAAGTTCTATACCTCTATAAAAAAACACCCTTTATATGAATGAATATGCGTTTTCATTTGATGACTATTTTTATTACATACAGCTGCGAATATTAAAGTAGTTAAGACCTCTTCTTTTGCCCATTACTTTATAATATTTGCCAGACCTTTACAAGCAGCCTAAAGACAAAAGCTGAGTTTCTTTTTTTGTTAAAGTCTTAAATGTTTTTAAATACAAATTGCCTGTCTACCGTTTTAAGTTTTATATAAATTTCAAAAATTTCTAAAGACACATTAAAATCCATTTAATTTCTGTAATGTTTCAAGATTATGCCTTTAAACTGTTTTGTTGGGTCTCATGTGTTCGATTTAAAAAATAAAATTTTTTTCAAAATTTATTTATAAAAGCCTAGCAATGAACGAACAATAGTAGCAAATTCATTTGCCTCCATTTCTCTTACACTCTCATTCCCTTTTTCATAAATTTTATGTTTTTCTCTCTCTCCTAAAAGCGTGCTTTATAAAACGAGGAGAAGAAAAACAGAGGAAACCAAAAACTATATTGTATTGTATGCTAATAGTATGCAACATTTTAATAGAGTTTTATTTTAATACTCTCTCTCTCTCTCTCTCTCTCTCTCTCGCTCTACCAATAACTACAATGGCTTATGCAGTTTACGTGAGTGCAAAAGGAATTAATATATATAGTGTATGTGCATGTATGTGAGTGTGTGTTGTATAGTACTTGTGCTATTTTTAACCAGTTGCTCTCAATTGCTTTTGGCTTTAAATTTTTTTTTTATTTTTTTATTTCGAACGTGACTTTTTAATGTGGTGGTAAATATTATTGCAAGAGTTCTCTGTGCCACATTAAATGGCAACAAGATGTATGTATGTATGCATGTAGTAGAAGAAGAACAAGCAATTTTTCTATAGAAAAATTTAAGTAAATGCAACAGAAAGTAAATGAGTAGGATACACAATAAGCTGCAGTTGCTATAGTTTTAGTTGTAGTTGTTGTTGTTGTTGTCTTGCCATTACATTTTATTTCCTGCCATGAACAGCAGCAACGTAAAGAAGAGAAAAGTTTTGGTAGTTTTTGTCCAGTTTTTCTCTTTTTTTTTTTTGTAAAGAACGGGGTTGCAAATTAATACGTGCAACAGTAGTTTTTTTTTTCTTCTTTCTAGTTGTTGTTGTTGCTGGTACAGTTTATTTTTTAAAGCTTTACAAATTTGTTAAGTAAAACAACAAAAACTTTTTTTTTTTTGTTCTTTAATTTCCACAAAAATTCTCCATTCCAGTTCTCATTCACTTCTATGTGATGGCAGTGTAGTGTTTTGGTAATTGTTGAAATATTTCTATTATAATAAAATTGTTTTCCTCCTTCCCTCTCACTCTCTCTCTCTCACCCTGTTTCTGTCCTTTGGTTGTCTAAAAAAGTTAATTAAAATTTTTTTTTACTCAATTAGATTAGATTTTACGTTTTGTAGCCAGAGAGTAGAGAGTACTACGTACAGAGTCAGCACTCAACTTCAGTGTGGCATTTAAAAGTTTTTCCTTTTCATGTAATTGAGTCCCCCAGTTTGTTCGCACAAAAAAAAGGAAGAAAATGTCAGAGTAAGTGTATTAAAAAGGACCTTAAATGTTAAGGACTTTAAATGATTTTAAAGTAATTAAATAAAGATGATACAGGATGACTAAATTATTGCAAGAATTTTCAAATTTCTGTTTTAAATACGAGGGCAGTTCAAAAATTAGACAATCTAGGAACAAAAAAATTATTTGTTGCATATGTTGTAAGGCATTTATTTAATTTTCTTAACCTCACTTCGTCATATTACAGTGAGCGCCAAAAGTGAGTAAACACCACTGAAATAATTCATTTTCTTGATAAAGGAACTTTTTTTATACTTGAGAACAAAACTGTTTTATACTTGAGAACAAAAGTGTTGACTCACTTATGGCGCTCAGTGTATATTGGCTATCGACTGAGCTTTTCCTTGAGCCATAGCCAACTATTGACGTAGAACTTTGCAAACTGCTAACTAAAACAAGTATCTCATCATGCTATGGCTTTGTACTCCTTCTTTTCGATACCGATTTATAATAATGTCTTCTTTAACTAGGAATTAAAAACCGTAGTTAGTGTGGGACTTCTACCCACTAATTCATTCCATTGTCCGCAGTTTAGTTCTTTTCAGCACCATCGATTAAGTAGTAAAGGGTGTTTTTTATAGAGGTATAGAACTTTAAGTTGGCATTACTTTTCAAGATGCTGACCGATTTAACAGCTGTCAAGTGATTTATTCTCAGTTTGGTTTGGCAATTCATCATGAATAGACTCACGCCTGAACAACGCTTGCAGATAGTGCAATTTTATTTCGAAAATAATGGTTCTGTGAGGAAAACGTATCGCGCACTACGTCCATTTTATCGTCGACAAAATCGTCCATCAGAGCAGTTAATTCGATTAACCATGGAACGTTTTCGCACCACGTTTACTCTTATTGATAACTCGCATCCCCAGAGACACTGTACGGTGCGTACAGAAGAAGCTATTGCTGCTGTAGAGCGTAGCATTGAGGAAGACCCGAATGAGTCCATCCGCCATCGAGCACACGAATTGGATCTGTGTCCATCCACTTTATGGAAGATTTTGCGGAAGGATCTTGGTTTGCGTGCTTACAAAATCCAACTCGTGCAAGATTTGAAGCCAAACGATCATCAAGTAAGGCGTAGATTTGTCGAATGGGCCCAAAACGAGATTGCCGTTGTTCCCGATTTTCATGGACGAATTTTGTTTAGCGATGAAGCGCACTTCTGGTTGAATGGCTACGTCAACAAACAAAACTGCCGCATTTGGAGTGGAGGTAATCCTCAAGTATATGTGGAAACACCGTTACATCCAGAAAAACTGACTGTTTGGTGCGCTTTATGGGCTGGTGGAATCATTGGTCCGTACTATTTCAAAAACGATGGTGGCCAGAACGTTACAGTCAATGGTGATCGGTATAGAGCCATGGTTACTAACTTTTTCATTCCTGAATTGAATAACCACGATGTCCAGGAGATGTGGTTTCAACAAGACGGCGCAACATGTCACACAGCTCGTGCCACAATAGATTTATTGAAAGACACGTTTGGTGACCGCCTAATTTAACGTTTTGGACCTGTGAATTGGCCTCCAAGATCTTGTGATTTAACACCGCTAGACTACTTTCTGTGAGGCTATGTAAAGTCATTGGTCTATGCGGTAAAGCAACAAACGCTTGACCATTTGGAAGACAACATTCGGCCACAAATGTTGGAAAAAGTAATCGAAAATTGGACGTCCAGATTGAACTACATCCGCCCCAGCCGTGGCTGTCATATGCCAGAAATCATATTTAAAATGTAATGCCACAAGATTATCTTTCGGATAAATAAAATTCATGTCAATCGAATAATCCATCGTTGTTTTATTGCAACTTAAAGTTCTATACCTCTATAAAAAAACACCCTTTACATAGCACAGCGGATAGCTAGTGCGTAGCTATTACAGGGGTGTATAGCTTCGTGTAGCCTCTAGAACAAGTTTTCGGCGAACTGAAGTTTGGAAAATCACTGAAAATAGAAAACTCATCTTGATTGATTTCGTAAATTGATCTGCCATATTAACATATGGTTATAACGAAACCTAAAGTCACGATAGTGATCGCTCATTAGATGCGCTCCGGTGGTTCAAAACACTGTTCAGATATCTCGAACAAAATTAAGTATGAACAAGTATTTCTTCGGCGACATCCTCTCAGCAGTCTTCTTGTCAAAAACTCTGAGGGTAAATAAAATTGCCATGAAAAATTTCTCAAAAATCTGGCCGCACTACCCACTAGACTACGGCGATTACTTGTCGCCCATAACTCATAAAGTAAAACGTAATCTAAAGTACGTTTCTTCAGTATTTGGCATATATAGTTTATCTAACATATATGCCGTCAATAATATGGCGCCTTAAGGCATGCTATATTTTCAATTTTTTAAATGTTATTCTTAGTTTAAGTTGAAAAGGGCTGTCATAAGGGACCTCCCATCTTCTTATACGGCTGCCGTATAAGCTTTTTTGTTTTTTGTTTTGCCTGCTGAATAGGTGTAATGTTCTAGGTTACTACGGTTGCCATCAGTCGTCGTCCGAAAACAACACTTTCTATGGAATGTGCTACGTGTAATCTTTTTAACGTGACAATGCAACATATCTTCATATATTTTCAGTCTTCGTTGATGCAGAGTTAAATTTTTTCCAAATTTCTGCGGAAAAAAAAATTGAACGGATTTTGGTCCAGAGGCATAATTGGGCAATTTTTCTTCGAAAATGAGCAAGCAGTGGCCGTTACAGACAATGGCGATCGTTATCGGGCCATGTTGAACGAATTTTTGTTCACAAAAATTGAAGAGGAGGATATTGGCAACATTTGGTTTCAACAGAACGGCGCTACGTGCCACACAGCCGAAGCTACACTTGATGTTTTGCGCCCTGTTTTTGAAGATCGCATTATCAGCCTCAGAGCTGATGTCGTTTGGCCAGCTCGGACCTGCATTTTAATTCGGTGGACTATTATTTGTGGGGAGCAGTCAAAGATAAGGACAATATTCGTGAAGCCATTGGTGAAATACAGCTGCACACAATCGATAATGTGCTTAAAAATTGCACCGATCGTGTAGGCTACTGCATGGCCAGCCGAGGCAGTCATTTGAATGAAACTATTTTCCATTATTAACCAGAAGAATTGTACTTTCAAATAAAAAATGAAATTTGAGAAAATATTCTGTAGTTTTTTTAAAGCATTTTCAAAAAAAAAAGTTATTTGGCGGACCCTTTAGAAAAAAAGTAGGGTGCCGATTTATAAGATATCGCATTTAGTTTTTACCTTCAAATCCAATAGAAAGTAGTTCCGAAACTATCCTTTCATAGAATCCAAATTAAGTGAACCAAATTAATTCACCTTCTCCGCAACAGTGTAGCTATTTCATATGAATTTCTATGCTCGATATAAAGTTATTGTATTACATTTTTCAATGTATAAAAAAAAATTGTTAAAAACATTTAAAATAATAAAAAAAAGTTGTATTTAAAGCCAATTAATTATAAATGATTTCATTTAATGTGTTACAACTACTGCTTTAATAACTATAAGTAAAGAGAGAGAGAGAGAAGGCGCGAGAGGGAAATAGAGAAAGTGTAGCATATTTTTAGGATTAACTTAACAACTACATGTTAATGTGCGGTTAAACTGTTAATTAATGTAAAATGAACGACAAAAAAATTAACATGTTCAACAAATTCATAAAAAAAGAAAAAAAACATGGAAACAATTTAACAATGTTAACTGTTTTTAAACTGTTTTTTTATGGCTGACAAAACATTTTATGTAGAATTGAATAACGTTTTATTGGTTTGGTTCGAAAGCAATTATAACTTCACTGCTTTCATTCAAAAAATTTTAGAGTAACTTATCGGCTAAAGCTTCTTATGGAGGAAGTTTTCCTGATGGTTTTTGAATTTAAAAGCAAAAATTACTAATCCGTTTAAGAAACCCTACAAACCGTGCCCTCCAAAGAAGAAGACATCAACACCGCACTTTCTGGGAAATTAAAGCAGCGTCAACACTTGAGCAAAAAGAGTAGCGTTTAATGAGCATCCAATAAATTTCATAGAGAACGATAGATGGCAACCAATTTTTTCTAGGACTTGCAAGAAACAAGGCAACGAAAAAGAGAAGCCAGACTGCGACTAGTCGACAAAGGTTACTCTTTACAAATCACTACAGAAACTAAATTTAATAACAAAGAAAATTGTATTGAGTGTTTGTTGAGTTTGTAAAGACCTTAAAAGTTTTCCACTGTTTGTGTACGCTTTGGGTATACCAACTAAGGCTATCGCGGCTGCCTTCAGTGCCACCTATATAACGGAAGCAGTGGACAAATTGATTTGAAAAGTGAACAAAATTACATGTAACAACGTGTGGTATACCAATTCACAGAAACTTCAAGTATTGTCAAGAAAATTATTCCGGCCATGTTACCATGAAAACTTATATCATTCTGGGAATGAAGCATAAGTTTAATATTCCAATCCTCCTCACAACTATGCCTAATGCAACCAGCCAACCGCCAGGCCTCTTTATTTAACTGAGTTGCAGACATTTCTCTCCTGTGAAGAAATCTATACTCCATGAAATAATCGTCCTGCTTTTGCTCCCCTATTACGCCGTAGTCTAGTAGGTAGTGTGTTGGCTTATTAGGCGTAAAGCCAGGGTTCGAGCCCCAGATCAGACATCAAGACAAAATACAAAAAGTATTTTCTTCGACATCTTCCTCTCAGCAGATTTCTGGCAAAAACTGTGAGAGTAAATAAAATTGTCATGAAAAAGTTTCTCAAAAATCTGTCGTTCGGAGTCGACTTTAAACTGTAGGTCCCGCCACTCATGTATAAAATCTAACGCACACAACATGAGTGGTGTGAGAAACTAGGACGTAATCCTGACTGAAGGGTTATAATGACCAATTATGTATGTGGTATATGTATGTATGTATGTATGTATTGGGCCGAGACTGAGACATTGGACAATGTTGCACATCTATGCTGCTGCATCCCAAGTGTTCAAGAAAAATGTTAAACACACCATCTTCAGCTCTATGAGAGTCGGTGATAATTTTCGCATTCGAACTAAGATGGAACTGTATGAGCTTATAAACGATACGGATGTCGCTAACATACGGTGGCTGGCTAGGCCATATGCTTCGAATTAAATATAAAATTTGGGGCGAGAGGGGTATTTGATGCGACAATCTGCGTGAAAGTCGGAAGGAAGCTCAGTCCTCGATTGATGTGCGACAAGCGAAGCTTAAGTTCCTTAATCCAATTAAGTTAGTAATCAAGAGTAGTCGCCGTAGTCTAGTAGGTAGTGTGTTGGCTTATTAGACGTAAAGCCAGGGTTCGAGCCCCAGATCAGACATCAAGACAAAATACAAAAAGTATTTTCTTCGGCGTCTTCCTCTCAGCAGATTTCTGGCAAAAACTCTGAGAGTAAATAAAATTGTCATGAAAATTTTCTTAAAAAACTGTCGTTCGGAGTCGACTTTAAACTGTAGGTCCCGCCACTCATGTATAAAATTTAACGCACACAACATGAGTGGTGTGAGAACGTAGGACATTGTAATTGTCTTAATTGACAAGTACACGTCCTCTAACCTAACCTAACCTAACCTAGTATTGAAGAAATTTTGATTCGAACCTGACCATCAGAAAAGTTCTTGTGTTACATCATGATAATACAAGGCTAACAATGTCTTTGACGCAGGCTGTCAAAATGTACTGAAAATGTACTGAAAATTTCGCGGCTCTAACTGCCATATTTTTGACTGCTTTTCAGGGTAAAACAAAGTGTGAGACAGAATTGCCACTGAAAATTGCTAGACAAAGTTTTTCCCCCTTAAAGAACAGAAGTTCTGAAGCTTGCCAAAGTGATGGCCAACTACTATATGTTGTGGAGAAAATTTCCATTTTAGTAATGACAATAATGAAATGCGTTTGGCAACGCACCGCACCGGACTTTAGCTGTTGGACAATAAACGGGAAACCATAAAACAAGAGAAAAACGACACCGCAAATTTGCCTTTGGTCTCTCTTGCAAATAAAGTTGAAAAAAAAAACCGCTCGACAATGAAACAGCAGCTGGGCTATACGTTTTAAAGTTCATTTTTTTGTTTTTAACACAAACAACAATAAAAATACAAAAATAATATGCAACATAAAATATAACGGCTTTTTTCAACCATTTTTTTTAAACCGCCATTTATTTTATGTGTTAGTGGGTGACAGGAGAGGGATAGGGAGGGAGAGAGAGAGAGAGAGAGAGCATAAAAGTCATAAAATCATTTTTCTAATATCGCATTTAAAAATATGACCTCAAAAATACTCACAAATACAAATAAAATGTATATGGGAGTGTGTGAGAGAGAGAGACAGAAGAGAACAATAAATTTAAAGAGTGTAAGTGTGTTGTGCACAAGTATGTGTTTAGCACAAGAGATTTTTTAGGGGATTTTCGAAAAGCGAAAGGAAAACAAAAGACATAATAACACAAACAACATAATAACGGTATCAAGAGAAAAACTAGGAAGCGAGAGAGTGTGACAAACACCGAAGGAAATACACAACAAACAACAACAACAACATTGAATGCCATCAACATAGGACAACAACAGTAATAATGATATGAAATAGAAAGCCAGCAACAACAAAAACTACAACAACAACAACATAAAGTTATTATTTTTATGTGGCAATGTTCATTTAGTATATGTGTTGTTGCTGTTTTTTAAATTTCAGTTGTTTGCCCTTAAAAGTGACGACGTTAAGTGAGAGTGTGTGTTCAGTTAAGTGAGTTAAATAAGAAGGCAAGCGAGTGCTTAAAATCTGAAAAGGAAATGAGTTACACATCCAGAGCTGGATAACTTATGTAAAAAAGCGCTGAGTGGAAATGGAATCCATAATCGAAGGCATACAGTACAAAAAATGTCAAAGGATTCAAAGGATGAAATTGCCGTAGTATAGTAGGTAGTGTGGTTGCTTATTAGATATGAGGCCTGGGCTCAAACGAAGTAGAAAAAATATTTCTTCGGCATCTGCCTCTCAGCAGATTTCTGTCAAAAACTCTGAGAGTAAAAAAAAATTGCCATGAAAAAGCTTCTTAAAAACCTGTCATTCGAATTCGACTTTAAACTGTAGATCCAACGTCACTCATGTATAAAATTAACGCGCACAATATAAGTGGTGTCAGAAGCTAGGTTGTAATCCTGATCGAAGGGTTGTAATGATCTAAGGGTTGTAATGAATTATATACAGTGGAGGCCTTATAATTAGAAACGATGTTCCTGGAACAGAGTTCTCTGGAGTGACGAATCTAAGTTTAATTTGGTCTAATCTGATGGAAAAACGTATGTAAGACGTCCTCCACACAAAGCATTCGATCCCAGGTACACAGTGAAAACTGTAAAACAAATTAACAAACATACATGTTGCGAAGTCATTTCTAATTGTAAGGCCACCACTGTATGTACATATGTATGTATGGATGTGGAGAATAACTCGAACACGAAGGAGAAATTCATTGAAATAATTCACAAAAGCTTCTGAATGGAAAGCACACTGTATAAAATTTCTGCGATATGTGTACAGTGTTGGATCCTCAGGATAATTCAGATCGTTGTCAACACATGCCTGAAACGAATGTATTCGATTTTCTGACCAAACAAGGCAATACTCGTAGAGGGAAGAGCGAATAGATTGTGCATGTTCCGTGCTCTATTCAATTTAGAAATTTCACTGGGAATTGCCAGCCATTGAAATAGTGAATCGAATTTTGCAACTATTTGAGTGGGAGCTACTCGCAGTTTCTTTGAAAATAACGAAACATTTAAAGCATCAATCCCATGAACATTTTGAATATAAAGAAAGTTGGTTTTAATTTTAAAAATTCCAACAATAGATTGAAAAGAATGAATGTACCCATCGCATAGCTCAGACCTTTTACTGTGTGTGTTTACCAGTTGCCTCAATGTCCACAAAATCTTTCTTGATAATGTTTTATACCTAGAAATTACGTATCATCACGTACAGTCACACAGATAATTATACGTACCCCCTAAAAATCATTTTTTTAAAAATGATAATATATGGACAAGACAACTGATTTTTGGGCCAAATTTTTTGTTTTCCGTCACAGCCGAACAAATTATATTTGTTCTCATCACTAAATATCAAATTCGCCCAAAAATCAGTTGAATTGTCCATATATTATTGGGCGAATTCCAATCGTGGCTTTTTCTCGGCACTCGGCTGCGGAAACCGATCTTTCTCAAAACACTGCGAACTGTTTCGGAATGCACAATAACATTGTGATCACTTTCCGAGGTATTTCATATTTCTACGGCTGTAGTCCTGGGATTTTTATCCACAATACCTTTTATATACCGGGCTGCCCTTGGAGAAATTTTATACGAAATATACGTTGTACGTATAATTTTCTGTGGTGCCATATTGGTTTTAAGCAAACTGCAGTCACAAATTCATAGATTTTGGGAATCTTTTTTTCTTTATTTAAGTAAATGTGTCGTTACAGACGCTAATGTAAAGAAATTTTAGATTAGAAGTTCATTACTTTAAAAAAAAAAATGATTTTTAGGGGTGGTACGTATAATAATCTGTGTGACTGTAGTTGTAAGTTAACCAAGCCGGGACATCTTTGAATAGTATCATTACTTGCATTTAAAAAATGTGCCAAACAACCAGAAGGCTCTTCTCACTGGTATACGCTTTACTGTAGAACAAGATATTCATAAAACGACGTAGAAAACTTATGCTTTATTTCGTTGCCTTAATTCAGTTCGATTAATTAAGCTTTGCCAGGTAAATAGGCAATTGAGGACAATAACTAAAGCAGGTTCTAGACTGATAGGGTTGCCGGTTGTCGTGTAACGTCCTCTATGCACATGCAATGTATTTGTGCTCACCGTGCTATTTAACACTAGGTTTACGGATGTTGATTTTCTACCTATTTTTAGTGAAGTGAGCCAATTTGACTCATACAAAGAAAATTGATGTTTTTCCGAAGAAAATATTTAATTAAATTAAATATTTATTAAATATTTATTATCAAAAAATTCATGGAAAGCATTTTTTACATATATGTAGACTCTCTTTTTGAAACACATTTTCCGCAAACATTTCTATTACATTCAGTACAGTAATTTGAAGATCTGTTTCTTTTGCATGATTGTTGAACTTGACAATTCTTCCGTGCGTCAGTAGCATGAATTTCTGTCATTGGAATGGAAGTGTCCTCGACTTCTTCTCTATATTTATGTCTTAGCTCTTCAGCCAAATAGACAATAAAATCTTTTCGTGAAATATTTACTTGAATCGTTTCTTTATACAGAATACAAGAATGGACAACTGCTAAAACTAAAATGTTGTAGAAAACTCGTAGAGGCTATCTGCGTGAACTTGCTTTAACGCTATACTTTCGGGCCATTTGGTGTACATGATTGGATATATGCCATCATACCTTCGTCAATTATCAAATTGAATACGCTACTTGACGAGCCAAGCATTACTTGTAGCTTTTAGCATAGGCAGTTGGACCAGAAACGTCTTTGACTATGGTATAAATCGGTGACCTGTCTACGTTTCTGCCTTCATTCAATGTTTCCCATAAAGTGCCATCAGCAGCTTTTTCGGCTAAAATTTCTTTACCAGCTGATATATCGATAGCGTCTAAATCATTTTCGGTTTCAGAATCAGAAAAAACCCTGGCTTTTTTTGTTTGTTAGAAGCTATATAACAAAGATCTTCATCTTCACTGCTTGAAGATTCAATATTATTGACTTCCTCTTCTTAATTCAATTTCGCTATGCCGTTGGTCTACATCTGTTATATCCGATTCATTATCTGATTGATGAACAGAAGACAATTTTTCTGATTTTTTCCCCATAAATGAACGCCTCACACGCGATGAGTAAACCGAAATGATGACAGATGTGGGTAATAATGTATCGAAAACAAGTAACAATCAGAGAAACAAAATCACAGGCTTCTTGACTGTTTCCCAGGCTTCTTGACTGTTGCCCAGGCTGCTTCAGTCAAATTGGCTCACAGCCGTGAAAATAGGTACACCACATTTGATAATGCGAAATGAAGGGGGGTGTGGGGAAAAGGAATGGACGTTTTTACACCTCTTTCATTACTTAACTAAAAACCAACGTATGATTTTAAAAAGTAATATTAAAGTTTTCTATACATAAAGGGTGTTTTTTATAGAGGTATAGAACTTTAAGTTGGCATTACTTTTCAAGATGGCGACCGATTTACCCGCTGTCAAGTGATTTATTCTCAGTTTGTTTTGGCAATTCATCATGAATAGACTCACGCCTGAACAACGCTTGCAAATAGTGCAATTTTATTTCGAAAATAATGGTTCTGTGCGGAAAACGTATCGCGCACTACGTCCATTTTATCGTCGACAAAATCGTCCATCAGAGCAGTTAATTCGATTAACCATGGAACGTTTTCGCACCACGTTTACTCTTATTGATAACTCGCATTCCCAGAGACGCTGTACGGTGCGTACAGAAGAAGCTATTGCTGCTGTAGAGCGTTGCATTGAGGAAGACCCGAATGAGTCCATCCGCCATCGAGCACAGGAATTGGATCTGTGTCCATCCACTTTATGGAAGATTTTGCGGAAGGATCTTGGTT
Source organism: Sarcophaga variegata (assembly GCA_932273835.1). Taxonomy (NCBI): domain Eukaryota; kingdom Metazoa; phylum Arthropoda; class Insecta; order Diptera; family Sarcophagidae; genus Sarcophaga; species Sarcophaga variegata. The sequence goes on along the minus strand of OW026359.1, from coordinate 16,459,144 downwards.
TGCGTGCTTACAAAATCCAACTCGTGCAAGAATTGAAGAATTGATTCGTCAAATAAGCCCAAAACGAGATTACCGTTGTTCCCGATTTTCATAAGCGAATTTTGTTTAGCGATGAAGCGCACTTCTGGTTGAATGGCTACGTCAACAAACAAAACTGCCGCATTTGGAGTGAAGGTAATCCTCAAGTGTATGTGGAAACACCGTTACATCCAGAAAAACTGACTGTTTGGTGCGCTTTATGGGCTGGTGGAATCATTGGTCCGTACTTTTTCAAAAAAACGATGGTGGCCAGAACGTTACAGTCAATGGTGATCGGTATAGAACCATGATTACTAACTTTTTCATTCCTGAATTGAATAACCATGATGTCCAGGAGATGTGGTTTCAACAAGACGGTGCAACATGTCACACAGCTCGTGCCACAATAGATTTATTGAAAGACACGTTTGGTGACCGCCTAATTTGGACCTGTGAATTGGCCTCCAAGATCTTGTGATTTAACACCGCTAGACTACTTTCTGTGGGGCTATGTAAAGTCATTGGTCTATGCGGTAAAGCCACAAACGCTTGACCATTTGGAAGACAACAACGACAAATAGGGCCACAAATGTTGGAAAAAGTCATCGAAAATTGGACGTCCAGATTGCACTACATCCGCGCCAGCCGTGGCGGTCATATGCCCGAAATCATATTTAAAATGTAATGCCACAAGATTATCTTTCGGATAAATAAAATTCATGTCAATCGAATAATCCATCGTTGTTTTATTGCAACTTAAAGTTCTATACCTCTATAAAAAACACCCTTTATAATTATCAAATTTTTAATGAGTCAATGAGTGGCTCGGTCCGTAAATCTAGTGTTAAGAATCCAAAATTTTCTGAATAATGCTTAGAGAATGAAAAGTTAAAGTGGTGAGGATTTCCTTTTTAATTTAATTTCGAAAATTTGGAAACGTTTCTGAATTTCTTTTTAGAAGATAGTCAGTAATTTGAAGAACAATTAAAAAGTGCCAACCCTGTGGTATAATGTCTCTCTAACACCCCGTTAAATACACGTTCTTATCAAATATTTTTCCATTTCAACAACCAAACACAAAACACTACTACATCTACGACTACAAATAATAAAAATAATAAACAACAGCTAAAATGACAACAACAAAGAGAGAAATAGAGAGAGATAGAGTGGGAGAGTAAGTGAGAACATAAACAATGTTTTTAAAATAATACTCATGGGTTAACAGAATAACAACAATAATGTCAAAAACAAATACAAGGATATTTACTTGTGTTCCGAGTATACAAACGAGTATATTACACGAGAGAATATAACAGTGAGAGCGAGTGAGAGGAAGTGTAACAGAGGAACTAAACAACCGAGTGTGTGTATGTTTTACCGGCCTACAGAAATATTTTCTTGTTTTCGTAAAAATAAATGTGTTCGTAATAGAGAAAGAAACAGAGAGAGATAGAGAGAGATAGAAAGAGAGAGAGAGAGAAAGAGACAGAGAGAGAGTTTAAGCATCCATAAAAGGTGTTGCCGTGATTTTAAATGCTTTTAAGCCATTATTTTGCAATTTTGTGGATTTTTAGGGCACAAAAAGCCAGTGAAAGTAAGTGTAACAGTTTTTTATTATTGTTGTTGTTGCTGTTGTTTTTATAATAAAGTATTTACACGCATTCAATGGAACAATACAGCTGAAGAAAAAGAATTTAATTTCTTTTTTTTTATGTTTCAGTGAAATTTGTTGGAATTCCTTAAAAGTATGCTTTGATTTTCTCACACACAACTTTAAATGTGGCCCCAAAAAGTATGCTAAGCTAAATATTTTTATTCATTGTGTGTTTGCCTTTGGAAAATCCTGTTTTTTTTTTTTTGGTGTCATATTTTGAAATTGAGCAAACAAAACTAATTGCTGTTCACAAATCGGTTAAAAATTCATTCATTATGTGTGTATGTGTGTGTTTTTTTGCGTTTGTTTATCCTGTTGGCTAAAACCGTTTTGTGACTGTACAGAGAACGAGTATAATACAGATTAAACGTTATAATAATGGCTGCAAATTGTTTGTAGTTAAACTGTAGAAAAGACTGACAGAGAGGGAAAAGAGAGTATGGGAAACAATAGAACAAGTAATGCCGACAAAAGAATTTTTAAAACGTGTATACGGAAGTTATTAATATAATAGTGAACAGCAATTTAAGGTGGATTAGAGGAGAATAGATTTCTGTTTGACGTAAAACAAAAAATAAAAATTGAATGGAAACCATAATTATGTTTGCAGTTTGGAAAATGAGAACACCCCACCACCTTTATAATATTCAAAGGGAAACGTAGTGTTTACAACTTCGTTTTTTATTTTTGAGGACAAGTGATTGAAATTGAAAAGATCCATTATGAGGCAAATTTGCATCTTATTAAATCACAGATACAATAGAATCTAAACCTTAAATTTGGTTCTCATAATGTAAAAACAATGAGGGATTTATTGTTACATACCAGTGTACATATGTCTACATTTGGAATCTAAAAGTTAAAGAGGATAATATGAACCACGAATATGATAAGAAAGCCAGACAGGCTAATGGAACAGAATAGGACTTCGTTACCACTTGACATTAAATATAACACTTCAGTACATTTTCCTGGAGAGAATTGTTCTAGGGATTGACGAATGGCAACCCTATCATTTTAGAAAATGCTACTGTAGACCAATTACTTGGTCAGCTTTCAAAAGCTGGATTAATCAAAGCACAGAAATAAAATAACCAGATGAAGAAGATGATGTCTAACAGCCCTGTGCTCCTTAAATAAGAGGAAAAGATTAAAACACACTCAATATTAAAAATGATGTATGAGAATACGAAACTAGACTTGATGTCGCCGGTTTATGAAATCTCATCGTTCCGGCTCTTTCTCCAGAACCAATACGTTGCAACAGTTGTAAATATCGTTCGGTTGTGAAATCGTTCCCGTATCAAGCTGAATACAGTTGCACAGCTACGAGGGTATTTTGAATGTATACTCTCTGAAAAATTAGATCGGACTTGGGACAGAAGCCAGGCCCATTGCAATAGTGAAAGTTAAAATAAAACGTAGGAATCAAACAGAATACACATCAACAAGTCCTAAATCTAATATAAGGATTACCTTCACTAAGGACCCCAGGCATTCAAAGACAAGAGCAAAGTAGAAAAGACGTTCGTAAGAAACGTAATTACAGCATGGCTTTCTTAGAAAAGACTTTCCGAAGAAATCCTACCACAAGCCGTACACAGCCCCTAAGCAACTCTCGGGGTGAGTAGTAAATGCGTAGTTTCTTAGAAATCGCCGTAGTCCAGTAGGTAGTGTGTTGGCTTCCTAGACGCAAAAGCCAGGGTGCGAGCCCCAGGCCAGGCATCAAAATAAAATGCAAAAAGTATTTCCTCGGCGACTTCCTCTCAGCAGATTTCTGGCAAAAACTCTGAGAGTAAATAGAATTGCCATGAAAAAGTTTCTCAAAAATCTGTCGTTCGGAGTGGACTCTAAACTGTAGGTCCTATCACTCATGTATAAAATTAACACACACAACATAAGTGGTGTGAGAAACTAGGACGTTGTACAATGGGTCAATTCGACCTCCGGGTACTGTACTTGTCTTAATTGACAAGTACACCTTACCTACCTAACCTAACCTAAGTATATGCGTAGCATTATGTCGTAGTATAAGGAAGCACCAGGACTCCTACCGTACAATGCAGTCTCCCTGATGTGTTGTGTAGGTTCTTAATTGCTTAGATCCGAGGTACTCACACCACTCATGTGTGTTAATTTCATCCATAAACGGTGGGACCTACAGTTTGATGTCGATAAAGAACGCTATTTTTGAAAAACTTCTCATTTTCTCTCCGCAGTTTTCTCAGAGTTTTTGCCGGAAAACTGGGGAGTAGTCATCTAGTAGGTAGTGTGTTGTTTAACTAGACACGAACCTAGCAAAAACACGAACCTGAGGAAACTGCTGAGAGGAAGATGACGAAGAAATTTTTTTTTACATTTCATTTTGGTCGAAATATCTGAGTTGGGATTCGAACCATGGGCTCGTGGCTACTTAGCCAACACACTACCTTTTAGACTGCGACAACTTCCCTGTGAAATTAAGTCGTGTAATTAGTAACTCCGGATGGCTCAAGAATTGTACTGAGAGAATCTTTGTGGCATCACAATGACCTATGCGCGTCTATTAATTTTAATTAGACGACCACTTATAGCATCCTAATTGGATTTCTGGGCATTGTACTCTGAGGGCAAGACAAGGAGAATTTGCATTCTGGCTAAACGAGTACATAAATTAGAGAATTTTCAGGGATAATCCCACCTACCTACCACCCAATATGTATTGCAATGCAGTTGTCAGATACCCTGTGCGAAATCTTTAATGACAGAGCTATTATTATTACCGAGAATGTCAGGATTGCCAGAAGATAAGTGCTTAGGTGGAAATATCAATACAAACAAAAATATCGTACATAAAATTTAACAAACAAAAATAATTAGTTTAAATGTAAGGCATATTGTAAGGGGCGTGTAAACATAATACGATTATTGCCTACCTTAAGGGTGCTATCATAATTTTTTTAATACAATTTTAATATTCTATTTGAAGTTTTAAAAGTTTCTAATTTTTATTTGAAATATTTATGAACTAATAATGAAAACACAATAAAAACAAAAAAGTGTATTGTATACTTTGGCTTAGTTAAACTTTGCTCCTAAAAATCTGCTAAACAATTTCAACAACAACAGCAACAATAACAAAAAGAGAAAAAGGGCAGCTTAACTTAAACTTTGGCCAAAGCAAAAAGCATGGATACACTGAGGTTTACAGTAGAGAGAAGGGGAGAATCAGAGAGATTAAAATTGCTATTTAATATTTTATAATATGCAGTGCTTATATGTATATATAATTTCCATACTCCCTAAAGTATGCTTTAAATAAGAAAAACTTTGTTTTCTCATTTCCATACTTTAGATATTGTGGTTAAAGAAACTTGACCGAAGCTTTGATTTAAGGCAACAGCAATAAACAATTAAGGAATGCCACATATTAAGGAGGTTACTCTCTCTCTCTCTCTCCTACCTATTGGAACCACATGCAACCACATATGAAAGCAAAATGAAAATAATTTCCAGTTTGTAAATCATCCACCTTATTTTGTTCGAAACTTTCTAAATGTGGGGGCGTACATTAAAAATTTGTTTAAAAACTTTCTCTGGACTTGAGTACATACTCGTACACAGATAACTCTCAATGTGCCGCATTAAGTTCAAATGCATTTTATGGACGGACAGACTTTCAATAAAGTTTTGTTTTTTGATTTTAACAACTGCCAGAAGACAAGAATAATTTGTTTGTAAAAAAATAAAACATTTGAGAAAACTTTCTTCTTTTTGCAGAGGAGGAGCTGCTTTAAGAGTTCAGGAATAATTTTTAAATAAATAATTGCAATATGTTTTCTACATGTTTTTAATTTATAATACAATATTAGCATTTAGGGAAAAGAGAGAGAGAGAGAGAAATGTGGCATACTTTTAGGCTGCAAAAGGCAATTATAAAGGGTGTTTTTTATAGAGGTATAGAACTTTAAGTTGGCATTACTTTTTAAGACGGCGACCAATTAACAGCTGTCAAGTGATTTATTCTCAGTTTGGTTTGGCAATTCATCATGAATAGACTCACGCCTGAACAACGCTTGCAAATAGTGCAATTTTATTACGAAAATAATGGTTCTGTGCGGAAAACGTATCGCGCACTACGTCCATTTTATCGTCGACAAAATCGTCCATCAGAGCAGTTAATTCGATTAACCATGGAACGTTTTCGCACAACGTTTACTCTTATTGATAACTCGCATCCCCAGAGACGCTGTACGGTGCGTACAGAAGAAGCTATTGCTGCTGTAGAGCGTAGCACTGAGGAAGACCCGAATGAGTCCATCCGCCATCGAGCACAGGAATTGGATCTGTGTCCATCCATGATTACTAACTTTTTCATTCCTGAATTGAATAACCGTGATGTCCAGGATATGTGGTTTCAATAAGACGGCGCAACATGTCACACAGCTCGTGCCACAATAGATTTATTGAAAGACACGTTTGATGACCGCCTAGTTTCACGTTTTGGACCTGTGAATTGGCCTCCAAGATCTTGTGATTTAACACCGCTAGACTACTTTCTGTGGGGCTATGTAAAGTCATTGGTCTATGCGGTAAAGCCACAAACGCTGAACCATTTGGAAGACAACATTCGCCGTATTATTGCCGATATACGGCCACAAATGTTGGAAAAAAGTCATCGAAAATTGGACGTCCAGATTGGACTACATCCGCGCCAGCCGTGGCGGTCATATGCCAGAAATCATATTTAAAATGTAATGCCACAAGATTATCTTTCGGATAAATAAAATTCATGTCAATCGAATAATCCATCGTTGTTTTATTGCAACTTAAAGTTCTATACCTCTATAAAAAACACCCTTTATTAAAAGTTGTGAAAAACTCTTGGAAATAAACATAAATAGAGTAAACGGAAGAACATCGTATTGCCCCGGACTGGACACATTATCTAGAATGTGAGCCGAATATTTTTGGTTTTAGAAAGTAGGCGAGTAAATTTTTTGCATGCAGGGCTCTATGTCAACTGTAGCCCAACATTTCCCTTTGCTTCCCTGTGTCTTCCCTAATATTATTCATAAATCAGAAGAACCAGCATTTAACGTCAACATATAAATTAAACTAAGTTGCATAAGTGAAAAAACTAAACTAATTTTCCTGAGTACAAATAATGAGAAATTTATGCAAAGTGTGTGACCTAAAATATGCTTTAAAAAATTCTTCATATATGAATAAATGAATAAAATCTTAATAACCAGGAATTTTCCTTCTATTATTTTTATTACAAATATCTCAGTGCATACTTTTAAGCGCGAATGTAATAAAATTTTTGCTTTACGATGCTTACATATGAGAACACGTCAAGATTACTTACTCTTGCCAAAAGCTCTAGGGAGCGCAAGCAAGAAGGAATGAAAATATGCTAAACAGTTTCAAATAAAAATAAAAAATGTAAGAAAATGTTTTCATAACTTTCTGATTTTAATAATAAAAATATTTTCTTTTGACATTAATACGCATTTTATGCGATACCTGTTAGCAGCAGCGACAAGTAAGTACAAGTCTTACATACATTTTCATAAAATTCATGAAACTCACCTGCAAAGACAGAGAGAAAGAGAGAGAGAGAGAAATGTTAAGAAAAAGCATAAATATGGGGTAATATTGTTTATAAGAATGAAAAATCTAAACAGTTTAAATTACAATTTTTCTTCTTTTCCGTTTAGAGAACTTTATTAAATAAAGTAAAGAAAAATTTAAATTATTTCCATGTAAAGAATGATATTCTAAGGGAAATAAATCACTTGCAATTTAAATAAATACTCTTAAGTCTTATTAAATATTATTTATGGTGCCCAAAAATATGCTATGAAAAGTGTAATGTTAAGCAAATGTTTATATGCAATGAAATCTTTAATAGAAAATGACATGTTATGACACATTGAGCTGAAATTCCTCTAAGGACGATGAAGCAGCTCTATCTAACTCTATCAAACAATCTCATCACCAGCCATTTGCATGATTTGAATCCAACCAAGACCAGTCTTCCACTACGACAATTACTTAATAAAGGGTCCGCCAAATAATTTTTTTTTGAAGATGCTTTAAAAAAAACTACTGAATATTTTCTCAAATTTCTTTTTTTATTTGAAAGTACAATCCTGCCGGTTAATTGCCTTCAACTCCTGAGTAAATTTGACTTTGTATGGCGTCATACCAAGATCTTTATGCAAAATTCGTCTCAATGATATCTCCGAAATGTTCAATTGTTGAGAACGACGGTGAATTGATGTTGATGTGGCGCTTCATCCACACTTTCTGCCACAGCAGCAATATTCTCGGATGTACGCACTGTTTTTTGCTTTTCACGCTTTGGTTTATCGTCGATGAGGATGCCAGTTTCTTTCACTTTTTTCACAAGATAACGAACATACTTAGAGGTGACGGTGCTTCTCTTCTTCCAAAATTCATACACAATTTTCGCACACATTCTGCAACATTACCATGATTTTCAAAGTAATGTCGCAATATTTCCCAGCGTTGTTCAAGCGTATGCACAACCATATTCGTTCAGCGGAAGGATAAAACTAATCATCTGTCAAATCAGACATGAGTTAAGTGTTACCATTCACGAAATAAGCACTAGTTGAAAAAGAAAAACGTTAAATGGCGCACCCGATAGGTTCAATCCAGCATATTTCTTGTCAATTCAGAGTGCTTTATTATGTTTCAATCGTGAGCGCAATATTCACCACTATTCTGCCTAGGCAACGTAGATTGTTAATGCTTTAGTTCCCTTAAGAAGCAAAAAGGGGGGGGGGGTGTACAAAGTTTCTTCTTAATTTTTCCACCGTTGTCCTTATTCAATTTTATTGAATAAATTTCTACACCAAAGCAGCTAAATAGTCTGTCGTAGCAGATTCTAGAATGATAGAGTTGCCATTTAATGAAAAACTGCTAAACATGTCATTGTTGAGCACCATATTCTCCCACATTACAGCACAAACAATGTCTCATGATATTTCAATAGAGTATTTCGCAATGTTTTAATGCAATATAGTCATGACATCCGTTTCCTTCAAGTGGAGGACAGAAAGGAAACACCTCCAGGAATTATCATACGAATGATAGTGATAGTGAATAATGAATGGAGACCCTACTGTATGCGCCAACTACAGGGGTATAAGCCTTCTCCCTATCGCATATAAGGTTTTTACAGGCGTATTGTGTGAACGACTGAAGCCACTCGTCAAAACACTGATTGGACCTTATCAGTGCGGCTTTAGACGTGGCAAGTCCACCATCGATCAGATCTTCACACTACGCCAAATCCTGGAAAAGACCCACGAAAAACATGTCGACACACACCATCTTTTTGTCGACTATAAGGCTGCCTTCGATAGCCCCATAAGGGATCGTGTTTTTGCCGCAATCTCTGAGCTCGGTATACCTGTGAAGCTGATAAGGCTATGCAGAATGACGTTGAGCAATTCTTGCAGCTCCGTCAAGGTAGGAATGGGCCTCTCCGAACCTTTTGGTATCATGCGACCTCTTCAACTTCATCATGGAGAGTGTTCTGCGAAAGGCGGGAGTGCATCGCAATGGCACTATTTTTCAAAAAAGTGTCCAGTTGCTTGCGTACGCTGACGACATTGACATCATAGGGCGTACCAAGCGAGATGCTACTGCTGCCTTTAGTGCTATTGAACGGGAGTCTAGTAAGATGGGTCTGGCAGTAAATGAGGGCAAAACAAAGTATATGTTATCGACAAGTAGAGATGCGCGGCATATTGATTCTCAGATTACGGCCGATAACTATACTTTTGATACGGTCAAGGAATTCATCTATCTTGGCTACGCTGTAACCACCAGAAATGATGTCAGTCTGGAGATCAAGCGCAGGATCACTCTTGCCAACAGGTGCTACTATGGTCTCAATAGGCAATTGAGTAGCAGAGACCTCTCTCGCGCGACAAAATTAACACTTTACAGGACACTTATCCTACCCGTGCTTCTTTATGGCGCAGAGGCATGGACCCTATTAAGTACAGATGCAGCGGCCTTGAGAGTGTTCGAGAGAAAAGTACTGCGCAAGATCTTCGGTCCAGTGCGAGTTGATGATGATTTCCGTATCCGATCCAACAGTGAGCTGTATGAGCTCCTCAACGACATAGACGTTGTACAGCGTATTAATATCCAGCGGCTGCGCTGGCTCGGCCATGTCGTTCGAAAGGAGGAGAATGCTCCGGCGAAACGGGTATTTGATGCGGGAATCTGCGGAAGTCGGCGAAGAGGACGACCTTGCATCCATTGGAAGGACCAAATCAAGGAAGCCCTGCCATCGATTGGTGTGACCAACTGGCGTAGGCGCGCACGAAGCAGAGGCGTCTGGAAGGATGTGTTGCGGCAGGCCGAAATCCGATAAACGGGTTGTTATGGCCAATTAAGTAAGTAAGTAAGTAATCCTGACTAAAAGGTTGTAATGATCAAAGTACGTAAAATGGCTTTCAAGTCTTTTATTTTCCCAAACAAACTTATTCTATTACTTCAAAAAATGTTTGAATTTTCTCTTTCTCTCTCTTGCACCCATTCTAATCCTTATCCTTGACCTTCACTTGTATTCTAAATATTTCATTTCATATTTTAAATCCTTTCTTTTTTCTGTTTTTCATTTTAATCTCCAAAGAATTTAAATTATTTTTTCCTTTCCTTTGAAACAATATTATTTAAGCCTATTTTCAGGCCGAAACATACTCTCTCTCTCTCTCTCTCTCTCCCAGTTTGCATTGTTTATCATACAAATGAACTTGGAACTTAACAAAAATAAACCCGAAAAAAAATATTTTTTCATCACATTTTAATGTCAAATGTCAAGTTGTTTTTAAATATTTCACCATAACAATACAGAAAACATATGCATACACACACACACACAATAAAGCCTACCTAACAGGCTTACTTACTTTCAAAAAATATTTTTAAAGCATACAACAGGGGGCTTATATTTTTTTGTTTGTTTTTTATTGTGATGAGAGTGTATTTGATTTTCTTAATTTCTTTCTGTTTTTTTCTCGTTTTTTTTTCTTCTTCTGGATCATTGTTCAAAAAATTGTTGTTCTTTTTATTGCTCTTTTATTGTCTCTCCTCTCTTTTATTCTTGCTTTTTTTCTTTGTTCCTCTCTGCTCTTTTGTCTTGCATTATCTGTATGTGTGTGTGTGTGTGTGTATAGTAGAATAAGCGTGTGTGCGTTTACTCTGATTATATTTGTGTTGTTAAGCCGTTTATACTGTTAGAGCAACGTTTGCTTGTTTCTATTATTTTTTCTAAGAGAAACAAAACACATATACATACACACGCATACATAGACAATTGAATTCACATATAAATAGAGGAAATGAAAGGAAATGAATTTATGGCACAACAATTCATTTTTGTGTTGAGTTGTTTGTATGTCCGTCTGTCTGTTTGTCTCTCTCTCTCTGTAAACGAATTAATGGTGTTTGTAGAAGAAAAAAAAAGGAAAAAAATTAAGCTAAACAATGGGGGGAATTCCCCTACATACACACACACACTTAGTCATCATTTCTATTTTCAATTCCAAAGAGAGTAAAAAATATTTAAAAAGAATTTTTTTTTCCACTTTCAATTGCCGTAAAACAAAAAGATTTTTGCGGTTATTGAATACACGCCCACAATGTGTGAGGGAGGGTCAAAAATTTAGCCTACCTAACAAAGAAAATGCAATAAATTGGGGGCCACTATTTTCCCATTTTCAACAGCACAATTTTGATTTTAGCAGAGCTATTCCATAAACTCGATATTTTGTTTACAGTAAGTCTACTTGGCTAGTTTATGCAAATAGCCAGACTTTATTGCTTGATTGTTGGGAAATATTTTAACATCAAGCAATTGTTTTGAGTTGTGAGAGAGCAAAAGAGGGCAAAGGTGTCTGATGGCGACACTGTATGTGTGAACTGGTGCATTTTGTAGATGAAACAACACTTTCTTTCACACCAAATGTAAGGACAACTTAAAATAAGTTGCTCACTACAAATCAAAACTGCTTTAAGCACAAATAGCAGCGCAGTTTAATGCAACAAGAATCAATACCACCTAGAAAATATACTTTAGACATGCATGGCTTGGTATACGATAGGAATGTGTCTGCTTTAGTGAATTGATCAGCTTAACATATACATGTACGATCTCTGTAATCAAAAGAATCCATATTACACTGACAATAAACTGTCGAGATGAGCAGACATGAGAAAGTCGCATAATATGCCAACAAGTTTAGACCTGTTAAAGATCTTTTAATCAGGATCAATTCTACAGCCTGATTTATTGTCATTAAAACAGCCTAAAACACAATACAGGAGTCACCTAAGCGGCGATCAAACTTTTCGCAGAAAATTCCACACTCTGCCTTTTTTTTAAATTCAGCTCCGCGCCCATAGAAATCCACAGTGTCTCCAGAGCAGACCAAATGACAGAACTAACGGCTTAGAATTCTAATGTGAATCTCAAGATTAGTTTCAGACGAGTTACAGTATCAGAATACTAATTTATAGTAGAGGAGTGAGTGCCCATAGAAAATAATGTACCAGCCTAACAGAGCTTTAGAAGTCGCCGTGGTCTAATAGGTAGTGTGTTGGCTTATTAGACGAAAAGCCAGGGTTCGAGCCCCAGGCCGGACATCAAAATAAAATACAAAAAGTATTTCTACGGCGACTTCCTCTCAGCAGATTTCTGGCAAAAACTCTGAGAAATTGCCATGAAAAGTTTCTCAACAATCTGTCGTTCGGAGTCGACTTTTAAACTGTAGCTTCCGCCACTCATTTATAAAATTAACACACACACAACATACGTGGTGTGAGAAACTAGGTCGTAATCCTGACTGAAGGGCTGTAATGACCAATTACGTATGAACAGAGCTTTAGAACTCATTGCGCTTGTTGTCTTTAACATGTGTTGCCTGTGTTTATGAGACATACTGTTCATGGAATCATATTCTTCCTCAAGATGTAGCGATTCGTACTCTTTTTGTGATGTTCGGCATTAATGTTCTCCCATCTGAGGGACCAGTGGCTTTCTGAATTGATTATTTGTACAAAATAGAAATGCCAACGGTTGTGCATGCCACGTTATTAAGTTCAATTCAGTGGAAAAGGTTGGCGAATTTTAAAACTCTTTTGTTTCAAAACTCATAACCCAATTGATAGACTTTCGAACTAAAAATTCAACAATAATTTGTTAATTATTGTAACTTTCCTTTAATAAAGTTTCATTGTTTTTTTCTTCTTTTAATTATTAGATTTCATTTCAAGTGGTCGGTCACTTGCTTTTAACATTTGTTGGCATTTTAATTTAAAATTCTTTCTACTTTACTTTGACAATTTTAAGCTTAAAAAAAGCATTGTAACCTTAACAAATTGCCATTCAATTTCATGTTTTCCATTGATTCTAAGCCTACTTCTAGGGGTATAAAAAGGGTAAAAAAAAAAGCAGAAAAAATGTTTGTTTTCGAAAAGTTTTTTTTTTTTTCTAACAACTTTGCCAAGTTGTTAACGAAACTATTTTTTGACATGATAATGTGTTAAAATAGCAACAACAACAACAAGAGTAATACCAGTAACAGCAACAACTGAAAACATGTTTAGCTGGTACACACACAAAAAGCTTAGCAAAGAAAACGTCTTTGTTGGTGAACAAAAAAAAAAAAAAAAAAAAAAAAAAAAAAATAAAGAAAAAAAGGAGAAAAGAAAATAAAGAAATTATGTTGACATAAGTAGTTGACATGGTAGCAAACAAACATATACACACACTCATACATACACATGAGTATACACATATCGATATGCAACACTTGTGTGTATGTGTAGAGAGCGAGCCACCAGTTTTATTAGTAATAACACACACACACACACAATTTCGTACAAACAGAAAAACAATTTTTAAAAACACATTTTCCGAAAAACGAATTTTTTTTCATGTTTTTGTAAATTGTTGTTATTGCATGTTGCGTGCAATAACATACGCACACGTATACACGCGCTTCTAGTAAGCTTCGGGTAAAGAATAACACTCATACAATAACAACAACAAGTATAGAAAGTGGATATTTTTAGCACAAAAAATAAAGACGACAAAGAAAAAAAAAAACAAACATGTGTGTGCACTTGTCACATAAACTGATATAAAAAAATTACAACATTGTCTCACTGAAAAAAACACACAAAAAGGCACACAGACACACGCACATATATATAGCACTTGGAAAAAACCTCGCTACAACACTTGCTCTATTGCTACCACCACCCTTTCTCGCGTTCTCTCTTACATATTTACTGTGTTACTCATACACTCTTGCATTTGTGTAACCGAAAAAAGGAGGAGGATTGATAGAAAAACAAAACAAGTTTTCGTTATGAAGAGCACACATAAACCCTTACTTAGATTGTAACAAATGCCACTTTAACACACACACACACATGCACACCAAGGCACACACATACAAACATAAATATTAAACAGCACACCAAGAAAGCAAAAAAAAAACGAGAACAAAAAAAATGAAAGCGTATAACGAATGGCTTTTACTGGCAAATATAGAATTAGAAAAAGAACGAAGAAAAAAAGAATAACAACCATATGACTTTAAATGTCATATAAGCATACATATTGTTGCTGGTGTTGTTGTTGTTTTAACACCATTATTTATTTAAAAACATTTGTGTGTAAATGTTTGTGTGCACATGTATTACAGAGGGTGCTGAGACTTGACGTTTTTAACTATGCAAGGACAATAACAGCCAAACAGATTGAAACAAGAAAACCTCATGCCGTACAGAATCACTTTCAGAAACGAATAACGACGTGCGCTCAACCTTTGAAAGGAAGTAAATGTTACCACGAAATGGCGTGCTTCAAGTGATTTAAACTTAATCAATTAAGGTACAAAACCCCGGATAAATAGGAAAATGTGTTCTCCAATTTTAAAAAAATGTAAGAGGATAACCCATAACCCTTGCAGAACTCAGAGAGAGAGAGAGAGAGAGAGAGAAAGTAATTACATCACCAACGAACATCACAGCACGGACAGCTATCAGTACCTCCTGAAAATAATGTGTGTGAAGATAAAAATCGAATTTGAAAATCCAAGACGCACTCCATATATTTTAGCAGCGCCACATTTGGCGTTAACAGAGCAAAATTTCCTCTTAACAGAACAAAATTTGCCTTAACAGAGCACTGTTAGCTATTTAACAGTATGCATCTGAACAAGCCCACTTGTTTAGAAGCTAAATTTGGGAAATACTCTTGGTCTATGACTACTATACAGTATGCAAAGAAAGGTTCCAAGGCCCCTTAATATAATCAGCAACACAGTCACGCATAAAGTGATGATGGTATTGAGAAAATTGGCTTTGAAAATATCAATTTTTTCCTTGAAAATTCTCTAGAAGATCAGTGGCCATTTTGGAACATATAAGAAATAGTATACCATACAGACTATATGCAAATGGTACTCCAGAGGGTACTATTTCGAGCCGTGGTAGTGGGAAAGCTGAACTCCTCCACCCTCACCAACCATCCTTTACATTTCAACACTTTTGTTCACAAATAATAGTATGATCATAATGAGAATCATATTTTATGTCAATAGTCTGCAATAATTGCAAAGTAGAAGACTAATCAACTATTGCCACTGTTAAACAGTTAACAGCGCTCTGTTAATAGCAAAGTTTACACTGTTAGAGGCAAGAAGTGGCGCTGCTAAAAGTATGGGTTTGCGTCTTTGATTTTTAAATTCGAATTTATCTTCACAAATATATGAAAATAAGTGGAAAAAATAAATAAAACTTCCCATCACCAGTACACTTAATGCATGTTGAGAGAGGACATTGATTCTAAAAGCTAAGCCAGTGGGCAACCCTATTAATCTAGGCCCTGTTAAAGTAAACGCACTGAAATAAGGAAACCAAATAATAAGAAAATAAAGAGAGATGCTTAACAACAGGTTTATGCTTCTCGAAACGCTACTGGACAACTGCAGAGCTCTCGTATAATGAGTCTTTCGTTCTCTGAAATTGGATTGTTGGAATATGGTTTCACTGTTTTCTGTAGACAGCTGTCTTTGAGTGAGTTTATCTGCTAGAAAGCCATAATAGAAGCTTTGTGACTTATAAACCGCTTTTAGGCTTTTGGGGTTTTGATTACCTGCTTTAGAACTTATCCAAATGGTTAGAAAGAACACTTACACACTCCGTTTTAGTGCAACACTGGAGTTTTAAGAATATTCCAGTTAATGAAAGAGATATAAGCCTTTCGGAGTTCATCAAATATGGGGACGCAATGTTTGGCGACGACTTTAACTTCAAAACTAGAGCAGGCTATGTTTGCTGACAAAGCAATGACAGTTTCAAACGTATTTTTGCAAATGATAGCAAATACAGGAGGTCCTAATTGGTTATTACAACTCTCGTTGTGGCGGAACTTACTTTTTAACGTCTACTCCGAGCGACACACTTCTAAAATCAATTTTATTTGCTTACAGAATTTTTGTCACACGACTGCTGAGAGAGGAAGCCGCCGAAGTAATATTTTTTTCAAATTTCGTTTTTTTTTCAGGATGTCTAAGCTGGGCTTTAAACCACGAGACATATAAAAACGATTCAATAGAAAATTTTTGCTAAAACACTTTTTTACCGCTGAAAGTATGCTACAAAAAAATGTAAATTCCCCTAAAAGTATGATTTAATTTATTCCATAAAAACTTTCTATTTGCTAACAACATATTTAAAATTAAGTAGACTTGATTATAAAATTTTTTTTTTATTTTTTTTAGAACCTTTGTTGCCATAACTATTTAAAATTGTTCATTTAACGGGATGCTTTGTCTCTTTTTTTATTGTGTCTGTTGTGGTGTCTCTTGTTTTCCAAAGCCATACTTAAGCCGTGAGATTTATGCAACCATTGTTGTCACAGTCATTTTTTTTCTTTTTTGTTTTTGTTTTAATAAAGAGAACTTTTACTTGTCAGCCTGGTTTAATGCAATAAAAAAAATACAGAAAATAGAGAAAATATTCTAGAAAAACCCAACTGTTTGTAGGCCATTATATAGAAATAAAGGTGTGTGTGTGTGTGTGTGTATGTGTGTGCGATAGTTGTTATCACTAAAACCGGAAAACTGTGTGAAAAGCCAACAAAAGCGGATTTACGGAACTGGTTTAAATTTTTTTCCACTTTCTTGCAACCAACACTACTGTTGCCGCTACTGTGTGTTTTAAAGGAAGCCTAACATTATGCCATGAATTTAGCAGATGAAAACTAAAATGTTGCGATTTTTTTTCCCAGGTTTTTTCACTTTTTATTTATTTAAGAGAGCAGCACACACAGATATCATCTACACGACTTTCTATTTATTTTCTCTATGAAGTGTTTTTCTTTTTTTCTTCTGTTTTTTGTTGCTTACTTTATGGCGCTTTCACTGGGGTTTTTGCTGGGTTCGTTCGTTTGTTTATTTTTATATTTTTCATATGCGGCCACCATATTTAAATGCGGCAGTAAAATGACAAGTATTTGAGGGTGTATGAATTTTATAGAAATAAAAATAAACAAAAAAAAAACTCTTTCTCTCACACATTCAAACCAAAACACGTTTATTTATTTACCGTTAGATGTGGTACATCATAATACAAGCGAGTGTAAAACTGGTTGGCAAAACAAAAAAACGCCAACAAAAAAGGGACAAAAGAAGTGAAAACGTCACAAAAAAAAAAAAAAAGAAAAGTTGTGTTGAAAAGAAACACCAGCACCTGACAAATAAAATCGAGGCTTTTAGGTCATTTGAACTAAAGCTAACGGGGATTTCATGTGCTACACATACATACATATATTTGTATGTGAGTGAAGGCGAGTTGCGTCTCTATAGCTTGCTATGCCACAACACGTAGCAGAAAAAAACGGGAGAATCACTGCATCATTAAACACATACAAGGGGTTAAACTTTTTAGTACCCAAGCATATTCTCTCTAATATTATAACGAGCATATACAGGGTGATTAATCACTGCTGGCTTTGCCTTCTTTTGTGACAATTAGGCGGCCTTGCTATCAGAAGAAATGGTCATCGTGATTGTAAAGCCTCTGGCCACTGACAGAGGTTGGGGATAAATCTCAGCAGGATTTCTGCAGGGAATGTGGAGATGAGTAGGACTTGAACACAATAAAGCTTCGCCTCTGTGACAGACCGGCTCCTTGTATAGGAGATGAATGATTACCCAGGAAGAGAGCATTTAAATAATCTTTCAGAATGCCAATATTCTTACTATTTTAAGGTTTATAACGCAATTACTATGGCCAAGTGGTGTACATTTATTCTGTCCGCTTTCTAGAAATATAATACAATGTGTTCCAGGACCTCAGGGTGTTTTTGTATTTGCTAAAGGGTCCGCCAAATAACTTTTTTTTTGAAAATGCTTTAAAAAAACTACTGAATATTTTCTCAAATTTCTTTTTTATTTGAAAGTACAATCCTTCCGGTTAATAAAGGAAAATAATTTCATCAAATGGCTGCCTCGGCTGGCCATGCAGTAGCCTACACGATCGGTCCAATTTTTAAGCACATTATCGATTGTGTGCAGCTGTATTTCACCAATGGCTTCATGAATATTGTCCTTTAAAGCGGCAATTGTCTCTATCTTGTCGGTGTAACACTTTGACGGCACCCCACAAATAATAGTCCAACGGTGTCAAATCGCAGCTCCGAGGTGGCCAAACGACATCAGCTCTGCGGCTGATAATGCGATCTTCAAAAACAGGGCGCAAAACATCGAGTTTAGCTTCGACTGTGTGGCACGTAGGGCCGTCCTGTTGAAACCAAATGCTGCCAATATCCTCCTCTTCAATTTTTGTGAACAAAAATTCGTTCAACATGGCCCGATAACGATCGCCATTGACAGTAACGGCCACTCCTTGTTCATTTTCGAAGAAAAATGGCCCAATTATGCCTCTGGACCAAAATCCGCACCAAACAGTGACACGTTTTGGGTGCGTCGACTTTCAATGTATGCGTGCGAGTTTTCTGTTCACCAAATGCGACAATTTTGCTTGTTTACATACCCGCCATGATCGATATGGGCTTCATCTGAAAAGATGATTTTTTTTTTTTTGCCAAAATCGGCATCTTCTGTAAGTCGATCGCAGGCCCACTTAGCGAAGCGAAAACGCATTGGATGGTCCATATTCGTTCAGCGGAAGGATAAAACTAATTATCTGTCAAATCAGACATGAGCTAAGTGTTACCATTCACGAAATAAGCACTAGTTGAAAAAAAAAATGTTAGATGGCGGACCCGATTCTATGACACACACATCTGCTGTCACAGTTTCTTGGACGTCTCAAACGTCATTCCGCTCTTACAGATGTAACATTTTATTGCTTTCAGTAGTCAGATTGAAAGCACTGTGGTTCTAGAGATCACAGCAGTATGTTGAAGAGTTTTACGACGTCTTGAAATTGGCTACAGCCCCAGCAACTTACGAATTAAGGTTTTGAGTAGCCAAAGTTAACTTTTCTGATACTTCCTATTGAAAACGTGATATTTAAACCCGTTTTCGATCCTCTTTTTATAATGCTGAACACTTCTAAGAGTATTTCCTTCAACTACAAATTGAAGATAGGATGGTGGAGAAATGCATTCACTTCATTATTGGAATTTCGCACCAACGGAGTACCAATTTCGTATTTTCCATGATATTACTGATACTGCTGTGTTACAATTTTTATTTCGATTGTTTAGCTCAACACCCTGCATACAATCATCGTGTACTTTTATTGTCGTTCATGTGTTTGTGCATAAAAATACCTGTATGCATATGGTATGATATAATAATGACCCAAGTTTTTTTCAAATCCCTCTCTCACTCACACACTTCCTATACACACCACTCTTCATATAAAATTAGGGTAAATAAATACAAATACTAAGGCTATGACACACACAGTATACAGGCCAGCATCATTACCTATACATATATACATATACAGAGACACAAATACACATGATTATTTAAAACACAAACAAAAACAAAAACCGAAAAATAACCCAACATTTATATGCACGACGAAAATACAATTCAACACACACATACTAACAGCCACAAATAGAACATACAGCACAGCATGCATACATACATAGGAAACATACAAACAAAAGCATGAAGAAATCGACAGAAAAACAAAAACAAAATAACGACTGCGACTACTAAAAATAATAATTAAACCGAAGCTGGTTTCGTTTTCATTTTTTTTTTTTTTTTTTTTTTGTTCGACGCACGTTTTGTTTGGTTTAATAGCAGCAGTTCTTGTTCTTGCTGGTTAGATTTTGTTTAAGTCAGCACATATATGTGTACATATCTAAGTGTGTGTTTGTGTATAGGTTTGGGTATGTCATCGTTTTTTATTTGTTTTTAAAGAGAGCAATTCTTATTGTTGGGTTTTTTATTCTCTTGTTTGTTTTGTAAACACATAAGGAGTGTAACTTAAAATAACCAGCTTATGGTTGGTCATGTATTTTATGCAGCATTAAGAGGTTTGCTTGCTTACTTTAATAAAATTCGCTGTTATTCCTTTCCCTTTTTCTCATTCTCTCTCTCTCTTTCGTGTGTCGAGTGATAAAACACATACACAATAAGCAAGTTTTAAAGGAGTTTGTTTATGTTGTTGTATTCAACTGTGTGTAGATAGTTGGTTGACTTTTATAGTGAAAGTTTAACAGTTTTTTTGAATACACGGGCTTTAATTCGCTGCTTATTTTATAGTTTCGAACATAATGAGCCACAATTTTTGTTTTTTCTTTGCGTGTATAACAGTGGGTGTTTGTAAGAGTTTATAGGCATTTAAAACGAATTGCCAATTAACCGCCTAATTTAAGCCAAGAATAGTGTTGCAGATAAAATTCCTTTAAATACGAATTTTAGCTCTGCTTTTGAATGGAACGAAATTTGAAAAAATGTTTCCTTCAATTGCCTCCCAGCAGTCTTCTGGCAAAAACTCTGACAGTAAAATAAAATTGCTATGAAGAGTTTCACAAAAAAAAAATTGTCGTTCGTAGTCGTCATTAAACTGTAGGTCCCATCACTCATGTATAAAATTTAACGCACTCAACATAGGTAGTGTGAGAAACTAGGTCGTAATCTTGACTAAAAGGTTGTAATGACCAATTATGTACATATGTATGTACATACATACATGAAGAATTTCTCCAATAAAAAAAAATCTCTCGTTCAGTCGTTATTAAACTGTAATTTAGTTCTGACTAAAGGTTCGTAATGGCCAATTAAGCAATTACGTAAGAATTTAAACATGCTAACTCCAAACCATAGCCCTGGTAATAATAACATGCCATTAAACAAATCTTTCTTGCAAGCATAAACGAAAAACAAGCCACAAATACTTTCTATTGGACCTAATACAAGTATAATTAATTATGAATTAAAAATAATTTCAATTTTAATAGTTTTTTGATATCCTATCCTATCCTTCCCTTTTCATATCTGCTATATTCAATATTGAATTGCAAATTAAAAACATTCATTCACACAATAAATGAGCAACGAATTAAATACACATAAATTAAAGCATATTTTACGGCTTTTATTTGTGGTTTATAATTTAATTGTGGTATATTTTCCACTACAGCACCGCAAGCAACATGTTTTTGCAGCAAATGAATGAAATTAAATACATACCTTAACAACAACTCTACAACAAATACTACAATATATAATATTTCAAATAAAATTAAAAAAAAACCATCATTCATCTACAATAACAATATGGGCTTACATTAATGAAGTTCATTATTTAGTTATAAAAGCCATTGAAAACAATGTGAAGGAGGCTTATAAATATTTTAATTGAATACCTTTGCACACAGCGAGCGAAATAGAATATGTGTGTATTGGAGTGACAGAGAGAGTGCGGCAAGATATTTGTTTAACAAATTTAAAGCATATTTTTGGGTGTTCAAGTTAATTAGTGTATAAAATGTTTATGATTTAATTTTTCTTTTATTTCCACTGGCATTATTTAATTTTTTTGTTGTTGTTGTTGTCGTTTTAAATAAAATATTATAATTGCATATTTGTGTGAATATGAATGTATGTTTGCATGTGTGCATAATTAAAAATTAATAGCAAATAAATTGGGTGTGAAATTTTTGGTTACAGCTGAACCATTTTAAACACACGGAGTACGGCGTATAAATTACACGATCCTACAAAGAAAACATAGAAACTATGGTCTTGCTAAAATCTTGATAACACTTGATCTGGGTATCCCTATTGACTTCACTGAGTTCTTTAACTTTGTTCATGAGTTACAAAGTCAGATCGGCTAAATTTGTAACCGCCCTCGTACAATTTCCTTTAACATACTTTTTGGCATGTTAAAATTTTGTTGACAATTTCTTTTTTTGTAGCATACCTGTAGGTGCTTAATTTTCGTAGTTTATTATTTAAATTCCTGGTTATGTTTTGTTGTTGTTGTTTTTGTTTGCTTTGTTTGGCATACTAGTCTCGCTTAAGTTATTAATAATTTTGGGGCAAAAAAAAATTTTGGAAAAAAGTCAATTCGTATTTAAATATTGTGGTCTCGTTTGGTGGTTTTAATATTTGAATTGTGAAAATTAATTAAAAAATTATTTTATTTTTGTAATTTATGCTCGTTTAGCACAAAATTCTAAAAAAAAATTAATTTTAAATTGCATGTTTGATAAATAATAGGTTTTTAAGCTAAACTAGTCATTTAAATTAATTGAATAGAAGCTGCTTCTAGAGGCAAAATTTATTCATTTAAAAACGACCATTAAAGAATTAAATTTTAGAAATTTAGCTTAGTCGCCTTAGTTCAAAAGGAAGTGTATTGGCTTATTGGAAGAGAGTATGTGGTTCAAACCCCAGCTCAGACATCTCGAATAACACGAAAAATTAAAAAAAATAAAAATTTTCTTCCGGAGACTTTCTCTCTCAGGGGTCTTCTGATAAAAACTCTGCGAGTAAATAAATTCGCCATGAAAAGAATTTCAAAAACCTGTTGCTCGGAGTCTATGAATAAAATTAGCACACACAACATGGGTGGCGTGTGAAGGTAGGTTGTAATCCTAACTAAAAGGGTTTTAATTAAATAAGTAAGTAGAGGGAACGACCAGTAGGAGAATAAAAATAATCGCCCCGCCTTTTGGTTTTAGCTTTCACTTAGATTCCCGTAGAACAGGCAACTTAAGTAGACGATTTTATAGGATGCAGGCAATAAAACTCAATTGATCGTGAACCACATTGTTGCTCCATTAAAGTCCTAAACTTTTTCAATACAAATAGAGAGGGCAAGCTTTCAGAAAAATGCTTTAATTTGTATAGATTAGAATCATGATAGAAAAACTATTCTCTTTGGCTGCTAGCATTTGCCCCATTAGATGCCTCGACTTTCAAATCAATACTGAGCCTATTTTAAAACGAATGTGGCATGTAAAACCATTTATTGATTCCATATTCTTGGAGCATTTCTTAAACAATTTAAATTCTTTAAACAATTGCTTTCTCAAATTTGAATTTTTATGAAAAATGTACAGTCTACTTTTAGGCTCGTTACTACAACGACATACAGAGATCTTACATTCCAACATTTCGCTTTAAAGCAAACAAAATAAAACCCCAAATGGAATTTAAGTTGTCCAAGTATTTCCATAATCCCTTATCCGAAAACGAATGCGAAGCGAACTTAACAACAACAAAAAAATTAAATCTTTTGCTTTCAACTCTGTTGGGTTTAAATACATTTTTCATTTTTTTGTAGCCTACTTTAAGGGGTATTATGTTCACAAATTTGTATGCAATAAATTGTATGCCTCTGTGTGCGTGTATATGTGTAAAGTACAAATGTGGCATGCCGCATGCCATATATACACAAAATGCATTGCCATGTAAATTTAAAGGTACACACAACTACAACAACAATAGCAACAACAAAAATGGCATAGGCTGTTAATTTTGTGGCAAAGAAAACAACAATACAATATAAAGAGTGTACAAAAGAGCGGCTATGGAGCGGTAAAAGCAATGAATATAATGGAATTTATTGTTGTTGTTGTTGTTGTCGTGTTGTTGTAAATTAAGCAGGCCTGTTCACGCACGTATGCGGTTTTCAGCGACATGCATAAGCTTTCATCAATGGTCACATAATCACAGGATTTATTTACTAAAAACATGGTCCTGCTACAACGAAAAAAAAAGAGAAAAGCCAAAACAAAAAGGACAATGCATTACCACTGACACACACTCACATATGCAATAACAATAACAACAACAACAGTAGATAGACGCCAATATAAAATATTCAAACAAAACTTTATGCACAACTAAAAAATCAATAGCCGTCGTGTTAGGCTATAGAAAATAAATTTCATTTAATATTCGAAGCCTAAATGTAGGCTACAAAAATTCATAATTTTTATTTTAATCTTCATTTTAAAAAGTTTTAAAGAGATTTTTAGTTTTTATTTACCACACATATTACAAATTAAATTGAAATCCGTAACTCAAAGTTAAGAGTATTCGAAATGCTTGAAATGAAAGTCATGATGAGCCATACCAAGCACAAGTGAATTTAGGCTGAATGTAAGCTACGCTTATCTTTAACAAAGCAAACGCTTTAAATAGCGCAACACAAACGTTGAATGATTCATTAACGATGTCTAGTGGAGATTATAACGGGTGATTTTTTAGCTATTATCTTTTTGGCAACACTGGTTTAAACAGCTCACGCACGTCCCGTGTTTTGTTTCACTGTCAAACATCTTCAGTTTGGTCTATAATTTAATCATGAATCGTCTTACAAACGAACAACGCTTGCAAATCATTGAATTTTATTATCAAAATGCGTGCTCTGTTAAGAAAGTTCATCGCGCGCTTCTTCAATTTTATGTTGTCAGTTTAATCGACCCACTGAAGCGGCTCAATGGATACGTAAATAAGCAGAATTGTCGATTTTGGAGTGAAGATCAGCCAGAAGCATTGCAAAAGCTACCAATGCATCAAGAAAAAGCCACAGTTTGGTGCGGTTTATGGGCTGGTGGCATCATTGGACCGTACTTCTTTAAAGATTCTGCGAATCGTAACGCAACTATGAATGGTGAGCGCTACCGTGAGATGATATACAACTTTTTTTTTTGCCCAAAATGCAAGAGCTTGACTTGCATGACATGTGGTTTCAACAAGACGGTGCCACATGCCACACAGCACGCGTAACAATGGACTTATTGAGAAGCGAGTTCGGTGAACATTTTATTTGACGTTCGGCAACGGTCAATTGGCCGCCTAGATAGTGCGATTTAACGCCTTTAGACTATTTTTTGTGGGGCTATGTTAAAGCTCATGTCTTTACAGACAAGCCCGCTTCAATTGACGCATTGGAAGACAACATTGAAGCATTTATTCGTGAGATACCGGCCGAAATGTTGGAAAGAGTATGCCAAAATTGGACTAAGCGGATGGACCATTGGAAGCGCAGTCGCGGTCAACATTTGCATGAAATAATCTTTAAACATTAAATTATATGGACCCTACTACCGATTCAAATAAAGATTTCATGAATATTTCTGAATTTTATGTGTTTTTTTTTAATTTTCCTATAGCTCTTAAAAAAATCACCCATTACAGTTTTATTTTGAATTGTTTACGTTTTTAAAGCCTAAATATATGCAATATTTAAATAGATAGAATTTCAAAACATGAAAGTGTTCGGAAACAATATTGCTTCAAAACATACTCCAATTCTTTAAAGCGAAAGCCGTGACTGGGTAGCATAGAAACTTGTGTAGCAAATCAGTAAGTTATGGATTTCGAGGTATAGCCGTAGTATTGAGAATGAATGGCTCGCACACTTGATGGCATGGGTACTCACTCATTTGGTTGTTGGTTCTCATACTGCAATCAGTTACAATTAAAGATATCGATAGAAGGATCCAAGAGAAGGAGCAGAGGGATCACAGATCGAGATATAACACTCTTTTTGGCCATCTCTTGATGGCGATTGAACCGTCTTGCTGTTAGGATTCAATAAGCCCAACGTGAAAGTAGTGGCAGTGGTCGTGGTATAGTAGAAGATGTGTTGGTTTATAAGACGAGAGCCCATGGTCCAAAGCCCATACATCTTGAGTAAGAAGAAATATGAAAAAAAATACTTCCTTCGACGATTGCTTCTCAGCAGTCGTCCAGCAAAAACTCTTGAGTGTAAATAAAATTGCAATAAAAAGTTTCTCAAAAATCTACCGTCCGGAGTCTAGACACAAGGGTGTTGTGAGAAGCTAGGTTGTAATCTTGACTAAAGGGTTGCAATTACCAATTCAATAAGTTTCTTATGGAATTTCCTTGCGATTTGAAGTCGATAACGGAGAATTGTGAAAGGTTTCAGCCGGAATTCTGCAGAGTTTGTGGAGGTGAGGTAGACTTGAAAGCAACAGAGCATCTCCTTTGTGACTGTCCTTTAAAAAGGCCAGTAATTTTATCCCTGTGTCAACCAGAGGCCCCAAATTATACTCTGGATGTATATTTTAGAGATTCTGGTATGATTAGAAGCTATTAAATGAAAGAGTGCAGAAAATCTCTGTATTTGGATGTCTTTGCACGACTAGTGTTAATGTTGCCTCAACAATGTTTCGTGCACACTCCTTATACATATGCGCACGTTTATACATGGAAAGTCTATTAAATGAATTTTCTCTAAAGCTCTTAATTTAAAGTGTGTTCCCGGAGCAACACTCTGCGTGCTTTAAGGTGGTTTTTCTTTATTTTTTACGATAAATTCTGTTGATTTTCATACTTTTAACCTCGTCAGTTTCAATTAAACTACACCCAGAAGATATATTTTCCTTGAATAAAATAGGGCGAAAGGGAGAAAAAGGGGGAAAAATGCAACAACTTTATAATGATAAAATATTATAAACAATAGCAACAGCAATAACAACAACAACAACAACAATATCTAAAATAACAGTAAAAATAACGACAAAATTTCACCGCGAAACTCATGACATGTCAGTGGTTTTATATACAGGCACACACACACACACATAACCGCTGAAACCATTCGCTTGTGCATCATGCGAATATTCACTCACTTGTCCTAACACCGCTTGCTGCCTGCTATCTACACTACTGCTAACGATACGTTGCACTGCCACGAATTCCAGATACTCTCGGTTTTTTAAATTTTTTTCTTTTTGTTGCTGATAAAAATTGCAAAAATATTTAACAAAAAAAAAAAAAAACGGTAATAAATACTAGCAGGGGGTGGGAGTTTCTATCGCGTTAAAGTTCTACTGAATGCTGCTCAACTGAAACATTTTTGCAATGATAACCAGCGCTTTGGTATTTGCATAGGCGCCAGATAATTTAATTTTTTTTTTGTATAAATAAAGTTATGCCCCTGGGGGTTCACAATAGTCCTCAGAGACCTACAATACCCCTGCAGACGCGTTCCAATTTATAATTTGGTAATAAAATCAGTAGACTTTCTGAAAGTATGACCTATAAAGTGCACCTACAAATACTACGTATTGCAGCAATGTCCACAATCCAGTACTCACTACTGATGCCGCTGGACCGTCAAGTGGAGTTTGTTGTTGATAGATTCTCTAGGATGATAGCAACCAGAGGTCAGCAATGAGTATTCAAAACGATGAGTAGATTCGAATCATACTTATAATTTCTGATACTTATACGCATTCATACTTATTTTAATGTCATACTTATACTACTCATGCTCAAAGTTTGAAATACTCATGGTACTCATACTTAACAATACGCCTGATGTTATTGATTTCGACTCTCCATAACTCATCGTATACACGAATCACAAAATAAGTATGATTCGCGTACGAACACTACAATACTCACAAGAAGGCTGTGTGTTTGCTCTCCTTGCTGTCTTTGGCTTTGTCTTTCTTCTTTTTTTTTAATCCAACAACAACTACGACTGTAAATTTTGATGAATGATTCGAATTACTCGAATTATTTATGAGTATTATAAGTATTTTTCTAAATTTGTGAATCTGAATGAGTAGGCGTATGAATCAAACATAGTTCGAATGTTATGAGTTTGATGTCAACGTTGTACCCATACTCATTGCAACTTGTACTCATAAATCAATGTTGTACTGAGTACGAATGAATCAGAGTAGTTGGATTTCAAAACTGTTGGCTCACTCATACTGAAAATTTCATGAGTACTTATGAGTAGCGAAAAAGCGATTCATTGCTGATCTCTGATAGCAACCAGTCCGTTTGTTGTTGCCTTGAATTGTCTTGATGATTCTGAGAAAAAGTTAGTTTTTCAAGATGACTGCAAGAGGATGGGATCGTCTAAAGAAATACTTTTTTCAGCTTCGAAGTTTGAAGCTTGAAGTTATCTTCTCATTAGACAACTTGCTACCCATGGCAACTAGATACTCTCATAGCTTTTGCTGGAATACTAATAAGACGTGGTCGTCAAAGGAAATATTTTTTTAAGAGGTCTAAGCTGGAATTTGAACTAGGAGTTCCAATTTAGAAAATCAGCAAATTACTTACGATGACTATATATGCTCCTATAAATATACTACAAAAGGCATTCAATTTCATGCAAAAACTATGGAATTTATTTACATAAACTTATAACTTATAAATATTCAGGTGCCACGCCCCCTCCTACTTGAGATACTAAAAATTGTTGCTTCCTATGTGTTATTAAGATAATCTGACAGACTTTTCTGTCTTCAAATATTTAATGCTTATACGTAAATACATACATAAGATTTATGCTTTCCGAACACATGCATGTGCATATCTATAAGTAAGTATATATGTACTAGAGGATAACAACTAAAAGTATGCAATAAATTTTAAAAAAATTTGTTTTTTTTTCTTTTTTATGCTCCTGTTGTCAAGTTTTATGCGTAAGATTTTTTTTTTTTTTTTTGATTTATTCAGTGTAAAATGTTGGGGCGCAAAAATACGATAGAAACCGAGACAGAGAGGAAAAAAGTCCATTTTAGCATTATTAAAATGAAATATGCGAATATTAAACTATAAAAATTTATTAAAAAATAGAAAGAAAAAATTGAAAAAATGTGGAAAGAAATATGGCAACAAAAGGTTTTAGGAACTGTGAAAAATAATACTAAAAAAAATTAAAAAAGAAAATGAAAATAAAACTGAATTTAACTATAACAGGAAGCATATTTTTTTTTTGCTCGCTGCTCTTTCACTTCCCTACGCCTCTCTTCCTCATCCTTTCCCTCTCTCTCGCCCCTTTTTTATGCATATTTTCAATTGAATGAATATGTTTAGAAGTTAAAGAGAGAAAAAGAGAGTGAGTAGTCAGTAGAAACTGGTATAGTTTAGAAATTTATAGCATATTTTATGGATGGAAGTAAATAAATTTTAATGGCAGTGTAATAATGCTAAAAAGAGTACAAAACAAAAACAAATGAAAAAAAGTTTTAAAATGGTTGAAGCAAAATAGTATCAGAGAGAGAGAGAGGCAATTTTATTTTTATTAAATTACAACGAAATATTTACAAAATAAAATGAATTAAACAATTTTTATTCATTTCTTTCCTCTTTTTTTTTAATAATAAAAACTAAAATCCATAAAAAAGGTAAGTAATGTTATTAAAACATTTTTAAAAGATTTTTAATCAAAGTTTTTTATTTTTATTTTATTTATTTAGTTTCCTTTAACACAACAGGGTGGCTTGGGATTGCGGAGCTAAGAAGCTTCAACGCTAGTATTTAACACTCACGGGAAGCTAATCAAATGGGTATAGAGTATCACAGACCATATGGTTAGGTTAAGTTAGGTTAGTGTGATAGCTTCCATACCTAAGGCTCACTTGAGCACGCAAAGCAGCCCGTTGTGACGCCACAGATGAACGCAGTCTTTGTACTGACCAAGTGCCTCCGAACCAAGGAGAGAGAAGTTAGTCAGCGCAAGGGCTGCATATACCCGAGGAATGAAAGGAATGTGTTGCAATTACAAATTTTTAATATTTTTGAAATTGGAGAGGAAATACTAAAAGAAAGTATGGCAGTAACAAGAAGGAAATTTAATTTGCTTAAGACCATGTAACAGAATGTGTGTGAAGATAAATTCGAATTTAAAAACCAAAGACGCAAACCCACACATTTAGCAGCGCCACTTCTTGCCTCTAACAGTGTAAATTTTGCTATTAACAGAGCACGTTAACCGTTAAGTAGATTAGTCTTCTACTTGGCAATTATTGCAGACTATTGACATAAAATATAATTCTCATTATGATCATTATTATTTGTGAACCAAAGTGTAAAATGGTTGGTGGGGGATGAAGGACGGAAATTCGAAAGAGGACCCTCAGTACTACCATTTGCATATAGTCTGTATGGTGTACTATTTTTTTATGTGTTCCAAAATGGCCACTGATCTACATACATACATACATAATTGGTCATTACAACCCTTCTGTCAGGACTACGACCTAGTTTCTCACACCACTTATGTTGTGTGTTAATTTTATACTTGCGTGATGGGACCTACAGTTTCAAGTCGACTCCGAATGACAGATTTTTGAGAAACTTTCCATGGCAATTTTATTTACTGTCAGAGTTTTTGCCAGAAATCTGCTGAGAGGAAGTCGCCGAAGAAATACTTTTTGTATTCTGTTTTGATGTCTGGAATGGGGCTCGAACCCTGGCTTTACGTCTAATAAGCCAACACACTACCTACTAGACTACGGCGACTGATCTTCTAGAGAATTTTCAAGCAAAAGATTGATATTTTCAAAGCCAATTTGCTTAATATCATCATCACTTTATATGTGATTATGTTGCTGATTGTATTAAGAGGCCTTGGAGCCTTTGCATATAGTATGGTACCCATAGACCTAGAGTATTTCCCAATATTAGCTACTAAACTAGTGAGCTTGTTAAGATGGATACTGTTATGTAGCTAACAGTACTCTGTTAAGGACAAATTTTGTTCTGTTAAGAGGAAATTTTGCTATGTTAACACCAAATGTGGCGCTGCTAAAATTTATGGATTGCGTCTTGGATTTTCAAATTCGAATTTATCTTCACACACATTGTAACAGATATTGGCAGTCATTGACAGGCAAGACTTTGAAATGAAAGAAAGAAGAATTCATGCGATTTTTGCCTATACGTTTCCATTCTAATGGAATAATTTGAAGGAATGGAGGAGTTCTCCCCTCGAAATACTGTTAATCAATCGCAAAATTTATCTTTCACAAGATCTCAGAAATGTAAGCAAAATTAAAAGACCGCCAGCCAAAGCTTGAAATAAATGCCAAGAAAATCAAAGCGTCAGAACCAATCAGTTGAATGCGTAGACACCTTGTTGATCAAATCCTCATAGCAAATGTATTCACATTTTGTTAAAAAATGTTTAATTATTTAGATTTGACTTTATAAGGAGAGTCTTATGAAAGGGCAGACGAAGATGCAATCGACATCAATCATTCAAAGTTAGAAAAGACGATTTTGCTTTAAATTTAGGCAACAAAAAAAAAAACACATTTGAAATCACTTACGGGTCACTATGCCATCAACAAGGACTTGTATAGGAGGCGTATATTTTATACCTTTTCCTGTAGTCAAAATAGCACTTGACCATCAACTGCGTTACGCTGGGTTATAGGAGATGCAGGCTCCTACTAGCATATATGTACGTTGGTTGCAAAGAACTTGCCGAGACCGCCATTGAAGAAGCTAGTCCGGATTGTGATTGACACGGGCAGACGCAACAAATAAATTGTTGTTGTAGTGCAGTCTGGCGTCTTGGTTCTGAAACCTTATAATAAAGGGTGTTTTTTTATGGAGGTATAGAACTTTAAGTTAGCATTACTTTTCAAGATGGCGACCGATTTAACAGCAGTCAAGTGATTTATTCTCAGTTTGGTTTGGCAATTCATCATGAATAGACGCACGCCTGGAGTAGAGTCGTCGAACGGGCCCAAAACGAGATTACCGTTGTTCCCGATTTTCATAAGCGAATTTTGTTTAGCGATGAAGCGCACTTCTGGTTGAATGGCTACGTCAACAAACAAAACTGCCGCATTTGGAGTGAAGGTAATCCTCAAGTGTATGTGGAAACACCGTTACATCCAGAAAAACTGACTGTTTGGTGCGCTTTATGGGCTGGTGGAATCATTGATATACGGCCACAAATGTTGGAAAAAGTCATCGAAAATTGGACGTCCAGATTGGACTACATCCGCGCCAGCCGTGGCGGTCATATGCCAGAAATCATATTTAAAATGTAATGCCACAAGATTATCTTTCGGATAAATAAAATTCATGTCAATCAAATAATCCATCGTTGTTTTATTGCAACTTAAAGTTCTATACCTCTATAAAAAACACCCTTTATATCGGCTAGAGCAATAAATTTCTTTCTCACGTAACATTGTGAGTAATGAATAGGCCTTTCAAAGCAAAACATGTACCATTTAAAAATCATTTTACCATAAATAGGCTTTAAACCCAATGCTATGCTTAATATTACTTTAAAAACGTTTTATTTTTCTCATCTTGAAAAAAAAAAAAACAAACGTAACGATTAACAATGCTGGTGTATTTCTTTTAATTTCCTTTCCTTCTTTCCTTTTCACCAGCAAAGTTTTTTCTTTTCTTTTTTTTAAGTTATTTTGCTTAAAAATGTTCTTTTCTCTCTTACTTGTGTGTTGTAATAATAATAATGGCGGCAAGGATATGAGAGGGAACCGTAACCGTTAACCTAAAACCTGCTTTTCTCTTTTTAATTTCAATAATAATTTGTAGCATATGTTAGGGCTGCTGACTTTTACGAAAAAAAAAAATGAAAACTGATGGCTAAACCAACCAATTTTCGATAACAGCAAGAGAACCCACAATTTTTATCTTTAAATCTGTGTAAACGAGTAGAGACCATAGTACAGTAATGGTATCAAAAATTTACAACAACAACGATTGCTACAGAAAACTCTGTGTAATGAAAAGAAAAACAGATTCGGCTCTGGTTTTAAATTTTTAATGCGGGGTATTGTGAGTGCAATTTTGCTAAGTAATGTTTGCTGAAGTAGTTTTTCTTCTTTTTTGCTGTTGGACTTGCTCTGTCCTTTTGTTTTTCTTCTTGTTTTTGTTTTCTTTCTTCTGCAACTGACCCAAATTTAAGCCAAGTCATCAGTTTAATGTTGGCAGCAATTTTTACTACCAATTTTACGTTTCTTTTTCTTTCTTTTTTCTTCTTTTTTGTTTTCTTTTGAACAGTTTAAATTTGATGTTTTAATTTCTTCTCTTTGTGAATATTGAACACAAAATTAACAAACAACAACTACAACAACAACAGTAGCAGAAGTAAAAAATTAAGCCAGCATTTAAGTGTAAAAAGCACAAAGAGAGAGAGAGAGAGAGAGTAGAGAGAAACAGAGTGATATCGACAGAAAGAAAAGTAGAACAGTAGGTTTCCTTTAAACTGTTGCAGATTTAAATAAGTTTTCAGTTTTGTTGTCTTTATGCCTCTCATAGCTATTTATGCTGTAATAGCCTAAAGGTATTCTATAGAAATATTTTTCATTTTTTTCCTTTTGAAGCAACTAAAAGTATGCTAAACACTTTTTTCTGCTTTAATGGACCAGAAAGTACAAAAAAAAGAGATTGTAAGCTAAAAGCAATGAAATGTTTTCGAAAGAATTTTACTTGTTCAAATGAATTAATTTTAATTACTATTAAAATAAAAAAAAAAATTAAAAAAACTCCTTAAAGTAGGCAACTAAAATTAATTAATATTTCAACAAAAAAGAAAATAAACCTGCATTTAAATTAATCCATATACGATCAAATCATAGAACAATTTTTTATCTTTAAAAACTAGTTTTTTGAGCACAATAAAGATAAAAGCAGAAGATTATGAGAGAAATATATAAATTTAGTATAATGAGGCATGAAAATATTTAAAAAAATGGGGTATACATTTAGGCGGTATTAGGTATACACAGATCTTTAAAGAGTCTAACTAATTAACTATCTGGCATTTATTTTGGACCGCCAACTCTATCTCAAGGATTATACAATTAAGAAGGTTAAGAGTCCAAAAGGGCCATGAACAAGATTGAGAGCAGCTACCATATTTTGGCTCTAGTGCCGCGGTTTGCTTTACGGTTCTCACGTCCTGCTTTAGGTGCTCACGTCTAGTGGACGGTGTGCAAACTCTTCTGATCATCTAAAGACTGAACTGCAGGCAGTAAGGCTCAACACAATTAAATCCTGAGCCAAACTGGTCTATGGACATGCAGCAAACCATAGATGCATTCTGTTCGATTACATGATTCCCTATAAGCTTGTCAATTAGCGGTTTTGATTATAGGTTTCGAATAAGGGCTTCCTGCCCTGTGAATCCATATGGTGTTAAATATCGCCCTTATGGTATATACCAATGGCTCCAAAGTTATAGACAGAGTACACTGTGTAGTACATGTATCATTGGACTTTCGTATAGGCTGCTTGATCATTTATTGGGCTAATGGAATTTTCCACGAAAATCATTTAACTATGCGCTCCTAATGAACGTCATTTCGTCCGTTCTTGGCCACGAAAACCACAAGAAAATACCGGTTTATTCAAAAGGATCTTCCTTAGAGATATTGTCGGAAATTGTGTTGCTCGTGAACTGGCCATCGTAACAATGGAGCTTACAATCTCTGACAGGTTACAGGGCATAGCCTTTCCGATTTCCACTGTTAAATTAGACAACTTCTTTGTCACCATATGCTATATTGTTAGGATGTGAGGGACTGAAATAGATAAAAACTGTAAATCGCATGATAATCTATCGCACTATTGCAGTTCTTACAGACAGTGGTCTTATGGAAAGGCAAGAACATACATCTAATATTCCCGTAAATAATTTCTGCAGGAGCTATAGATCTGAGGAGATGGAAGAGATCACTTTACGCTTCATGTGTTAGTACAAGGAAGAGGCGGAGGACTTCTGATTTTCTAGATGGTGCACGTGGCCTGAGCACCATATCAGCTCAGGAATTATGCATTTCGAAGTCATGGAGTTGCCGTAGTCTTGTAGGTAGTGTTTTGGCTTATTAGACGTAAGGCCGAGGTTCAAACTCCAGCTCGGACATCTCCAACCAAACGAAATTTAAATATTTCTTCGGCGACTTCCTCTCAGCAGTTTTCTGGCAAAAACTCTGAGAGTAAATAAAAATTGTCATGAAAAGTTTCTCAAAGATCTGTCATTCGGAGTCGACTTTAAACTGTAGATCCCACAGCTCATGTATAAAATTAACACACACAACATAACTGGTGTGAGAAACTAGGTCGTAATCCTGATTAAAGGGTTGTAATGACCGATTATGTATGTATGATTTCCTATAATGACTGTTTAATCCCCGGGTTGGATATTGATTTTCGGTATCATACTGAGCCCAATATCTTTCTTAGCTTTCTTAACCTCATTTAATGTTGAATTGTTTTTTTTTTCTTTTAATTTTTTACAATTTGCCTGAAAATTATGTTTAACGTTCATGTTGTGTAAACTGAAAATTAAAATTTTCATTATTTAATTACGGAATCCTTACATTTTCTCTGGGCTCTGCTGTCGCTCTCTCTCTCTCTCTCTCTATCATTATTAACATTATTATCATCATTACAGTTATTAAAAATTTTATGAATTTTTGTCTTTTTTTTGGGCTGGCTTTTAGGAAACCGTTAAAATAAATTTTATTACTACTACAGGATTATTTAATAACAGTTATGGATGCCTACCGTCGTTTCGCTGGTAATTTTTTGAAATTTCAATGTGTATACGACCGTGTGTTGACAGCTCTACAGGCAATTGTGTGGTCAAAAACAAGAAATAAAAAATCATTAAAATTGTTTCATAATAAGGAATTTCAAATGGGCGGGAGGGGCATTTCACTTTAATTTGTCATTGAAAAATCATGTATTAAATGTATCCTACTCTTCGGTGATAAGAGATAATTTTAGGAATTCATTACCATATTCATTTGTGTGATGGGCATCCAACTAAGTTAGTTTAAAATCTCATCCCGATTCGAAACAGTCGTTCAGGCAGACATGTCAGTTGAAATGTAATTTATTGAGTTAAAATTTTTTCCGAAGATCAGCCAAATAATGCCTAAATATAGTGAAAATAACACCACAAAAGTGATGATTCAAATGTGCACACTTTTCAAGTATTACGTGGTGATTGTGGAAATCATAATTGAAATACTTGCCAGTCACCGAAAATTTTCTACAGCATTGGCGGGGATTACATTGGCAATCTATTTGAGATTCTTACTTAGAGGAGACTGGTATCCACTTTCTTTGTCAATGCAGACCTCTTGCGAGGTGCAGATATATGTAGGTTATTTGGCTTTCCAACCCTTATCAGCTTGACGGAGCTATCGTTCATTGATTTCAAGGATATAGTCTCGTTTACCAAACTTTCGGTCTGGTTGCCCAGCGTGGGATAGTCGTGCTTTAAATGTGCACCCCTTGCGCTGACCAACTTCTCCCTCTTTACTTCGGAGGAACTTGGTCAGTACAGGGACTTCGTTCAGCTGTGGCGTCACAACGGCCCTCTATGCATGCTCAAGTAAGCTTTTGATATCAAAGCTACCACACTAACCTAACCTAACATAACTCTCTTAAATTTCATATAAGTTATTAGAGACAACAACCATAAGCAAAAATCTGTTAAGTCATGTAACCAGCTGTTAAACTGTAAAAATTAATAAATTCTATACGATCCATTTACTTTAAAGGCTTTATCGTTTTAACACTTTCTATATGGAATCACCCTACACAATAGATAAGTGTGTGTGCGAGTGTGTGAGTGCCTGTGGTGCGTTGCATGTAAACTAATGTGATAATGTATGGATGTACGTTAAAAACGAAATGAACAACCGACAACACAGTCAAGTATAGTCAGAGTATTCAACCGTTATGGTCAATTTCAATAAGTTTAACGAGTTTAAATTAAAACTCACCTCATACACACACATATGCACACACACTCCCACACATAGGCATGCTACTCATGCATTAACTTACCAACAAACATAAACAATGTGCTTAAAACGTAATCGTTTATTTAATACACACGCAATATTCAATTAAAACGGTATCCCTGCAAGAGACGAAAGAGACGAAAGAGAGAGAGAGAGAGATTGAGTGAGCGTGAAATCCTACAAATTTTGTGTGAATGACTCTCTATGTGCGATTGAGTATGCTTGTGTGGGTTCTTAATAATCGATGTTTGTGTTCATAATGAGAGAACATAAAAATATTATGTGTGTGTGCGTGAGCAAGTGTGCGTGAATGCGTGTGCAGGCAGCATAATTGAATTGTTATAATTTTAAATTCTTTTTTTATGGTGACAATTTGTCTGATACGCCAGAAACAATGAAAAAAATTTACGACCAAAAGAAAATAATGACGGAATTTGTCACGCTTTAATTATTATTGCTCGCGAAAAGAGAAGAAAAAATTGTTGCATACTTTTCAGGTATTTATAGGGTCCGCCAAATAACTTTTTCTTTTTGAAAAGGCTTTAAAAAAAAAACTACTGAATATTTTCTCCTAATCCTTCCGGTTAATAATGGAAAATAATTTCATTCAAATGGCTGCCTCGACTGGCCATGCAGTAGCCTACACGATCGGTCCAATTTTTAAGCACATTGTCGATTGTGTACAGCTGTATTCGACCAATGGCTTCACGAATATTGTCCTTTAAAGCGGCAATTGTCTCTGGCTTGTCGGCGTAACACTTATCTTTGACGGCACCCCACAAATAATAGTCCAACGGTGTCAAATCGCAGCTCCGAGGTGGCCAAACGACATCAGCTCTGCGGATGATAATGCGATCTTCAAAAACAGGGCGCTAAACTTCGAGTGTAGCTTCGGCTGTGTGCACGTAGCGCCGTTCTGTTGAAACCAAATGTTGCCAATATCCTCCTCTTCAATTTTTGTGAACAAAAATTCGTTCAACATGGCCCGATAACGATCGCCATTGACTGTAACGGCCAAGTCTTGCTTATTTTCGAAGAAAAATGGCCCAATTATGCCCCTGGACCAATATCCGCACCAAACAGTGACTCGTTTTGGGTGCGTCAGCTTTTCAATGTATGCGTGCGGGTTTTCTGTTTTGCAAATGAGCTTCATCTGAAAAGAGGATTTTTTTGCCAAAATCGGCATATTCTGTAAGTCGTTCGCAGGCCCACTTAGCGAAGCGAAAACGCTTTGGATGGTCAATTGGCTTCAACTCCTGAAACAATTGGATTTTGTATCAAGATCTTTATGCAAAATTCGTCTCAATGATGTCTCCGAAATGTTCAATTGTTGAGAACGACGGTGAATTGCTGTTGATGGCGCTTCACGCACACTTTCTACCACAGCAACAATATTCTCGCACTGTTTTTGGCTTTTCACGCTTTGGTTTGTCGATGAGGATGTCAGTTTCTTTCACTTTTTTCACAAGATAACGAACACACGGAGAGCTGACGGTGCTTCTCTTCTTCCAAAATTCGTACGCAATTTTCGCACACATTCTGCAACATTACCATGATTTTCAAAGTAATGTCGCAATATTTCCCAGCGTTGTTCAAGCGTATACACAACCATATTCGTTCAGCGGAAGGATAAAACTAATTATCTGTCAAATCAGACATGAACCAAGTGTTACCATTCACGAAATAAGCACTTGTTGAAAAAAAAGAACGTTAGATGGCGGACCCGATATTAAAAATTAAAGAAATTTTTGAAAGAAATAAAAAATGGAAATTTATGTTAAAGTAAACTATACTAATTTTTTAACACAAAAGCTTTAATTTTTATATGTTTTAAGGATTGGTTTAAAAAAAAATGCAAAACTACACCGAACGAAAGAATTTCCCAGTGTTGTCTGAAGGACATTTTAAAAACTTTTTGAGTACAAATCAAGCTCTATGGAGCGATGTGCCTACGCAAACCTACAAATAAACTCTGGCTACTATTAATAATTTAAAATCTTATTCAAGTTTTAGAAATGAATGTAAGTCCCTGCAGAGCTCAATGATTTATTTCGTTATTATTCAACAAACTAAAGTTTCTTTAAATATTCATTTTAATTTTAAAAGAAAATGAAATGAAAAGCAATTTTTCATTATAAACAATAATTATTGAACCCTTACGGTGGCAAGGATAACAAACAAACAACATCAATTACTTGTTAATCATGTGAGAAAAAAAAACCTCAAAAGATAATCTCTTCAATACTCAATTTAAGCACTTGACAAATTTTTGGTAATTATTTTTTAAAAGAGCGATTTTTCTTCTTTCGTCTCCTTATCTCTCTTTCTCTCGCTTTCTCTTTTTCTTTCTCTCCTTATGTATGTATTTGTTTACTTTACAAGCCGCCAGTAGCTAAAGCAACCACAAGATTTCAAAGATAAAAACCGTAAAACAAATTTCAAACAATTTATCACAGACAATCCAATAATTCAAGCAAAACAGGTAAAAGCATTTGCTAGACAAACAGACAAAAACGAGTGGAAGAAGACCTCTCTTCTCGTCCTAGGAAAAACAAAAATACAAAAATTTTTTCAAATCATCAGTTAGTTGTACATACATACATACATACATACATAAGGTGGCAGAGAAAAACGATAACAAGAAAAATTTAAAACTGTTTGAGGGTAACATGTTCATTAAACACCTAAATACACACACACACACAGGCATAAATTGCAGAGAATCTTTAACAACAAAAGAGAAGCAAATATCCGGAATTACCCGTACAATGAGAAGATAAAAAAATGACACACAGTGAGTTAACCATTCATTCGTTCATTCATTCATTTCGTCAACAACAATCGAAATTCTGAAAAGAGCAAAAAATAACACAAAAAAGAAAAAAAAAACAGAATGGATGAATGGGGATTACAGGGTGTGCCACCAGCATGGGATTTAGTGAGTATCTTTAATTCGATACATTTCTGTGCTTTTTAAAATACTTAAATCGATAAAACAGCTATAAAAAGTCACAATAGATACAAGATATTTAATAAAGAGGCCCTTTTATAGTTGCTGGTAACATATTTGGTACCAAAAAAAAAAGTACTTTTATAAACACTGGCATTAATGGTACCAAATCCACTCTTTTTTGCTTCGATTTTTTGCTTCATTATAAAGGGTCCGCCAAAAAACTTTTTTTTTTGAAAATGCTTTAAAAAACTACTGAATATTTTCCCAAATTTCTTTTTTTATTTGGAAGTACAATCCTTCCGGTTAATAATGGAAAATAATTTCATTCAAATGGCTGCCTCGGCTGACAAAAAAAAAATCATCTTTTCAGATGAAGCTCATTTTGATCTTGGCGGGTATGTAAACAAGCAAAATTGTCACATTTGGGGCACAGAAAACCCGCACGCATACATTGAAAAGCCGACGCACCCACAGCGAGTCACTGTTTGGTGCGGATTTTGGTCCAGAGGCATAAATGGGCCATTTTTCTTCGAAAATGAGCAAGGAGTGGCCGTTACAGTCAATGTGCACAAAAATTGAAGAGGAGGATATTGGTAACATTTGGTTTCAACAGGAGGGCGCTACGTGCCACACAGCCGAAGCTACACTCGATGTTTTGCGCCCTGTTTTTTAAGATCGCATTATCAGCCGCAGAGCTGATTTCGTTAGGCCACCTCGGAGCTGCGATTTGACACCGTTGGACTATTATTTGTCGGGTGCCGTCAAAGATAAGTGTTACGCCGACAAGTCAGAGACAATTGACGCTTTAAAGGACAATATTCGTGAAGCCATTGGTGAAATACAGCTGCACTCAATCGATAATGTGCTTAAAAATTGGACCGATCGTGTAGGCTACTGCATGGCCGGCCGAGGCAGCCATTTGAATGAAATTATTTTTTTAAATTTTTATTTTTACAATCCGGAAGGATTGTACTTTCAAATAAAAAAAGAAATTTCAGAAAATATTCAGTAGTTTTTTTTAAAGCATTTTGAAAAAAAAATAGTTATTTGGCGGACCATTTACAATAATACGGTATCAAATAATTCCAAATAAGCTGCATGAAAAGTAATGATAATCTCAAGAGATGTTGTCATCTTCAAGGTTATGGATTCGATAGGAAAACTTTCGAGGAGGAATGTATGAAGCGGAATCAGGCAAGGAATCTTTATCGTATCACAAGATAATAGCAGCCTCACTGGAGAGCTTAGAGAGGAAGACTACATAGGAAAAAATCTTAGTTTTACTGTCCAAAACGCATCTCAATAAACAAAAGCATACGAAATTAATTTAAAAAC
The DNA here is from genome assembly GCA_932273835.1 of Sarcophaga variegata. NCBI lineage: Eukaryota > Metazoa > Arthropoda > Insecta > Diptera > Sarcophagidae > Sarcophaga > Sarcophaga variegata. The sequence continues at coordinate 16,418,104 of OW026359.1, read as the reverse complement.
GAGGATAGTGTGACTGAAATCAATGCAACAATTCCAGATACCTCCTTCAGTTGTAGCCATTACGCGATATCTAGGGGCAGAGAGAGACTTAGTCTAATGAAGTAACATTCTTTCTGCAATGAGGACCTAAATTCGCAGACTCAGTTATATAGCAACACGTAATGAGCTTACCCAGGAATATAACCTACGACTTATAGAATCCAACAAGAAAATAAGGAAAGCTACCTGTGAAGGCTTCAGCAGCTTCTGTGGCAGAGAATTTCTGTCGCAGATAGCAAGAGTAAAGAAGCTCTTGAGAATAACGAAACCAGATTTAACGAATAGTGAATTGGAAATAGTAGAACTGCTGCTGCAAACACATTTCCCAGGAAGTGGTGAGAATAGAAAAAATGAAAATGAAAACAACCGTAGTAGACTCGCTCTTGGGTGCATTCCAACAGCCTGGTGAAGCGTAAAAGTGGCAGCATTCATACCAAACAAAAAAAACAGAACAATACACACTCAAAATGTCTTAGGTTAGTAAGGCTCACGTTATTTTAATATAGGTCAGGCAGATCAACTCTTCAGCATAAAGTGAGAATAATTCAGGAGCCCTTAGATATTAAGAAGGGGACTTTTTGATATTTTCTTGACATAGAGAACGGGGACTTTCTCTCAGCAGATTTCTGGCAAAAACTCTGAAAGTAAATAAAATTGCCATGAAAAAGTTTCTCCGAAAATCTATCTTTCGGAATCGACTTTAAACTGAAGATCCCACCACGCATATATAAAATTAACACGCACATACAAGTGGTGTGAGAAGCTAGGTCGTAATCTTGACAAAAGAGTTTTAATAACACTCCCCATCAAGTGCTAGTTACGGTACTATAAAGAAGGAATATAAGCCCTTTGATATCCGGTTAAATGATACAGGAAACGAAATGATAAGGGTTGTCATGACTAGAGGTTATTCATAAGGTGGGGTTCCTTCAACACTAACGTGGAGTTTGGATTTCAAAGAACTCTCGATGAAATTTTCTGAGACCAGTATGCAGGCGACGTAGTTCAGATGGTAAAAGGCAAATTTAAAAGACTTTCTCTGACACCATTACAAGAGAACTTGAGATTGTAAGCAAGTGGTGCGTGTTAGTACTGTGCTTGAGGATAAACTTACAAAACTCCGCAGTAGTATCACTTACGAGAAGGAAGAATCTGCTCTAATTAAAGAAGAATATTCGACTCCTGTTTAAGGTAAAATAATGAAAAATGTATACAAAATATCTGAGAATATTATACATAATTGGTCATTACAACCCTTCAGTCAGGATTACGACCTAGTTTCTCACACCACTTAAGTTGTGTGTGTTAATTTTATACATGAGTGGTGGGACCTACAGTTTAAAGTCGACTCCGAACGACAGATTTTTGAGAAACTTTTTCATGGCAATTTTTATTTACTCTCAGAGTTTTTGCCAGAAATCTGCTGAGAGGAAGTCGCCGAAGAAATACTTTTTGTATTTTTGTTTTGATGTTTGGCCTGGGGCTCGGACCCTGGCTTTTCGACTACTAAGCCAACACACTATCTACTAGACCACGGCGACTTCAAGAATATTACTGGATAGTAAATTGACAAGGAAGGCTTATATTGAAATAAAGAACGTCTTAATGAAAAGCAAAAAGCTTTTCTTCAATACTTAAGACCTACTGGAAATGAATTCCATTCTTAAGATATGAATTATGGTTTGTAACCATGCTTAAATACGGCTTTTCTCCAATCAATTAAAAACATTTTCTTTTTAAATTTCAGTACAAACAGCAGCAAAAATCGAAAATACTTTCCATTTTCATTCTGACAGAGGGTATAATGGAAAATGCTGATGAGATTGACGATTATAATGATGATGTTGGTTATAATATTGTTGTTGCTGTTGTAGTTTTTACTATTGCAGCTGTTGTCAGTTTAAATACCATCATCATCGTCATCTTCATCACTAACAATGTCTCTTGGCATCACTATCAACCACCTCAACCACCACCTCTAGAGCATGGACAACGTTTTCAGTTTTTGATGGATTTCCATACACAATTTCAATACACAATCAAACAAAAGATGTAACAAACCTAAGTCACAATGTAAACAATTGCCATTTACGTCAATCCAGGAACTGGAAATATGACATAAAAGTGAGACAGAGAGTGTGAGAGAGAGTGAATGAGAAAGTGAGTTTCAAATTTGAATTTTTGGCAAAAAAAAATCGAAACCGAAAATAAAAGAGAAATTGGGGCAAACAAAACCTCAACTTAACTCTGTATGTGGGCTAATCATGATTTATGATGAGACCATCAATAAAGAGTATACGCTACCTCTCTTCTGGTTACTCCCACACAGTGTTTGTTTCCTGTATTTTAGCTGCTGAGGACTATAAAAACAACAGGAAAATTGCAGTCGTAAAATGAGAGAGAAAAATAATGGCACTTGTTTTCTTATTATTAGAGATACAAACCAATTCATTTCTTGTCTCTCTTTCTCTCTCTCTCTTTCCACCTATCTCTCTCTGTATCTAACTTTGTTTCTAGAAGTTGTTGAAACTTTCATTTGATGGCTGTTGTTATTGTTATCAGCAAGAGAAAAATGTGCAAGTGTATGAGTGTCACTGACAGTGTATGTGTGTTGAAACAATGAATATAAAAACAATGTAAATCCTTCTAATGAATTGTACTTCCTTTGTGGCTCACCCACTGCCACTCTTCAATGTGCCGTGCTGGCCTCTTTTAATGTTTATTGCGGAGCTCTTTTTAATATTATTGACGTTGTAGTGGCCGTTAAAGTGGCCATTGAGTCTATTAACGTTGGAATTTGTTTTTCTCTAATTTTATGTGTTTTTTCTCGTATGTTTTGTTGCTTTTCCCCTGATATGTTAATGTAAATAATACGGAAAACAAAAGTCCATTTAACGTCAGATGAGATGATGATGAGAGGCACTGGGAGATAATGCAGCAGTAAAATTGAAATTGATAAGAATTCCTAGGACATAATTGGCAGGAGTTGAAGGTATTTTATTTGAATAAATAAAAGGGGTGTAGTAAAAAGGCATTAAAATATTTTTGGAAATACATCTGCTAATTAGGGGTGACGTATCATGGTGATAAAATTCATCACAGAAATGGGAAAGTGTAGGAATTATGGAACAATGTTCCTTCTCACCACTACAGCCAAAGAAACCACCTTTCGTAGACAATCAGAGATGGCAATCAGGAAAAATTTTAACTTCGAGCCAAAAATATAAATGGAAACTTAATAAATTGAATGTAAACATTTTAATTACGGCCATTAGTGGCTGAATATTAATCAATTTGATAAAAATCCACTTTGAAATGGTTTGTAACTTGGCTAAGTCTAGAAGTTACCTTTCAGATTTCTAGCAAGCAACATACCACATACAAAGGTCAGACCAGAGACTTTAATTTGAAAATATTAGTAGGTAATTAACAGGCCTAGGGAAATCTGTATTGCATTTCACATTTAATAAGTTATCAGAAGGGCTGTTAGGCTGTTAAAAATTTATTACAATATAAAGAGGCCTCCAGTCCCCATAGTCTATAAGGTAGTGTGTTGGCTTATTAGACATGAGGCCTCGGTTCAAATCCCAGCTCAAACATCTCCAACAAAACGTAATATGAAAAAATATTTCTGAGGCGTGTGCCTCTCAGCGGATTTCTGGCAAAAACTCTGAGAGTAAATAGAAAATTGCCACTCAAAAATCTGTCTTTAAACTGTAGGTCCCGCCACTCATGTATAAAATTAACACATACAACATAAGGGGTGTAAGAAGCTAGGTTGTAATCCTAACTAAAGGGTTTTGATGACCAATTATGTATGTATGTATGTAAAGGGACCGCCAAATAACTACTGAATATTTTCTTAAATTTCTTTTTTTATTTGAAAGTACAATCCTTCCGGTGTGTGAAAATTGCGTACGGATTTTGGAAGAAGAGAAACACCGTCAGCTCTCCGTATGTGCGTTATCTTGTGAAAAAAGTGAAAGAAACTGGCATCCTCACCGATAAACCAAAGCGTGAAAAGCCAAAAACAGCGAGTACACCTGAGAATATTGCTGCTGTGGCAGAAAGTATGCCTGAAGCGCCATCCACATCAATTCACCGTCGTTCTCAACAATTGAACATTTCGGAGACATCATTGAGACGAATTTTGCATAAAGACCTTGGTATGATGCCATACAATGTCCAATTGGTTCAGGAGTTGAAGCCAATTGACCATCCAATACGTTTTCGCTTCGCTAAGAAGATGCCGATTTTTGGCAAAAAAAAATAATCATCTTTTCAGATGAAGCTCATTTTGATCTTGGCGGGTATGTAAACAAGCAAAATTCTCGCATTTGGAGCACAGAAAACCCGCACGCGTACATTGCAAAGCCGACGCACCCAAAACGAGTCACTGTTTGGTGCGGATTTTGGTCCAGAGACATAATTGGGCCATTTTTCTTCGAACATGAGCAAGGAGTAGCCGTTACAGTCAATGGCGATCGTTATTGGGCCCTGATGAACGAATTTTTGTTTACAAAAATTGAAGAGGAGGATATTGGCAACATTTTGTTTCAACAGGACGGCGCTACGTGCCACACAGCCGAAGCTACACTCGATGTTTTGCGCCCTGTTTTTCAAGATCGCATTATCAGCCGCAGAGCTGATGTCGTTTGGCCACTTCGGAGCTGCGATTTGACACCGTTGGACTATTATTTGTGGGGTGCCGTCAAAGATAAGTGTTACGCCGACAAGATAGAGACAATTGCCGCTTTAAAGGACAATATTCGTGAAGCCATTGGTGAAATACAGCTGCACACAATCGATAATGTGCTTAAAAATTGGACCGATCGTGTAGGCTACTGCATGGCCGGCCGAGGCAGCCATTTGAATGAAATTATTTTTTTAAATTTTTATTTTTACAATCCGGAAGGATTGTACTTTCAAATAAAAACAGAAATTTGAGAAAATATTCAGTAGTTTTTCTTTAAAGCATTTTCAAAAAAAAAAGTTGTTTGGCGGACCCTTTACAAAGGGCCTCCATTATATGGTTTCTACCATCTATCTATCTATCTTTTCATTTAAAATTATTTCGTATATTTTAATTGCAGTTATAGATTTAAGTAGGCTAGAGGATGCGCTTGGCACCTGATTAAATAAATTGATTTTGGAATTGAATCAATCAATTTATAAAAGAAAATTTATAAAACAAATAGATTACACGTTCTATCTGAACGTGTATAATATATACCTTTTATAACGATGACTTAAATTATTTTCACTGTACATACCTGAAAGTAGAGAGTAAGAAGAGAAAAATTAGAAATAATTTAAAAATAAATTTAATTCAATAAAATTAAATTAAATAGAATTTATTCAGAAATATTTGCTGACAATTTTCTTTGCAACACCTGCTACGGATATTTGATATACGCTATGAATGTAAAGTTCTAGAAAACGGGTTTAAAACTTGGCTAAAAATTGCTAATTATGAAATTTTTACAACATTTCTTATATTAACAACTTTAAAATATGTTCAAATAATACTTCAATATAATAATTTATTATTTCTTTTAAAAAATAAAATGGGGCGTGGTTGCCTAAAACCAAAAACCAATTAAAAAGTTTGTGGTTTTAAATAAATTCTCCACCTTAAGATAACATTTCCTTTTCCGTTATACAAACACATAATCCCTTGACAAAATATTTAATACCATTAAATAATGAGCCTCCCCCTCCGTTCCATCGCTCTTTACCGATTAAAATAAACCGAAAATTTAAATAAATCAACCAACCAACCAACCAACCAACACACTTGCCAATAGTGCTGCTGCTGGTAAAAGTGTTGACAGCACTTGTAAAACCAAAAATGAATTTCTTGATGAGATTGAACATCTAATGATGCTTGATAGACATAACATAACACACCCTTGACTGTTGCTTGCTGTTCTACGACAGCTACTCACTCTACAGACTTTGACAAGTCTATGACAGAAAGGTATTCTTGGATGAATGGCTAAATGGGGGGAGGGGGCCGGTTGTGTTAATGTGGGTGGCATTCTCAGGTGTTGGGTTTTGGTAGAATACTCTTACTCTCTCTTAAAGACAGAAATTTATTCATTCATTCAAGTGTATTTAATTTTATTGTTACAACCTGTGTACAACCTGTAGATAAATTTACATTTTCAAGCACTTGAGAGTTTACTTAACACCCCAGCCAGCCGTAAGCCGTAAGTGCAATCATTTACTAAAGTCAACATACTAGAAGTAGAAGTGGTAGGGTAGTTAGGGGTCATGAAATTTTGATAAGCAAATGTTGTTGTTTTAATTGGAGTCTTTAATTAAATATTCCCCAAAAAAAAATTAATTTTATATGCCTAACCCGGGGTAAGAGGCGTCGTAGAGGTGATGAGGTTTATTTTATTAACGTATAAAACAAGCCATAAACAGGGCGGGGGGAAAAAAGGGGTAAAACACAGCTAATGATTGTGGTTGGTAAACAAATTACGAAAACCATTTGAAAAGATTAACAAAAATGGGCCATAAAACTAAACTACAGAAACAAGTTAATTGAACCAGGAAATGATAGAGAAAATTTGTATTTAAATTAAGTTACCTTTACATGGTACTTTTTTTTTTTGTTATAATGATGGAAGGTACTTAATTGGGATACGAGTTAATAAATATTTATGAAAGAATGTTTGTTTCTTCCTAAATTATAATCAGAATAAAAACCTAATTGATTAACAATAAAAATTCCATGCTGGAAAAGCATTGCTACAGAAGGCAGAGGTGTAGTCAGTATAGCCTTTAACATCTAAACCTATATGGAGGCTACAGGCTACGCTAACATCAAGTGGCTAATCAGTATGGCAAGTAATTGGGTTCCGAACCTTGCTTGAATCTTAAAGTAAGTGTTGTTCGTTGGGATAATTTGTATTTTCTTATCTATCATGGCTGTCTTAGGCATAGGCATTGAAGTGATGATGTCTAAGTTCGACATAAAAACTAATAAGTATAGGATACTGACCAGAGATCAGCAATGAATCGCTTTTTCGCCACTCATCAGCACTCATGCAATTTTGAGTATAAGTGAGTCAACAGTATTGAAATCCAACTACTCTGATTCATTCGTATTCAGTACAACATTGATTTATAACTACAAGTTGCAATGAGTATGAGTACAACGTTGACATCAAACTCATAACATTCGAACTATGTTTGATTCATACGCCTCCTACTCATTCAGATTCATAAATTTAGAAAAATACTCTTATAATACTCTTATAAATGATTCGAGTGACTCGAATCATTCGTCCAAATTTATAGTCTTATTTGTTGTTGCATTTACAAAGAGAGAAGAAAAACACATAAACATAAAAGACAAAGACAGCAAGGAGAGCAGACACACAACCTTCTTGTGAATATTGTATTGTTCGTATGCGAATCATACTTATTTTGTGATTCGTGTATACGATGAGTCGTGGAGAGTCCAAATCAATAACATCGTGCGTATTGTTAAGTACGAGTACCATGAGTATTTCAAACTTTGATTATGAGTAGTATGAGTATGACATTAAAATAAATGTGAATGCGTATAAGTATCAGAAATTATAAGTATGATTCGAGTCTACTCATCGTTTTGAATACTCATTGCTGACCTCTGATACTGACACGATAAACTAATTTATTTGGGGAAGCTCGATTCAAACAAATCAATTGTGTTCGCTACAGATAACCTGTGATTGTCTGGCTGGACATCACTTACTTAATTGGTTATTACAGCCCTTTAGGCAGGATTCAAACCTAACTCTTCACAGCACTCTTGTTGTGTGTGTTTTCTTTCCAGTGAGTGGTAGGACTTACAGTTTAAATTTGATTCCGAACAACAGATTTTTTTTGAGAAACTTTTCATGGCAATTTTACTTTACTCTCAGAGTTTTTATTAGAAGACTGCTGAGAGAAAATCGCCGAGAAAAATATTGTTACGAAAATGAAAAAAATCTAGACACTGGTGTTTTGCTTTTACATCGCTTAACATTAAAATTATAAACAAAAGCTACAAAAACAAAAGAATGCAGTAAACAAACCTGTTTACAAATTTTCGCACTGCTTAATATAACAACAAACAGCAGCATAAAAAAATGGTAAACAAAAATACACAAACAACACTACAACAATAAATGTAAATACAAAATACAGAAACAACAAAAATTAATGTAAACGCCGGTGTTTATGGAGATTTTGAGAAAGTGAAGCCACAAACATTCGCCTTCAAGAACATTCATCAGACTGTTTACCCTGACATATACAAGGCAAGGCAAAACAGGCGAGTGAGTTAATGGAGTTCAGTCAGTCTTGTGTGAAGATGCGGTGCGTTTGAAGAGAGTAATCGTGCTTTGAAGATCTCCGTTATAAAGATCTGTAAAATAATTGTCGAGCAATTGTTATTGTTTATGCGTAGGGTATAAACAAAGGAATAACAATGACAAGCAATTGTTGTTGTTTGCATCAAGTTGTGAACAGTGGCGCACAGAATTAAGCGAATAATAAAGAATTTCAATTAAAACTAAACACAAAATTTATGTTTATTTTATTTGCAATCTACGAGGAGCTCATATTTTAAACGTTTTTTCACATTTTCACATTTATTTCTATTAGAGATCTCGGAACTAGGGTTTCTATCTTGGGCTCTCGTCTTATAAGTTAACACACAGCCTACTAGACTACGGAGTCTAGCTGGACACCAGTAGCTCATCAGTAGCAGAGAACATTGCTTGGAGGAGAAAGAAATTCTCTTTCGCCTCATGAGCCACTGCCGGGCTCTTTACATGAAGAAACGGATGTTTTCGACTTCTCTTTTGCTGGCATCTTTGACTAAAATCTCCAAAATAAGGATTAGAGCAGTGGCAACATTTATTTTAGAGTAGGAATGGTTTCCTATGGGCATTCACGATTCTTGCCTTGGAGCTTGACTTGCTAAATCACAATGGCTCGCGTCTAAGTAAGACCTTAAACTTCAAATAGGTTCGAATGAAATCAATGCTTGCAAAGTGTATTTTGTGTTGGTACTTTTTCTTGGAATAGACAAAGGTACTTTTGCGAAATTCTTAAAAAAAAATTGCGTCTAAAAATTATGCGAAAACACATTTGTGCATCAATTGTCTTTAAGTTTCTAATTTAAAAATTAACCTTGAACACGCCTAAAGGTACTTTTTATTTCAAAAGGTACTTTTTAAAATTCTTTTTTCTACACTTCCACTACCACTACCCTGTGCTGGCTTGAGATTGTCATAAAACACATCATTAATGGAATAATATTTCTCTTATTTCTCTCATGTTTGTTCAAATAACCTTTGGCTTCTTTTTAAATCTCTCTGATATTACAGACATTTCTCCTTCCCCTTGATTTCATAAAGGACCTTCTCCTTATAACAGGGGATAATTTAGTTTTATTTTTACATGGTTTTTTTACCTCAATTGTATTACTAAACATTATGGATTCTTATCTAATTCAAATACATGGATATTCATTTCTCTTCCACGTATCTGCATGTATATGTACATGTATGTGTGCTGTAGGGAAGCAGAAGATATCTACTGCCATTTAAGGAAATTGGTTTTTCTCTATTCGATCTGACAACGCTGATGTAAAACTATTCAAATGGTTTAACCAGATATGTACTCCACCTCTCTTCGGCTTCTAAAGACATCACACACATTGCACATAAGTATGTAAGTATGTAAGAGAGGGTGTATGTATAAGGATTATAAATGATGAGTGAGTTCGAGAGTTTTTAGAATAAAATTTTAATTATTTTCATACTTTCATTATCCTGCCATATGGTTGTCTTGTTAAAAAGGATTCCATTTAAAGGATTATTTTGTTCGAGTGTGTGTGTCCGTATCTCAACTAATTATTGTTATCAGTCAGCCAGTTGATGAATGGTTGGAGGGGCTACGGCTACTTGGATAATTGGGTTTTATATAAATTACATTCAAAATGAAATTGGAAGACGTTATTACTTAACAAAGGTCAAAGGTTATTAGGAAAACAAGGAAGATTAATAATAATAAATCGGCATTCAAGCATTCTAGCAACAAAAACTTTGTCGGATACTAAAAATTTTTAATTTTTCATTCAAGCCACGCCTATATAAAGTGGGCGTTAAAAAGAGTTTTACATGTTTTATCAGCTCTTTACAGGTAAGAAAAATTTTCTGAATACAAGTACAGTTTTTATAAGAAAATTTTGAAATAATATTTTGCCACGCCCTCATGCCGAACATTCAACATCGTCTGAAATTATATTCGCCTATGGGATATTAACGAAACTAATACATGGGTGTATACTAAGTGATATTCAAGTTAACAATGCAAAACTACAATAAGAGGCTTCAGACAGGAGCAGAGCACCAGAAATCAAATCCCCTAGGCATCCTACGAAAACAAGTGTGACTGCAGCTTTTTCAGAAATTGTTGATTTGGTAAAAGAGATACAAAGTACACTGAGCGCCAAAAGTGAGTAAACACCAATGAAATAATTCATTTTTCTAGGATAGCGAGGAAAGTAAATGAGAATAGTCGAATAAATCTTAAAAATAAAAACGTTTATTTATTACTTATAAAATGTTAAAACAAAAACAACAATTCATGATAAAGGAACTTTTTTTAACTTAAGAACAAAAGTGTTGACTCACTTATGGCGCTCAGTGTATATGTTAAGAAGAAATGAGTCGTTATATTCCTCCTTCGTAATAATTGTTCAGATTTTTAACATGAGAACTCTTTGGAGCGTGAATTCCGTCGCCGAGATTTCGCTAGGCAAAGACTAAGATATTCAGCTGCTGGCCTAGAAGGCTATAGGAGAGCATCAGATGAGCAGACAAACTGCGATTGTGCTTAAAGGTTCGTAAGTATCGACTAGACGATGTACCATGGAAATTATAGACAATTTTGTTGCCTGTATATCGTCTACAAGAACGAAAACTTTTAAGCGAAAATAATCACGAACAGCGTGGTACATTTTCGTTATCGTGGAGGTGTGAATAAACGGAATTATCACTGCTGGGGCGATGATAATTCGTAAACAATTCACGAAGAGCCATAGTACCCTTGCAATGTTAGGTTAGGTTAGGTTAGGTTAGAAGACGTGTACTTGTCAATTAAGACAAGTACAGTACCCGGAGGTCGAATTGACCCATTGTAAAACGTCCTAGTTTCTCACACCACTTATGTTGTGTGTGTTAATTTTTATACATGAGTGGTGGGACCTACGGTTTAAAGTCTACTCCGAACGACAGATTTTTATTTATTGAGAAACTTTTCATGGCAATTTTTATTTACTCTCAGAGTTTTTGCCAGAAATCTACTGAGAGGATGTCGCCGAAAAAATACTTTTTGTATTCTGTCTTTGATGCCTGGCCTGGGGCTCGAACTTTTGTGTCTAATAAGCCAACACACTACCTACTAGACTACGGCGACTTCGAGAATTGCAATGTTAAAGTCTAGTGTTTGCACTAGAGGCGTCATTGAGCCCTATCGAGTTATTGCTTCAGTCTTGGATACACGCAGCTTAAACTGAGGAATAGTGGTGTTGAGTCAGTAATTTGTATCCAAACCCTTGCGAAGCCATCACATGATTGTGTTTGCTTGCTCATACCCAAGGTATCGTTGAAAATTGTTACCATCGAACCATGTGAGGTTGCTAGCGATTGGCCGATTTCAGTTGTGAATGTTTGGTATCTTTCATGATCGTAAGACCAGTAAGAAGCAGAGTAAACCAAAATTTTTAGAGTTTTCATACATACAAACAATACATAATTGGTCATTACAACCCTCCAGTCAGGATTACGACCTAGTTTCTCACACCACTTATGTTGTGTGTGTTAATTTTATACATGAGTGGCGGAAGCTACACTTTAAAGTCGACTCCGAAGGACAGATTTTTGAAAAACTTTTTCATGGCAATTTTCCAATTTTTTCTGAGTTTTTGCCAAAAATCTGCTGAGAGGAAGTCGCCCAAGCAATACTTTTTGTATTTTGTTTTGATGTCTGGCCTGCGGCTCGAACCCTGGCTTTACGTCTAATAAGCCAACACACTACCTACTAGACTACTGCGAATTCTTAGAGTTTTCATAGTATTTATCAAAAGCTTTGCCTTCGTTCGAGTGATGACTACATACTTAATTTCTTAATGAACAACGAAATTTTTTTTAATTTAAATTCAGTGACAGAATATTCAACAAATCAATGTCTTGTTGACTGGTCTGCATAAAACGATTTCACAATCTATATATCCAATTTCGATTTTTAAATTATAAAGTTGAATACTCTACACACTGTATTGGTTTCGTAACATGCCAATTATAACCAGAAATTTAACTTTAATCACCTGCTTACAAAACAAACCCATGTTTATGGGCTCGTGTTTCTCTCCGTCTACTGCCTTTTCACTCCCAAAAAGCACGTTTTCCCATCATTATTATTGTCATTGTCATTAATTACATGAACAACATTAACAATAACAATAACAACAACAGCAACAACAAAAATTTTCTCCATAATGCCTAATATAACTGTTACTGCTACTGCTACTTGGCAACACTACTCCTCTACGCTACTCTCTGTCTGTCTGTCTGGCTGTCTATTCATTTGAAATTCTATTTGCATAACAACAAGGGCAACATCAACCACATTTACATCTACGTTTACATTTACACATACACACATGTAGATACATACATACATTGACACAAACACACAAACAACGCTGTGTGTGTGTACTTACCTGTGACAATTTATCCTGACTATCGATAATATCGATAAACAAACGCATTCTATCGTCGAGTATTTGAAAACCGTTACGTGGTTGCATTAACAGATTCTGTACCGCCTCCCTGATGCTGCCCGGTGTTGTCGTACAAGAATTGCAATCATCACTGCTGCTGTTGTTGTTGTGATAGTGCGTTGTGGTGGTGTTAGTGGCGTTATTTGCCTGCTGCTGCTGTTGCATTAGCTTGAGTTGCTGTGAGTGTTGCCTCAGAGCCTCTGAACATTTGCGTAAGTAATCGTAGGAACCTTTTGATTTGTATTTATCGGCCATTTGTTGGAAACTATCGAGTATTTCGTTGAAATCGGTTAAGAGGGGTGCAGTGGAGGGTGTGGTAGAGGCAGAGGTATTACAGGTATTCAGAGAGTTGGCTAGACTAGATATGGAACCATTGCTGGTCGATGTGGGAAAGTTTGAACGCAAAGTGGTAGGTGAGGTGGCTAAAGGGGAAGTCGAGTGTTGGTGTAGGGGAGCAGCCAGTGTCTTAAGACTGCCTGAACTGTGTGAAGTCACCACTTTACTGGGACTTAAAGCTTTTAAATCTTCGCTCATTAGCCTTAAGTTGTCGGATATTTGATGGAAACTTTCGGAGGTGGTCAGTGAATGCTCCAATTTACCAGTGCCCGCGTTAGTTGTGGGCGTGGCTGGTGCTGTTGTTGTGATATTAACATTGGCAGCATTAGTGTTAGCATTAGCATTAACGGTGGTTATTGTTGTAGATTTTGGTCTTCTCCTCGAGGGTGGTCCATTATTGCCCGGTGTTCCCGAGGTAACATCGGGCATTTGCAAGGGTTTCGTTATAAACGAGTCCAAGGTTTGCGAGTTTACTAGCTTGGGTTTGTCATCGTTTTCGGGTATTTTATTAGAGCGTATGGCCTCTAAAAACACACGTAATTGATCTGATGGTGTGGGCACTGTTTCCACTTCTTTCGGCGTGCCATGTAATGGCTTTGCGGCCTGTTTTAATGGTGAATTCTTGGAGTCAATTTCCTGCAATGAATTCCGTTTGAGTGTGGTCACACCTTTTTGATTTATTTGCTGATTTTGTGTGGTCTTGGGTTCCTTAATGGGTTGCAATACTTCCTCTGGTATATTCTGCTGATATTCCGAACGCATGGAACTGCGTATATTGTCCAGAAATAGTTTCAGTTGAGTAGAAGGCGACTGTGTCTCGGCTGGTGTGTTATTTAGAGAAGCCAACGATTTACTCACCATTTCCTGGGATATCATGCTGGAAGTAAAGTTACCCGTGGACTTGGACATGGGCATTGGTTGGCTAACGTTTATGGCCATATCAGGATTACCTGCTGAAGTATTTGTTGTTGTATGTTGGCTGGAATTGCTAAGTTGTTGTTGCTGTTTGGCCAAATGCTGTTGCCGTTTCAATTCGGATAGTAGCTTGGCTTGCTCCGAATATTTACGCACACTTTCTGTTATGGTTCTCAATTGTTCGGAATAGGCTCTCAATTGGTTTTCCAAATATGCTTGATCTGGGGCTGGGCCTCCAAACGCATAGGATATTGGTCTTTCGTTTTTCTGCCAGTTAGTACAGTTAGGGATGGCGGTGTTCGCTTGTAACTCTTCCACACTGAAACCATTTTCCACATTCACCTGTTGGTCGACGGTACGTCCATGGAAGGTAACGGAATGCCTCATGGTGCCTGTATTTTGTAGGGTCGTCTCTAAAGGATTGACGGCATGTTGTCTGATATTATCTATGCTGGTACTTTTCTTAGCCTGGAATTTATTCGTTTCCATAGGTTGGGGACTGCCGGCATTACGTTTTGCTTGGGTGCCGGGAGCAAACCTTCTCAAAGGTATGGGTGGTGGCTGATAGGGAGACACGGGTGTATTGGCTTTGCTTATGGGTGGAACGTTATTAAAACGCTCTAGACTTCGGGGTCTTTGGCCGTTCGATGTAGTGTTGCCAGCATTTGCCACTGAAAGATTTGAGCCCAGAGTGTTATTGGGTCGCGGTGTGCTATGAGATCTTCTCGGCACTACGGGGCCATTCATGGGATTAGCGGGTGCTGCATTAGTAGTGTTACTCGCTAAGTTTCTATGCACGGGCACAGGAGGACAATAGGCTGGAGTTGTCGATTTTAAAGTTTTATTTTGATTGATAGCCGGGGGGTTTGCAGCTGCCTGTGTAGGACTCTGTCTGTATTGCTGTAGCAAAGCAGCATAAATGGCTTCTTTGTCCATATTGTGGTTGTGGCTGTGACTGTGACTGTGGCTATTATTCTTCACTGTCGTTGTTATTGTTTCGTTAAATTTCGTTGTGTTATGACCAACAGCTGAGGGGTTATTGGCGGCAGGAGCTACAGTTGCTGTATTGTTAACCAGGGACACAGCCTGTCTTAACTGCTGTTGTTGGCGGGTTAATTGTAACAATCTCTGCTGCTGTTGCAGTGTCAATTGTTGTTGACGCAATTGCTGGTGATGTAATTGCAATTGCTGTTGTTGTTGTTGTGTTGTTGTAGTAGATGCGTAGTCCACAAAACCCGATGAACATGAAGAGGAAGTCGATGATGAGGGCGATGTCAGCTGTTGTAAAATTGTTTCCTTCGTAGACACATTAACACTTCCGGCCGTTACCCCTGCCAAACCCGTAACAGCATAACCAGCAACATTGCCAGCTACAGCTCCAGCTCCAACTGCACCAGCTACCATCTGCTGTTGTTGCTGCTGTTGTTGTTGTTTATTTAAACGATAACGTTGCGGTTCAGCATATTCGGGCATTTCATGTTGAAAACTAAAGGCTGTTGTCGTTTTCGTATTCATAGTCTCTGTGGGCGAAGGACTATTCAAGAAGGGATTATTGCCTTTCAAGGCAATGGGGGCTATAGGAGCAGCTGCACAGCCTGTCATGGTAACGGCCGTTGTCAGTGGCGGTGGTGAGGGCTGTAACATGCTTAAAGCCGAGCTGCTCGTAATCGTCGTTTCTTTGATATGCAAGTCGAGTTCATCATCCAGCATATAGTTGCCAGGGCAGCCATTTGGTGTGGTGGCCATTAGCGAGGCAGCTGCTGTATCTTTTGTCGTTGTGGCATGAAATGATTTGGCATATGTTGCATCAATATTGTTGCTATTTAATGGTGATGTTGCTGGCGTTGTTGTCGTAACAACAGAGGATAATTTATTTGTATTTCCTAAAGCTTGAATATTGGCGGGCTTATTTTGTTGTTGTTGTTGTTGTGCTGTGTTTGTATTGGTGGCAAGGCCACCATTAAGAGTTGCAGCTGGAAAACCACTGATGCGAAATCCATTCATTTTCGTTGTCGAGCCGTTTAAATGTAAACTTGCCAACGTCGTTGTTGTTGATGTTGCTGTTGTTGTTGTTGTATAACAATAGTATTGCTTACGTTGTTCCTGTGCTACTACGACTGCTGCTGCTGCTGCTACTGCTTTTGTGCTGTTGTGATTGCTGGTTTTATTTTTATTACTTGTGCTGTTGTTTAAACAACTTTTTGTTGTCATTGTTACATAATCATTTCAAATAAAAGGAAAACGGATCTCTACCAATACGTTATATGTACATGACTATGCACTCCTCTACTTCTCTTCCACTCCTTCCCTGTGCACTTCTTTAGTAAAGTTTTCGTTTCATAAGCCAGCCTCACAAATTAAGGACTCCGAGACAGACAACACCACAGCAGCAGCAATTTTATTTTTTGTTCCATCAATTGCTGTATTTTTACTACATCCAGTGGTTGTTGTTCTCGTTGTTGTTATTGTTTTGTATTTCACTTATAAATTTTGTATTGCTTTTATTGTTGTTGTTGCTGTTGTTCACTTTAATTTATACACGCGTGCGACTCTTTCTTTTGTTTTACATTTCGTTTGTTCGTATATTTTTAAGTGACCAACCAACCAATCGATGTTGTTGCTACTGATTGGCATTCTCTCAATACGTACTCACACAGACACACACTCACATGCACTCATATCACTTGTATATTCTTTTTTGCATGTACATGTATTTGCATTTCAATATGTATGTATATACGGGCACTTACACACACACGCAAACACTCTTTTAGTTACACTTGTACACACATACTTAAGCTTTTATTGGGTATATAGTATGTGTGAAAATGTTATTTTTATTCACTGAATATTTATTGTATATTTTAAGGCGTTTAATTTTAACTAAAATACCACAAAAATCACAGCATAAATAAAGGAAAAATACGGCTTAAAAGCAGAATCATTGATTTTTAAAGTTCTTTAGTATTTAAAACAAGATTTAACAGGTTTTCCTCACGAACAAAAATATTTAAAAAATAATAAAATTTTAAAAATGTTTTTATGGTTCAAAGACAAATATTTTCATTGCATACAACTAAGTTAATGGAGAATGATGCTGGTACGCTTATGTAAGAGGTGATTAGCATGTACACTACTATGTGGGTAAATAGCTGAACTGGCAAGGATACTGGGATGTAGTAAATTCAACGACTCAGAAAGAATCGAAGGAAAGAGGTATTCAGATCACATTTGAACAAATTGTTGTAGGGCTTGCTCAGGGATGGTCTTTATATAAATAAATCAGAAAACCAGTTTAAGCCTGTTTATACGGTGTCAGTAAGTATAACTCTGTGCCGCACAGGTACCAAGTATGTATTCTGATGATACATTCCTCTCAACACAGATTCGACATAATGGACTTGAGACGATTCTTGTTTGAAACAAGTCTTTTTTGAGTCTACAGCAGTGGTCAGCAATGAATATTCAAAATGATGAGTAGATTCGAATCATACTTATAATTTCTGATACTTATACGCATTCATACTTATTTTAATGTCATACTCATACTACTCATATTCAAAGTTTGAAAAACTCATGGTACTCATACTTAACAATACGCATGATGTTATTCATTTCGACTCTCCATGAGTCACAAAATAAGTATGATTCGCGTACGAACTCTACAATACTCACAAGAAGGTTGTGTGTTTGCGCTGCTTGCTGTCTTTGTCTTTTATATTAGTATTATAAGAGTATTTTTTTTAAATTTATGAATCTGAATGAGTAGGCGTATGAATCAAACATAGTTCGAATGTTATGAGTTTGATGTCAACGTTGTACTTATTACTCATTGCAACTTGTACTTATAAATTAATGTAGTACTGAGCACGAATGAATCAGAGTAGTTGGATTTCAATACTGTTGACTCACTCTTACTCAAAATTTCATGAGTACTTATGAGTAGCGAGTAGTTTTGAAGTCGCCGTGGTCTAGTAGGTAGTGTGTTGGCTTATTAAACGCAAAAGCCTGGGTTCGAGCCCCAGGCCAGGCATCAAAGACAAAATACAAAAAAGTATTTCTTCGGCGACTTCCTCTTAGTAGATTTCTGGCAAAAACTCTGAGAGTAAATAAAAATTGCCATGAAAAGTTTCTCAATAAATAAAAATCTGTCGTTCGGAGTCGACTTTAAACTGTAGGCCCCACCACTCATGTATAAAATTAACACACACAACATAAGTGATGTGAGAAACTAGGACGTTGTACAATGGGTCAATTCGACCTCCGGGTACCGTACTTGTCTTAATTGACAAGTACACGTCCTCTAACCTAACCTATGAGTAGCGAAAAAGCGATTCATTGCTGATTAATATTCTCAAGCTCCTTTTGAATTGTACGGTCCACTTTTTAATTCTCGTTTCAATGTTATTACGCACCAATAGTTTAGATTGTCTCAAAACCATTCGGCTTAAGACTTTTTCAGACATCTCTTCCCACTTGTCTTGTTCATACTCTCCTCCATTTTATTGCATCCAAACAGAAATCATGCTGAGGAAGACCCTGTCTTGTAACATAAACAAAACTGATGCAGCGAACAGTAATTACAACTCATAGCATGCACAGGTCGCATATTCGAATTCTGATCAAAACAAATGATCTCTAATATAGAGCGGCTAAACTTTCATGTCAACTTTCGTTGAAATAATTCATTTTCTTCGGATAGCGAGGTACGTAATTGGTCATTACAACGCTTCGGTCAGGATTGCGACCTAGTTTCTCACACCACTTATGTTGTGTGTGTTAATTTTATACGTGAATGGTGGAGACCTACAGTTTAAAGTCGACTCCGAATGACAGATTTTCTGAGAAACTTTTCATGTCAATTTTTATTTATTTACTCTCAGAGTTTTTGCCAGAAATCTGCTGAGAGGAAGTCGCCGAAGAAATATTTTTTGTATTTTGTTTTGATGTCTGGCCTGGGGCTCGAACTCTGGCTTTACGTCTAATAAGCCAACACACTACCTACTAGACCACGACGACTTTCGTACCAAGTCATCAATGTACGTCATAGGCAGTATAATGTCTTTCCAGGACTAGGTTTTTCACCCAAATCACGGCTGAATTAGAAAGTTATACCGTATATGAATACCTATTCCAGCTACCCCGTACTATCTCAACCAGTTAGCAGGCCAGTAAATTGTGGAAACTTCGGCCTGGATAATCCTATCTTCATCCAACCATGGGAACTTCAAATAAAAAATCCAAAGACTATAATGCTTATGCTATTCCGTTAGCTGAATAGCAACTGAGCAGCTAGGCCGTAATCCTGACTGAAGGGTTGTAATTGCCAATTATGTATGTATGCATGTATGAATAGCAACTTTAGCAGCTAAATTGATTTTTAATTTAAAAAATTCTTGAAAAACTCAATTATTTTCAGTATATTCTCTCCATGATTGTTAATCCGATAATGCCTTGTTCAATTATGGTATAATTGAGGTTAGATTATGTTGCAAGATAACTAAATCAATGCAACAATAATCCAACAACAACAATAAGATTTTCCTATTATTATTATTTGATAATTGAAATTTAAAAACGACATTCAAATGAAATTTTGTTTTGGAAAACAAAAGATTTTCTTTGTAATTGAAATTAAATTTTTCCCCATTTGCAAGCAATTACAAGAACTTTTACTAACAAAAAAAAGAGAGAATATTCAACAAAAATTTTTCTAAGAAATTCTTTAAAAAATATTTGTTTTCTAATAAAAGAAACATAAGAAAAAACAACAAAAAAAAAGAAATCTTTAGAGAAAAACCTTCTGATGAGTGGTAAATTACAAAAAAAAACGAGGCAAAAATAAAAATATCTTAAGAAACCTTGACCAAATATTTTACTCATCATACACGTACGTATGATGGTGATAACAATGAGGTGCTGAAGGTGATGAGGTGATGATGATGATGATTTCCCCAGATACATAAGCCTGACCTGCCGCATTAGAAATTTACAACAAAAAAAAAAAAAAACTCAGTTTATAAGGGATTAAATAAAAAATAAAAGTAACTTGAAATATGAGGAGAATACAATTTCTTTTAAATCCGAAGGACCATTTGATTTTAAGTGAGAAGCCAAGAAGCAATATGAGAGTCAAATTTTTATCACAATATTATGTTCACTTAAGCAATCGTGAAGTCTCCGTAGTCTAGTAGGTAGTGTGTTGGCTTATTAGACGTAAAACCAGGATTCGAGCCCCAGGCCAGACCTCAAGACAAAATACAAAAAGTATTTTCTTCGGCGTCTTCCTCTCAGCAGATTTCTGGCAAAAACTCTGAGAGTAAATAAAATTGCCATGAAAAGTTTCTCAAAAAATTTGTCGTTCGGAGACGACTTTTAACTGTAGGTCCCACCACTCATGTATAAAAATGAACACACACAACATAAGTAGTGTGAAAAAATAGGACGTTGTTTAATGGGTCAATTCGACCTCTGGGTACTGTACTTGTCTTCATTGAAAAGTACACGTCCTCTAACCTAACCTAACCGAAAGAAGCAATATGAGAATCAAATTTTTATCACAAAATTATGTTCACTAAAGCAATTGAATTTGAAATAAAACCACCAACAACTTACGCCTTCAAATAATCCAATCAGGATGGCACCTGATCCATAAATACTACTCCCGGAGAGAAGACAAATATCAATTATGATGATAGCCATAATCGATTGATATTTACCTCTCGCCAGAGAGTAAAATTCAAAGACTAAGACAAGGAAATAACTGCCCATAAAACAATAAGCCAATATGCAATACATTTCACACCTGAATTTGTTGCCGAATGGCAACCCTATCATTCTAGAAAATGCCACTTAAATGCCAAAACACTACAACTAAGCAAATTAACAATAAGATATTGAGCTAGAAGCATTGTGAAAACCCTATGCTCGCTAAGAGAACGAAAATGAAATAAAAAAGCAAATATCGCCCCGTACACAGAAGGCAAAATAAGATGGACTAGTAAATGACTAGTGGATCTATACTAATAATGAATATAGATTGACTGATATAACGGGTGCTTTTTTTAAGCTATTATCTGTTTGGCAACACTGGTTTAAACAGCTCACGCACGTTTCGTGTTTTGTTTCACTGTCAAACATCTTCAGTTTGGTCTACAATTTAACCATGAATCGTCTTAAAAACGAACAATGCTTGCAAATCATTGAATTTTATTATCAAAATGCGTGCTCTGTTAAGAAAGTTCATTGCGCGCTTCTACCATTTTATGGTCAGTTTAATTGACCCAGTGAAGCGGCTATTCGGGCTATTGTGACTAAATTTCGCATCAAATTTACATTGTTGGACATTAAACCACCAACACGCTTACGTAAAGTGCGAACTGAAGAAAATATCGCAGCTGTATCGGCCAGTGTTAATGATGACCATCAATTATCGATTCGTCGCCATTCGCAGCAATTGGGCCTCTGTTACTCAACAACGTGGACAATTTTGCGGAAGGATTTAGGTGTGAAGCCTTTTAAAATACAGCTGGTGCAAGAATTGAAGCCGAACGACCTACCGCAACGCAGAATTTTTGGTGAATGGGCTCTTGGAAGTTGGCCGAAGATCCACTTCTTTAGCGAAAAATTGTGTTCAGCGACGAAGCTCATTTTTGACTCAATGGATATGTAAATAAGCAGAATTGTCGATTTTGGAGTGAAGATCAGCCAGAAGCATTGCAAAAGCTACCAATGCATCCAGAAAAAGTCACAGTTTGGTGTGGTTTACGGGCTGGTGGCATCATTGGACCGTGCTTCTTCAAAGATGCTGCAAAACGTAACGTAACTGTGAATGGTGACCGCTACCGTGAGTTTCAAAAAGACGGTGCCACATGCCACACAGCACGCGTAACAATGGAGTTATTGAGAGGCGAGTTCGGTGAACATTTTATTTCACGTTCGAGACCGGTCAATTGGCCGCCTAGATCGTGCGATTTAACGCCTTTAGACTATTTTTTGTAGGGCTATGTTAAAGCTCATGTCTATACAGACAAGCCCGCTTCAATTGACGCATTGGAAGACAACATTGAAGCATTTATTCGTGAGATACCGGCCGAAATGTTGGAAAGAGTATGCCAAAATTGGAAATAATCTTCAAACATTAAATTATGTGGACCGTATTATCGATTCAAATAAAGATTTCATGTATTTTTCTGAATTTTATGTGTTTTTTTTTGAAAAATTTTCCTATAGCTCTTAAAAACTCACCCATTACATATAAATCAATATCTGGAGGTCAGTTAGGAGGAGTTATTTTTACTATTATCACAAGGAAGTGTATAAGTATATCGACCAAACGATTATTGTGTGGAGTGTCTCTATAATGTCTCATGCAATCCTTAAGATAACCCTAGTATTTGATACATTAACGCCGTTTTCTGATGACTTGTGGCAATTTCTGAAGTGTTGTTCTTTGAGATTACAGCGACGAAACCAAAGATCTACTAACTCTCTTACTAACTCTTTTGCGAGTAACCACCGTAAATTTCCAGCAAGCCTTCTATACATCATGTGGACACACTTGAAGTGCTTTCAATTTGAGCCTTATTGGTCTGTTTTTTCTCTTGTAAATGTCTTGTATTGTTAGCAGCCTAAATCGCAAGAGTTGAGGAACAGTTTTACAACTCGTAATAAAATTTGGATCGAGGTTAGCATATTGCAAAATACAGGCAAATTTTCCTTATAGTTTTTCTCGTGGTTTAAATAATATTAAAAAGGCTTTCTTATGCCCCAAATAATCCATGCAGAAGTTCCTAGAATCTCCATGAAGAGTAATATTCCTTAAGCCTCCTTCTGAGGTTAATGATGATGAAACCATTTTTCCTGAGAAAACTTAATTAATTTATTTGCATTTAAATTTTCCTCTTTCAAATATTTTAAAGCCAAACTTTTGGTATAAAAAATCTGTTGAAAGCAAGCCCCCGCTCCGCCATACCTTCTACATCTACAGCATGTCAGGGCTGGATATATGCATGTAATCATTAGTGCGTATGTATGTAGGTTACATATTGGAATGAGTATGTGTGTGTTAGTAAAAGAAAATATTGAATAGTTTTCCTCAAATTGTCTTGCTAAACAATACTAAAATGAAAGAAATTCACATGAGAATGTGTATACATATGTACGAGAGTGTATGTGTATGTCATTCATTTACTCTCTCAAAATTACTTGACTTTGAAATAGGAATGTCGGTAAGAAATTTCTTCATGCCAATGTTTGAAACGACAACTTTAGCATGACAATACGAAAAAGTGTGTGTAACACAAGCATAGACAGAACTAGAGACAGACACAGTGACATAGTGAGAAGACAGCTGAGTCTCCTGTAATTTACTCAAAACCAAGCCAAGACAGCTGTAAAGACAGATGAAGATGGGTTTTGCAGAGAGAATATAAAATGCATGCCATTCATGGTAGTGTTTACCTGTTTATTGTTTAAATAACAAAAATCATAGCATAGTTTTAGGAGTTTAGAAAGACAAAAAATGAAATAAAAAGAATGTATACACGTACACGTTAAGCTAGAAGTGAACTATTTTGCAAAACCAATGCATATTTTAAGGATGTAAAATAAAATAAAAACATTAAATAAATGAATTCAAACAACAACAACAACAACAATATCTAAATAGCATAAGCATTTCTAACCTATATAAGGCAGTCAGTGAAACAATAAACTCAGACGAGTTTTTTTTCAATTTTTTTTCATTTTTTTTGTTGCATACTTTTGTGCAGTAGTTACTGAGATGCAAGTCAGATCACAAATAGAAGAGATACCTGTACACATTTGAAGTATTTAACAGACAGCACAGCACACAGAGGCAAAAAGGTATAAAAATTTTATTTCCTTTTACTACTTATCACCACCACCACCAGAGCAAGCAGTTGAAGTAGAGCAGCATGTGTATCCAGTCAGTGCTAGGTATTCACTTAATTTGCCATAAGAATAATGTCTTCGGTATGATGTTGTTGATACTTAAACAGCATTCTTATGACAGGCAGGCACGTGTGTGTATAATAGTTTTTAGTTTTTTCAACAGAAAAGAATGGAAAAAAAGAAGGAAATTCTTTTCTTTCAAAAACAAAAGCTGATGTTCCATAAAAAGAAGATGTGAAGTGTATTTAGCATTTATGAAACAACTGATTTACTTTCAAATATCTGTCACTAGTGGTGGTTTCAAATAAAACTAACATAATGTACTCAAATTATAGCATAATTTAAGGTGAAAATAAAATATTTTTCGCTGAAAAATGGTTAAATATCTTACGAATTCACTAAAATTGAAGGCTTTGCTTGCAAGAAATGTGAGAAACAAGCATTGAAAGTAAAAGAATCCACAATTTGACTTACTTACTTAATTGGTCATTGCAACCCAACTAGACTACGGCGACTTCAACACAACAATTTTACTAAGTTCTAAAGAACTTAGCTCACGGCTAGGCTAAGTTAAATTGCCAGCCCTTATAAGCATATTCATTTTAAATTTCTTCAAGGGACCCATTGATTTATCATTTATATGTAATCCTGACACGTTACTATTTGAAGGACTTTAAGACGTATAAATGTTCCATTCAAACTTATGTAGGTTAATTGGGGGATCCTCAAAGAGGGAAGAGATTCCAATTAGTACCAGAGGTTAGGTCTACGATCTCAGGGATCAAACATTGCCATAGGAAGCCATTACATACATATACATAATTGGTCATTACAACCCTTCAGTCAGGATTACGACCTAGTTTCTCACACCACTTATGTTGTGTGCGTTAATTTTTATACATGAGTGGCGGGACCTACAGTTTAAAGTCGACTCCGAACGACAGATTTTTGAGAAACTTTTCATGGCAATTTTATTTACTCTCAGAGTATTTGCCAGAAATCTGCTGAGAGGAAGTCGCCGAAGAAATGCTTTTTGTATTTTATTTTGATGTCTGGCCTGGGGCTCGAACCCTAGCTTTTCGTCTAATAAGCCAACACACTACCTACTAGACCACGGTGACTTCCATTCCGACACCAAAAAAAATTTTGGTCTGTATTCATGATAGACCAGATGACAGAAAATACAAAGTCAGGAACCTCCTGCCTCTTCATACCTCTTCGCCCTTCTCTACAGCTCGTGCAGAAGTCATTCTAGGGACCTCTATTAGCGCAATCTACCGCCATAGCACAGTGAATAGCCATGCGATTCGTTAATGAAGTTGAACCTTTTAATACAGCGAACAGGGAAAATGTCGCATCTTATTAGCTTTACGCCACCCATTCTTGTGTTACCCTAAAGTGACTTAAAATTCCTTAAGGAAATCCTAGCAATCAAGGTTATTTGTAACTTTATGTAGGGCTTTTATAATATAAATTTAAAGCCAATAATTTTGATAACATCACTCAGATGCTATTAAAGAAAATGAAAGTTTATCTCGAAACCATTTAGTTTTAAAAAAATTCTTAAAAAAATAAAGGAGAAGAAAAAAGAAGAGGAAGACACATTATCAAATATGTAAAGGACATCAAGGACAATTTGCTTTTATACAGGATTACTGTTGGAAAAATAAAACTTTTTCTAGTTTTTTTACGGTAAGAAAAAAAAAGGGAATAGAAAACCACACACAGCATGAAAACCAAAAACCAAACATTTAAAATGTATCTTTGAGAGAGGAGCAAAGCGGAGAGGAAGAGATGGAGCTGAAGCTTAAGATTTTTACAGGTGTAGAGTTGGCAAACATTGGCACACCTGACTGAATTTGGTTGACAAGCTTATGGGTAGCCGGCAAACGAAAGAGGATGCTTTTCAGCATAGTTTTCGTAAAATATTCAAAGGCACACAAGCAAGCAAACAAGCAAAGATGTGTCCAAGATGGCTGGCTTAGCTAAGACCTAAAGGTTACCCCTATAATCATGCTGCAAATAATGGCATTATAAGTTTTTTTTTCATCTTTTCTAGCTCTCTCTTTCTCCCTCTCTGTCCTTAGGTATATTACCTTTCATTCTTACTTTAGAGCATTTGGTGTGCTGTCTTAAGACTCCTTTAAATATGTTACACTGCTACCGTAATAAAATCCTTTAAGTATGCAATAGTTTTTCTGTTTTTTTCTTTTTCTGTTAATATAAGAAGTTGAGTTATTTAATGGTTTTAAACATGACATCTACAGTCAAAGCTGGTTGTATAAGTATAAAACATTTCTTTGCTCCCCATCGTTGCTTTTCAAAGAATTTCCACTTTTGTTTTTATGCTCTTTATCTCTCTCTCTCTCTCTCTCTCCTACACAGAGCAGGTATCAAGTTATAGTATACTGTGGTAATAGCTGTTGTAAGGGCCACTATTAGCTAATGAAATGATTTGTAGTTTCCTGAGAAATTTAAGGGAGAAAAATAGCTCTCTGCACTGTATAGTAATGAACGAACGGAAGGAAGGAAGCACGCTTGATGTCTCTTGTGGGACAGCACTATTTGTATTCATTAGTGACAGTTTGTATAAGATTTTGATTTCAATAGCGAGTCTCTGGATTATTTATTCGAAATGGACATGACAAATTGAAAATCATGCAAATAAAAATGTGTGAGAAAACATAACATAACTCAGCAGGTTGTACTTATAAACCAGGGTAACAAATTTAGTCGAAAGCTGATTTTTGCCTCTTTGTATTGGGTGTACAAATCAGAAATACAAGGTTTGTGGCCTCAATTTATTTGACATTTTAAAATTGTTTATTCCTGTTCTCTCTCATTTAAGGGAATTAATGCTTGGGATCAACTTGCCGAAAGCATTGCTTCCCTTTGCTAAATCACATCAATTATTCACTAAGCCTGCCATTATCCATTGATCTTAACAAGTGAGCGATAGCGAGGCTCAGAGCTAGGGATTGAGGTAAAAATGGCCCTGTTCAGCAAAAAAAAGAGGTGAATTTGGCTCAGAAAACGAAGAACATTGTTGTTAAACTCAGTGAGCATTACACAATTATTTTACATTTACAAGCATTAAGAGTTCTCCTCTGGACAACCATCCTCTATCCTTTAAAAGGCTTAAAATGCTCTTCAGATTTAAATTTGTGACCACGAATAGGTTCTCGAAACAAGACATGCCGATTTCCGCTAGACATCTACCATTAGCCAGAGCAAGACATTGACGTAAAAGGTGTTCTACAGTTTCCTCTTAATTTTCATCTCCACAGCTATGGCACTAGTCGTAGTAATCAGAGCTTAAGCGCTCTATTTGTCATCGTATGAAGAAAGTGTGCTCAAAATCACAGTTACTACGAAAGCCAAATCGCTTCTATTGATTCCCATGAAAGAACCTGTGCGCCAGCTGCTAAAATTGGGTCATGTTTATCTGACTATCCAGCAGATAGTCTTGACCTACACAACTAGTATCCTACTTCTTCTAACTGTCATAGTATCAGCTCGAAGTTTGAGATTAGTTTATCAATTGAAACCCTTTAGGTATTGCCAAGTCTGGCAAACTTATCGGCCCTTACATTAGTCACACTCAAAGGTAACTGTTAAGGTCAGTTCTTGGATATTAAGGCTATAAGTACAAACATTCACCAAATTCATATAAAGAAGAGCTTGGCTAAACAGTCAACAGCCTTTTTAATGGCAAAAACTTTTGCTCGATAAACACTGAAATAAGCTGAAAGCCGTTTTAATGCTTTCGGTCTAAGCTCGTTTGAGAATACTAGAAAATTTACACGCCCCTTTACCTTACCCTTACTCAATACCTTTCTTCCAGTAATACCTTCTGACATTGATGCCGTTTCTCCGCGGCCCTCGATTTGGCGACTACTACAGAGGATCTTGGAAACTATCGTCCATTTAGTGTTACAAATGACCACAGATTGTGCAGTATCCTACAGTTAAATAACCAATATAGATGTGTGTGAAGATAAATTTGTATTTGAAAATCCAAGACGCAATTCATAAATTTTAGCAAAGCCACATTTGACGTTAACAGAGCAAAATTTCCTGTTAATAGAACAAAATTTTCCCTTAACAGAGCACTGTTAGGGCACAGTATCCACCTGAACAAACCCACTTGTTTAGGAAATAATTTTGGGAAATACTCTTGGTCTATGACTACCATACTATATGCAAAGGAAGGTTCCAAGGCCTCTTAATATAATCAGCAACATAATCACATATAAAGTGATATGGTATTGAGAAAATTGACTTTGATAATTCAATCTTTTGCTTGAAAATTCTCTAGAAGAGGAAGATCAGTGGCCATTTTGGAACATATAAGAAATAGTACTCCATACAGACTATATGCAAATGGTAGTCCAGAGGTTCCTCTTTCGAACCGTGGTAGTGGGATAGCTGGAATAATCATGAGACCACCCACCAACCATCCTTTACATTTCAACACTTTTATTCACAAATAATAATGATCATAATGAGAATTATATTTTATGTCAATAGTCTGCAATAATTACAAAGTAGAAAATTAATCTACTTATTGCCACTGTTAAACAGTTAACAGTGCTCTGTTAATAGCAAAGTTTACCCTGTTAGAGGCAAGAAGTGGCGCTGCAAAAGTATGGGTTTGCGTCTTTGGTTTTTAAATTCAAATTTTAAATTCGAATTTATCTTCACACACATCCAATAAAGAAGGTTTGAATAGACTTTCGATTCTTTAGTAGACTTGCTATAGAGTTCCGCTTGAGGCCCAAATAAAATTGTTCCAAAAAAAAACATAAAAAATTCAAATTCAAATTCTTTTCTAGTGCGAATATGTTCTTGTCATCAGTAGCTGCAGCAACAGCAGCAGCAAAAACTGTTATCATTTCAATCTGTAGACACTTTTCCCATTATATTCTGTTCCTGTCTTTCTTCTGTCTTTCATTGCATGCTTCCTGTCAGACTATACAAACAAGTGCCTGTAAAATTTCTCTCAAACAAAAGGTAAAATTGCAAGTGGAGAAAAACAAAAACAAATAAAAAAATAAAAGAAATATTGTTAAAAGGAAACAGAAAAGGAATCCAATTCGTCTTGGCCAAATACAGGACACAAAAAAAGGAAACCAAAAGAATAACAAAAAAAAAAAACAAGCAAGCAACACAATAGAATGTGATGTTGAAGCTGTAAGTGCAGCTGCAGCTGCTGATGTTGATGATGATGCTGATGCTGATGCTGCTGTGACACCATCATCGTTCATATTGTCAACCTATTTTTGTGTGGCACTTTTCTGATGTGGAACATATTTTGTTATTTTCTGGTCTTTCTTCTCTTTTTTTTTAAGAAATTCAAATACTAGGCGTTGTAGAATAGAAGTTCAGAATGTGGGCAATGAAACTGACACGTTTTGGGCCACAGTTTTAAAGCAAATTTCCTTTGCATATGACTAACAATGGAATGATTTGTTTCCGAAAATCGCATAAATTTACGAGTGTACTCGTCTTTCTCGTTGGGCGTATATGTTGTTTTTGGTCGATTGGTTAATGGAGCGCACAATGCTTTTACACGTAAAATTCATTCTTCAGTCGCTTTACCCTTAAGTACCAATAAAACAGTGGAATACAAGCAATATTGTGAGCGTTTTCAATGTCATTACTAAGAACCTTCCGACCTCTTCCGTATGCGGTAGACTTCCAGGCGCTGATCTATACATGAGAATTGTATTCCATTTTCAGGCGAATAAAACTGAGGTAAATTGGAAGGAGATAATAATGGTTGGATAATGGAGTGAAGTATTCCCTAAGCCGTTTCAAGTAACCGACGAACTGGAAAGTTTCTTTCATTACTTGAAAAATATTCCAATTTCAGCGAATATTGCAATGAATTTTCATGCTCAGAAAAGCTCAGGAGCTTCTGGCAGCATAATAATTTCACATCCATGCTTACACACATATTACATAATTGGTCGTTACAACCCTTCAGTCAGGATTACGACCTAGTTTCTCACACCACTTATGTTGTGTGTGTTAATTTTATACATGAGTGGCAGGACCTACAGTTTAAAGTCGGCTCCGAACGACAGATTTTTGAGAAACTTTTCATGGCAATTTTTATTTACTCTCAGAGATTTTGTCAGAAATCTTCTGAGAGCCAGTTGCCGAAGAAATATTTTCTTCATATATTCTGACCAGGGGTTTGAACCGTGGTTTTACGTCTAATAAGCCAACACACTACCTACTAGACTACGGCGACCACACATATTAGTGGCGAAAACTTGAAAGCTACTTTCATTACTTGAAAAATATTCCGATTCCAGAGAACATTGCAGTGAATTTTCATGCTCAAAAGAGCTCAAGAGCTTCTGGCTGACTAATAATTTCACATCCGCTCTTACACACATATTAGTGGCGAGCTTATAAGCTACTAAACATCTTAGCTTTCAAGCATTAAAATTGACACGTTTCCGATTTCATACGGAGAATAATTGTTGGTCGTCTGAGAGTATGATTTTTCGTCTCAATCGCCAAAAGGCTTGGTCTACGGTCAAAAGAATATGAATGACAATGCATAAGACCAGATAGGATAACAGATAGGTTCTTGAGATGTAGAATTTAATATAAAACTATATAGAGCTCAGCGGCATAGTTGCCAGATTTGACGATTTATCATAATTTTAACGATTTTGAGCTCCAAAAATATCATATTGACGATTTGATGATTTATGTCCTTATTTTGATGATTTTTGGAAATTAAAAATTTACATCATAATCTTTACTTTAGTATATTAAGAGCCACTTTAAGCTTTGAATTTACTTTGCAATTGTTACTATTGGAAATTTATTTTAGTAAATTACAAGGAGTAAATTATAATATTTTTAAGTTACTTTCGAATATTTGTGATGATTTTTCTGTATTTTATTCCTTTTTAACGCCTTAAAAGCCAAAAAATTACTCCTAAATAACCTCGTAGTTGAGAATAATTTATCACTTGTCGTTGCAGACAATTTTAAAAATTCGAGTATAGCTTCCAATATTACAAGTGGAAGGACAAAATTCAAGCGCCGTTATTTTGTTTCGTACGACCAACACTCAGGAGGTGGATGGCGTTGTGCTTGGAACTATGAAAATATGTTATGAGAAGAAGGAAAGGGAGAACAGTGTTTATGGACACTAGGCTTGCGTATATTTTATAACATAAGTAACAGGAAAGGCCTCTGCAGGGAATGAGTTCCACATACGAATAGTCTGACAAAAAAACGTATTTTTACTGTAATGCAGTGTACGATCCATTGGCCAATCGACCACATACGGAAGTGGTGGCCGACAAAGACGAGCTTTACGTAGAAATATATGATTTTCGGGAAAAGACCTCTTACTTCGTTCGAGCAAAATCCTTTTGTCGAAGCGTATGAACAGTGAAACACAAACCACATTGCAACGATGCTCCAATGATTCAATGGAGTTGGATACAAAATTAAAAAGAAAAAAGCAAAAAAAAAAGCACACAAGAAACGAAACACCTTCAAGCAAAAGAATTTAAAGCCTATAATACAGGGGGGCTGAGCCGTTTGAGAATGAAAGAAAGTTGCAAAATTATTTATGGCATAATTTTAGGGGCATAAAATAGAATATTTCGCACACATTTATAGTTGACAACGACAACAGCAACAATAATAACTAACATGTAGTAATAATAACAACAACAACAAGAAATAAAAATATGCCTGTTAAAGCCATGTTCGTTAGTTAAGTTCTCTTTTACTTTAAACGAACCGCTTGCTCCCCTATTGTTTGTTTAAAGCATCAGAGAAAGTACAAACCAGGTTAAGAAAAATAATTCAAGAAAATTGTAGAAAAAGAAGAAGATAAAAGTCTGTCATTAATGATCTACTACGGCCGCTCCTGTACACGATCGTGATTCCTCAAAATAGACGTTGAGGCACCGATTCATACATGAGAGTTATATTCCAGTCACGGTCGGTTACAAATGGTGTAAATAGTAAGATCATAAGATCTTAAGAAGGAGGGTTCCCTGGTAGTCTAGAGGGTAGTGTGCTAGGCTATTAGCGTGAGGGTGGTGGGTTCGATTCCCACCAGAGCCTCTGGTCTGTGACACTACACCGAGCATATGGTCA
Organism: Sarcophaga variegata; assembly: GCA_932273835.1. Taxonomy (NCBI): domain Eukaryota; kingdom Metazoa; phylum Arthropoda; class Insecta; order Diptera; family Sarcophagidae; genus Sarcophaga; species Sarcophaga variegata. Next base: position 16,385,925 of record OW026359.1, on the reverse strand, counting down.
AAGTTACTCCGCTCGTATATAATTAGAATATAATTTGTAATTGTATTGTAATTAATAAATAAGAAGGAATTGAAAAATGTGGCGGATGAAGCCAACATTACACTGAATTTTGTCAAGAGCTTCTGACTCCTTAATATTTGCACCAGCCATAGATTAACATGATGCAATATTATTGCTGCTCTTATGTGTCAATAAAAAACAATTTTTTCCTGATAATGATACAAAATATCTCTGTTTTTGAAAAAAAAAAATAATTAATACTTTTTCTGACGATTTTAATAAACGTCTTTGACAATTTTGACGATTTTTTCTCAAATATTTGACGATTTGATGCCTCATTTATCTGGCAGCTATGCTCAGCGGCCCTATTTGGAACTTATTTTAGTCCTATCAGTCCAGTACGCCAGATATTTTCATTATTGACGATTAGTTACGTCTGACATATAGTTTACAGTGGGACTATTTCGTGCACCCATGAATTATGACCCTTCCCCTTTGCAGGTTTTGAAAAAACACAACAAATTTTTGCTTTCGGAAAGCACTTTTCCGGAAGACTGGTGCTAAACTGTATATAAAAAAGGCAAACAATTTTTTCCTAGCTTGGTATTGTTTTTCTCATGACACCTCTGGTTGTTTTACTTCTTTACTTTACTTCTGTTTTTTTTTTTTGTTTATTTGCCTTTCTAGTGCATTGTGTGCTTTAAACTGAAAGCTTGACAAAGTGTTGAGCATTGTATTCGAGTTACAGGAGTTTATGGCAGATTTCACCAGCCAGAAAAAAAAAGATTCGGTTTTTCTTCCTTTGGTTCCTGTTTTCTTCTTCTTCTGCTATTTGTTTTTCGTTTTCGTTTTCTTGTTTTTCTGTGTTTCTGATGAAAGGAGAAAATATGAATATTTATTTAATTTATGCACCCAGTTTTTTTCTTTCCTTCATTCTTTCTTTCTTTGTCTCCAAAAAAACAACGTACTTTTGTTTTTTTTTTTTTAGTGGGGCTCACTCAATTCTTTTTTTTCATTATTTGTGTTGGGATTTTCATTTCTTAGGGCCTGAAATATTAATGAAAAGCAACGAGAAAATCCAGACATTTGTTTTCTTCTTTTTCCACAGTTTTCCTGAATTATTTTTCTTAACCTGGCCTGTACTTTCCCTGATGCTTTAAACAAACAATAGGGGAGCAAGAGGTTATTTTAAAGTATTACAGTAGAGAACTCAACTAACGAACATGGCTTTAACAGGCATATTTTTATTTCTTCTTGTTGTTGTTATTATTACTACATGTTAGTTATTATTGTTGTTCTTGCTGTTATTCTTGGCGTTGTCAACTATAAATGTGTGCTAAATATTCTATTTTATGCCCCTAAAATCATGCCATAAATAATTTCCAACTTTCTTTCATTCTTAAACGGCCCAGCCCCCCTGTATTATAGGCTTTAAATTCTTTTGCTTGAAGGTGTTTCGTTTCTTGTGTGCTTTTTTTTGCATTTTTCTTTTTAATTTTTCATGTTGCTCTATTCTCCCTTGTTTGTTATTGTAGTTGTAAAGTAGAACAAAACGGAACATTTATGACAGTTTAGAGCAGCATTATTTAGGCCTATGGATTCCAGCGTTATACAATATTTTATGCCGTTTGACAAACGTTTATTGATGTGGACTTAGGATGGTTGTGTTACTTTTTAGAATTGCAAATTTATGTTAAAGTAGGGCTCCCACACACTCTCCCTCTCTCTCTCTCTCTCTTCTCTCCTTAATGTATGCAAGTCTTTAGTAATTTGAGAATTAAAAAGTAATATTGACACCAAAAAGACATCAAACGTGATATAGAAATAGCAATCTGTTGGATTGTGTGCAACAGAAATAGTATTTTGAGGTTAGCAGAGCATTTGCAAATACTGGTTGAGGAGAATGTCAAAAATATACGGAAGATGTTGAAATGGAAAATAGTTTGCTTACATGGCCATTCCCTTAAGTCTAATTAATCAATTTGCTTGTGAAATATCGTGAGTCTAATAACCTGATAATGGTTTTCCTACGGCATGTTATGCTAGTGACTTGCTAGCCTTGCTCTCAGAAATGTGGAACTAGTCTGTTTGACGATTTTGTGCGAGCAAGGCTGTAACTCTGAAGTCGCCGTGGTCTAGTTGGTTGTGTGTTGTCTTATTAGACGTGAGGCCTCGGTTCAAACCCCCGGGTCAGGCATCTCCAATTAAAAGGCGACTTCTTCTCAGCAGATTTCTGGCAAAAACTCTGAGAGTAAATAAAATTGCCGTGAAAAGTGTTTCAAAAACCTGTCCTTCAGAGTCGACTTTAAACTATAGGTTCCACCACTCATGTATAAAAATTAACGTACACAACAGAAGTGATGTGGGAAACTAGGTCGTAATCCTGACTAAAGGATTGTAACGACCAATTATGTATGTATGTAAGGTTGTAACTCTTTTGCAGATAATAACAGATTTGATGGTAGACCAAGCTATTTGACAATCGTGCTGAACTAAATATGGACAAATTACTCGCAGCCAACCTACAATTAATCATCTAATGCGATCGAAACTATTCGGATTCTAATACTCGAAAAATACTTCGTTTTCTCCAATCTTTTTAGCGCCACATTAGTAAAATACCACTTGTACTGTAAAAATTATGGAGTAAGAAACTCTTGAACTTGCCGCAGTCTAGTAGGTAGGAGGTCAGACATCTCCAACAAAACGAAATATGAAGAAAATATTTCTTCGACGTCTGCCTCTCAGCAGATTTTTGGCAAAAACTCTCGAGAGTAAATAGAAAATTTCTATGAAAAATTCTTCAAATCTATCGTTCGGAGTCGACATTAAACTGTAGGTCTCGCCAATCAGGAATGAAATTAATGCACATAAGATGGGTGGTGCGACCAGCTGGGCTGTAAGCCTGACTAGAGGCTTGTACTGACTAAGTAAACTGTAGGTCTTGCCACTCAAGGATGAAATTAATACACAGAAGATGGGTGATGCGACCAGCTGGGCTGTAATCCTGACTAGAGGGTTGTAATCACTAATTAAGTGAGTAAGTAAGGAAGAAGCTTTTGATGTTCTGGGCATGCAAAATTCAATGCAAAATTCCCTGCATCTTGTCTCCTTCCTATTAACCACACATTTATACGTTAGGAAATGAAATAAAACATCCATGTATGGATCGGAGCCTCCAAATCTATTTCAAGAATCGATTCATCCAACTATTTTGGACTAAAATGTTGCAGATCCAAACCCCAATATAACAATTTATAAATGCCATCTATTGTTGAAATAATAGTCGCCTGGTTCTCTTTACTACACCGAGCTTATAAATACTAATAAAAAATGGAAAACTATACCATTGGATAACACTTCATATCTTGCTTTTGTCGCTTTTAACACTTTTAATTTAATTTTAATTTGTTATTCTTTTCCTTTTCAAATATATGGTGTATCCCTTTGCTCCTATTATGGAACCCCTGTTGGCAAGTGGTTTCTCGCACAACCGCTAGTTTTCCTGGTTACTTTTCAACGATTGCGAGCGAAGAAGGTGCTCTTGAAAAACAAAAAAAACTTTTTTGACCAAAGAAAACCAGAAAAACAAAACCACAAAACACGTATAACAGAGAGAAATGCAGGGGCGACTAAAGAAAATAGATTTTAAACGCAACAACAACTATTTTTAGTTGAACCAATTATTGAAATAATGAAAGACATACTAAAAGGAGGGAGAATGCCTTGCTTGCTTACTGATGCACCACACGCCACCACCGCAAACCTTTAGTTCTCAGGAAAAAAGAGAGAGAGAGAGAAAGGGAGCAAAAAAGGCAAAAGTATTGGTAGAGAGATTGTGATGGTGGTAGTGATAGCACCATACAAATTGCGGTTGCAGGAGTAGTGGTAACAACACTACTAAGCACACTGAGGCTGTTCTTTTGATCTTTAGGGTCAGTTTTTTTTAGTGTTGCTGTTGTATTGGGTTATACACTTAGAGGTCTCTAGACCGTAATTCTGGAAAGGTTATCAGCTGCTAAATATTTCGTATATGAAATGTCATTTATTTAGGCACAGATTTTCTGTAATCGAAGAAGGCGTAAAAATGCTTGAAACTTACAACAAACTTGGTGACACAAACGTGACCACTTTTCAAGTATCACGTTGTGGTTATTGTCGTCATAATAGGCTTCTTAGATAATAAATTGGCAAGATGAAGAAACTAGGAGTGCTTGGAAGCGTTTAAGATATTGGGAGTAGGTCGCTTACACATCACAATGTCCGCTCTGTTGAAAATATCGTTACTGCTAGTGAAAGTGTAGCGGAAAATCTAAATTTGTCGACTAAATGGCGGTCTCAGCTCATTTTACGGCTCATTATGGCTTAGGTTTGCATTTGGACTTACACCTCCCGTCCATGTAAAATACAACTCACGGAACAACACGGCCGTCAACATAACATAATTGGTCATTACAACCCTTCAGTCAGGATTACGACCTAGCTTCTCACACCACTCATGTTGTGTGGGTTAAATTTATACATGAGTGGCGGAAGCAACAGTTTAAAGTCGACTCCGAACGACAGAAACTTTTCATGGCAATTTGTATTTATTCTCAGAGTTTTTGCCAGAAATCTGCCGAGAGGAAGTCGCCGAAGAAGATGTCTTTTTTCATATTTTCGTTTTAATGTCCGACCTGTGATTTGAACCGTGGCGTTACGTCTAATAAGCCAACACACTACCTACTAATAAGTCGCCGTAGTCTAGTAGGTAGTGTGTTGGCTAATTAGACGTAAAGCCAGGGTTCGAACCCCAGGCCAGACATCAAAACAAAATACAAAAAGTATTTCTTCGGCGACTTCCTCTCAGCAGATTTCTGGCAAAAACTCTGAGAATAAATACAAATTGCCATGAAAAGTTTCTCAAAAATATGTCGTACGGAGTCGACTTTAAACTGTAGGTCCCGCAACTCATGTATAAAATGAACACACACAACATAAGTGGTGTGAGAAACTAGGTCGTAATCCTGACTGAAGGGTTGTATGTAAATGGCGGCCACAGCTAATCTTTCGGCTCATTATGGCTTAGGTTTGCATTTGGATTTTCACCTCTAGTCCATGTAAAATACAACTCACGGAACAACACGGAACTGAGTGCTATGGACACACAATAACCCACTATTTTGGCCATTCAATTGAAGATTATGAACTGGACTGTATGTGGTTTCAATAAGAGCCAAGAGCCACATAATACAACCGATTTTGGCTTTTTTGCTTCAGAAGATTCCAGGAAGAGCAACTCAATGTTGTGGCAACGTTAATGGGCCACTAGGAGTAAGAACTTTAATGTTGTGTGACTACGTAAAAAAAACCTACTTTCCACGATTAACCATCTAACGTCTGAAAATTACGAATCGTCTAGTTATTGTGTGCAACAGAAATAGTATTTTGAGGTTAGCAGAGCATTTGTAAATACTGGTTGAGGAGAATGTCAAAAATATACTGAAGATGTTGAAGTGGAAAGTGGTTTGCTTACATGGCCATTCTCTTAAACCTATTTAATCAATTTGCTTGTAAATTATCGTGAGTCTAATAACATGATAATGGTTTTCCTACGGCATGTCATCCTAGTGACTTGGTAGCTTTACTCTCAGAAATGTGGTACCAGTCTGTTTGATGATTTTGTGCTAGCAGATGATAACAGATTTGATGGTATATCATGCTCTTTGAGACCGTGCCGAAAAAACTAAACATTGACAAATTACTCGCAGCCAACCTACTTTCCACGATTAACCCTCTAGCGTCTGAAAATTACGAATCGTCCAGTTATTACTGAGATTTCATCCGAAGTATTTGCACAAGTGCTTGAAAACAATTTCAAAAGCATTGTCTGTTGCAACCAATCCAAAGGCGGTAATTCAAATGATGGTTGATGTCTGATGACCAGGTCCGAGCGTTGAAATGAAAAAATGAATTCACAGCTTAAATGTGTATTTTGTTTAAATTTGCTTTTGAAATCAACCTACGGATAACCCTTTACTTATTTAATGTTGTATTTATTTTTTATGTATTTCGTTTGTGTACCGGAGAGAGAGACAGAAAGTTTTATTGAGTCTAAGAGTATAAATTGAGTCGAGTCATGAAAAAGACGGAAATTTGTGGTTTCCTTAACGTTCAGCATAAAGTAACCAGGTATCCTTTAGTTTATCAGACTTCAGCTTATAAATACATACATATACACACTCGTTTTTTTGCCATCTATACTATCAAAACTAAATGCATAAGAGAGTTGTTTTGTATATTTTTTATAACCTATATGGTCTTCATCTCTCTCTCCTTCTCTCTATCCCTTTCCATCTGTGTATCCCTGTTTCTCGGTATATTTTTATCTTTTTTTTTGAGAAAATAACGAAACTGTTACATTTTTATGGGTTCCATCCGTTTCCTGCTCTTTTATATCCTTAACCATATACCTGTTATCCTTTTTAGTCTCCCTTTCACTCTTCTCTCTCTCTCCCACTCTCTCTCTCTCTCTCTCTCTTTCTGTGTAGTTTTGCATGTACGGGTTTTTCATGGCTTCCATTTTACCTTAAGAAAACCAATGTTTTCGAAATTGTTATGCTCCTGTAGTTTTTTTACTCCTTTGCTCTCTCTCTCTCTCTTTCTTCCCTCTCTTAGGTTATAGCATTTATTTGTATTTATTTACTGGCATGTAAATGTTTAATAGTTTCTGAGGGGGTTTCTTATTACGACATTATTTTCATTTATTTTTCCTTTTTTTATCGGGGTTGGGGGGGGTTGGACAACTATTGCTTTTCCTTCTTCTTCTTTTTAGGGTATTTACTATTGTTGCTGTTGCTGTTGTTGTTGTATGTCCAAATAACTCTTTTTTAGTTTTTAATTAATTTCTAAATTCTGCTCTTCTGTGGCAGTTTATTAATTGAATTAATTAATTCAACTTTGTTGCTGTTGTTGTTGTTATTGTTGTTGGGGTATTTGTTTATTTAATGTTTACCATTTCAAATCAAAATAAAAAAAAAAGAATTTACTAAAGAACTTGGGGAAAATATTATTTGGCCTGCTTAACGAAGATATTTGTTTTCTATTTTAATAACATTTAACGCCACAGGGCTTGCATATATTTGGATTGGCTTGGGAACATACGTTACATTGTTCCAGGCAAGCGGTCAGATATGTATGTATGTATACGTTGTGTCCAGTTTCATTAAATGGGTCTGGGGTTAGGTAAACTTTATAATCAGGCAACAGTACAGGGAGGCCATAAAATGTATAAGCGATGAATCCAACAATTGATAAACGGATCACAATGCTATACGAAAGCACGCCTCAGAGCACAAACAAACAAATCAATAAAGTTGTCTAAGAACAGCACAACCTTTCAAGTAAACGACTTAGCAGTTCTACAAACAGTGGTTGCCTGAAGGGGGACACATAGAAGTAAAAACAATAATGGCATAAGATTACCAACCAATGAAGTATAAAGACTTCCCCTTGAATATAATCGACCTGATGTGGGTCCTGAGCACATCCTGAGCTGAGAGCTAAGCTTTTCTATTAGAGCTCCACACAAGGCTGTATTTATTTCCTTTAAGAGAGTAGTTGACATAGTAAACAAACAGGCACATCACCATTACAAAAGGCAACACTTGGGACCTTCTATGACATCTGGACGATTTTGATCATTCCTTGCCCATATTTTCGAAAATATGTTAACTAAACATAGTGAGATATACATCTCAGACCAACTCGGCTTATGGAAGAGGTGTTGAATTCTGGGATTCTATGGAGCCAATGCAGTCAGAGAATGGCTGAAGTTATGCAAGAACTCCGAAGGCTGGAGGAACGGATGGGAAATTTAACTTAGTGTGACAAAGCTTTAAAGCTAACCAGCCCTCCGCGAAGTAATACCTTACGGCAGTCCCGCGAAGGGAGAGTGGTTTAAGTGTGTAGGGGGTGGGTTTAGTACGTAGGCACCAGTGATGGTGAATCGTGCACTCTTTTGTTGGAACAAAAGTTTGTTTCGAAGATTTCCACCTCAGGCCTAAGGCAAAAAAAAAACATCTCAGAATGACTGCCTACTTATTAAAATTGTAAAAATTGACATCATACGCCTGAATACCGTCAATATCACAAAGTTCACGATCGATTTGCAACATGAATTTGAGGACATTTGAATTTTTTTTTGTGCTGAGGAAGCATCATAACCTTTCCAATCAAGCAGTTCATGAGAGGAAAATGCCAACCACATAAAGAGTCCGCCAAATAACTTATTTTTTTTGAAAATGCTTTAAAAAAAACTACTGAATATTTTCTGAAATTTCTTTTTTTATTTGAAAGTACAATCCTTCCGGTTAATAATGGAAAATAATTTCATTCAAATGGCTGCCTCGGCTGGCCATGCAGTAGCCTACACCAGAAGATGCCGATTTTGGCAAAAAAAAATCATCTTTTCAGATGAAGCTCATTTTGATCTTGGCGGGTATGTAAAGAAGCAAAATTGTCGCATTTGGGGCACAGAAAACCCGCACGCATATATTGAAAAGCCGACGCACCCAAAACGAGTCACTGTTTGGTGCGGATTTTGGTCCAGAGGCATAATGGGGGCATTTTTCTTCGAAAATGAGCAAGGAGTGGCCGTTAAAGTCAATGGTGATCGTTATCGGGCCATGTTGAACGAATTTTTGTTCACAAAAATTGAAGAGGGGGATATTGGCAACATTTGGTTTCAACAGGACGGTGCTACGTGCCACACAGATGCTACACTCGATGTTTTGCGCCCTGTTTTTGAAGATCGCATTATCAGCGGCAGAGCTGATGTCGTTTGGCCAGCTCGGAGCTGCGATTTGACTCCGTTGGACTATTATTTGTGGGGAGCCGTCAAAGATGAGGACAATATTCATGAAGCCATTGGTGAAATACAGCTGCACACAATCGATAATGTGCTTAAAAATTGGACCGATCGTGTAGGCTACTGCATGCCATTTGAATGAAATTATTTTCCATTATTAACCGGAAGGATTGTACTTTCAAATAAAAAAGAAATTTAAGAAAATATTCAATAGTTTTTTTTAAAGCATTTTCAAAAAAAATTAAGTTATTTGGCGGACCCTTTAAAGAGAGAAAGACATTTAGAGCCCTTACGTAGTTCATAGTAGTTAGTGTGTTGGCATATTAGACATGAACCCGAGAGGTTTGAAACCAAGCTTAAACATCTTAAACAAAAACGAAATATATTTTCGTCCTGTTCCTCGCACCAGTTTGCCGGCAAAAACTGTAAGAGTAAATAGAAAATTGCCATGATAAGGTTCTTACAAAATCTGAAGTTCGGATTCGATGTTAAGCTGTAGGTAGGTCTTGCTACTCATAAATAATATTAACACACAACTAACATGGATGGTGTTTGCATATTGGTTGCAATCCTGACTAAACGGTTTCAGCAACCAATTCACTTAAGTACCGAACACTATATTTTCCTCTTGGCTATGACGTTTCGTGCTGAATCTTGGACAGCCACATCTATCGACTTTCAATCTCAACAGGTGTTAATTTCTCCGCAGTATAATTTTCAGCATCAAATCATCATCATCCTAACAAATGCTGGCCAAATAAATTAAAATCTCGTTTAAGTTTAGAAAATGTTCCCTCTTTCAGCCAAAATGCAAAAAAAAGGAAAACGATAAACGTTTACAAATAATAAAGATTATAACAAATGGGCCATTTAAACAGCCATGAAATCTCTGAAAATTCCTTTCAAGAAATTGAAAAGAAAAAAAAACACAAAAGAAGGGAATCAAATCCTTACAACACCAACAAAATGAAACTTTTCCGCGGTGTTGTTTGGCGAACAAAGGAAAAAAACGACAAAATTTTCCGTTTAATTCTCATTTTTCTTTGGCGATTTTATTTGCTTTACGTTTCCTTCGTTTATTTTATTTTCGGGCCAAGTTAAAAGGCAAATACAAATACAACAACAACAACAATAAAAGTTACATTAACAATAACTAAAGAATGGTAAACCTTTTTCCCAGAGTTTATTAAGTTTCTTTCATGACACAACACAACAACTATGAAGTGAATAACAAGGGAGGGTGGTGTAACCCCAACTCTGCATTTCTTAGCCAAAGTGAACAAATTCTTGTTTAATTGAAACACAATAGATTTAGGAAAAGCAACACAAAAAAAATAGAAAAAAAAGGAAGAAAACTTTTTGTCAGAGCCAAAGAACACAACAAGAATTTAAAACGATTAAAAACTCCCATGCCTGAATGAAATTCCAAAGACATGTAACATGAAAAGGTAAAAACAATTGCATGCAACAACCTGTCACAAAAAAAAAAGAGAAAAACATCTCTCTCTCCCCCTCTCCTCTTTATATTTTCTTCACTCTCTTTTGATGGAAAACTTTGTTTCTGGCAAATAAAACTTTAGAAATGCCAAAGCTAAGATGGAAAAACTTGAAAAACTTTGTGAACGAAACATCAATTCGTTCTTGCCTTCTCTCTCTTTTGTTCATTTTCTTAATTTGGCTTTTGCTGGTCTGGTCTTTGGTATTTTAAAATTTACTGCCATTCAGGCTTAAACGAGCGAACAACACACAGAGTGGGAAATTTGATAAACGAACGAACAATTTTCTTTGGCTGTTAAAAATTCAAGGAAAACCCAGGGAAAAGTAATGCCCGAGAAAAAATAAAACAGAACAACATTCAAGTTGAAACTCCATTTCCAACTAGTAAACACAGAAGTGGAAAAATAATGAAAAATCTTTTGATTTTTTCTTCTTCTTTAAAGCCAAGAATTTTCTTTTAAGAATTTCCAATTCGATTTCTCTTTTAGCAGCTTAAATGCTAAGCTTGAATGGCTATCAAAAGGGGCGTTGCTAATCAGATTAAGCCAATTGCAAGGAAAAAACAATTGGAAACGCAATTAATTGGCATTTAATAAACAACAATTGGAAGAAAGAAACAAAGGATTATTGAAGGAATTAAAATGTTTAATTGTGACAACTAAACTTTCTTAGTTGAATTTAATTACACGTAATTCTAATCATATAAATTATTGGAAATGGTATGGTATGGTATTATGACCAACAATAACGCCAAGTAAGAAATTGAAAAAATTTTTAAATAAATTAACTTTTAAAATGCATATAGTTGTGGCAACTAAAATATTTAGTTGTGACAACTAAAGTTCTAAAAATGTTGTGCTACGCAAGAACCGACCCACCCAGCTATCTTTGTATGTTGAAATATCTGTCTTGAGTTAGATCCCCAGCAGATAAAAAGCGTTTAGCTTGCAGTAGAGACCACAACTTTACAGCCAACCCATCACCAACACCATCTTTAATAAGGATTTGTAGAATTGACAGTGAAATAATAATTTCCGCATTCAATAACTTGAATTCGAGTAAAGTTGCTTAATTTTGTTGGAAATGATGACTCTGAAGCGTATGTACTTGCAAAAGCTGGCACAAAGGAACATTCTTTTGAATTCCTGCATTAAGTTCGCATTCCTCTACAGAGAGGCAAAAAAATCGTCAGACAAAAAAGGATGCATTAATGAAACCACCTACAGAAGCATCAAACAAATTTGGACCGATATGAGTGGGTATACATAAGTAGAAAAGAATTTCAGGAACCTCATAGCAGTTATGAGTCGCCGTGGTCTAATAGGTAGTGTGTTGGCTTATTAGACGAAAACTCAGGGTTCGAGCCCCAGACCAGACATCAAAATCAAATACAAAAAGTATTTCTTCGGCGACTTTCTCTCAGCAGATTTCTGGCAAAAACTCTGAGAGTAAATAAAAATTGCCATCAAAAGTTTCTCAAAAATCTGTCGTTCGGAGTCGACTTTAAACTGTAGGTCCCGCCGCTCATGTATAAAATTAACACTCATAACATAAGTGGTGTGAGAAACTGGGTCGTAATCCTGACTGAAGGGTTGTAATGACCAATTATGTATGTATGTATGTATAGCAGTTATTACGGGCCACTGGTCTGTGGGTATTCACATTCGGATGCTAGGAATACCTCATAACGACTTTTGTAGAAGTTGTAAAGACAAGGAAGAAAAGAAGACAGACTTGAGAAAAATAATTTTTGGGTTCGCGGAATTTAGTAACAAAACATGTGTAGCCAAAGGCGATTTGAAAATATTTACACCTTCATAAGACTCTCTTAATGGTTGAGATATGTCAACCAGGAACTGTAATTACATGACGAAATAACTAACATCGGTATTAGAACGGGACCCAATGAAACTATGCCCAGTGCGGCGGCTGTCAGTTGAGACTTACCTAACCCACCTCTTAAGTGACTTCATATGCCTCACACATCTTTCTCTTCATGTACGACAGTTGTCGCCGAGGTCTAGTAGGTAGTGTGTTGGCTTATTAGACGTAAGGCCACGGTTCAAGCCCCAGATCAGTCATCTCGAACAAAACGAAATATGAAGAGAATATTTCTTCGGCGTTTGCCTCTTAGCAGATTTCTGTCAAATACTCTGAGAGTAAATAAAAATTGCCATGCAAAAGTTTCTCAAAAAATCTGTCGTTCGAAGTCGACTTTAAACTGTAGGTTCCGCCACTCATATAAAAATAAATTAACGCACACAACGGAAATGGTGTGAGAAACTAGTTCGTAATCCTGACTGAATGGTTGTAATGACCAATTATGTAGAACAGGGAGCTGGATTATTATTGTGGATGCTGCACGGTATTATGAGCAGACTTTTCGAGAGCATCATATCTAGTCTTGGCCTGTATCTAAAGCCATGCGGCATTTGCAGAGTCTATAACTACATTATTAATGTTGAACTTACAGGTTCTAAATGGAATTCCTGGGGTAGAGAACTGCAGGTTTTAAAATATTTTGCCAATTCAGGCACAGTTTAAATAAAATTTTGCATTTTGAAAATTTGTTCGTAGTATTACATGCAATTCCTAGAAATGAATGGCAAATAAAATTTACCACTTCATGCCACAAAACATCATGTATTTATGAACACAAATGTGGCAACAAATCGTTGGTTTTTTTTTTTTTTGTCATTGTTTTGCCAACAAAGTCAACAGCACAGCAGCAATAAAATCAAACAAAATCATCAAAAAACCAGAAAAAGAAAAAAATAATTTTGATGACAATGTCAGTTTTCTCGACAATATTTTGAGAAAAAAAGCACAATTTTTTAAAGAATTTTTTTTTATTAATTTCTATGAAACTAAAGAGAAAATAAATTTTTTTGTTGCAAAAAAACAGAAGAAAAACCATAAAACAGCCATTAATGACAACAGATTGTTAAAAAAAAGGAAACGAAAACGAAAACAATACTCAGACTGACTCTGACAAAATGTCTGGCCGGTCAAGATTTTTACAGCAGCCGAAGTAGACATTCAACCCCTTACCGTTCTTGGGATGATATTCAAAGCCGCCTAAAAACATAGTAACAAACCCCATGACAATAACTAACAATACACGCTACACAGAGTCATCACAAAAATAAAAAAAAATAAAATGAACCAAAGGACAACAGACAGACAACTAAAGAGTAAAAAATTTAAAAACCAAACAACTGCTGGTTGGTCAGACAACAGAATTTGAAAAAGTGTTGTACTCTCACAGAATCGAAAAAAGAAAAAAAAAAGAACAGAAAGAAGAAAACAAACGGAAACAGTGTAAAAACAAATGAAAACACTAAAAAACGGAAACATTGTTGTATACTTGCAATTGCAAAAACTGTGAATATTTAAGCCACATTCAACTCACATTCTCATCGTCGACATGAGCATCACCATGGTAATCATCACTATCACCAGCATATCAAAAGTCAACAGACCGTGCCATAAGAGAAGTCAGCCAGACAATCAACCGACCAAACAACCAACCGCCCCATGGCCGTTCATTCTTTCAACCACTAGCCAAGTACTCACCAAAGTTGTTGTTGTTGCAAATGAAGGATAGGAAAAGGAACAGAAAGACGAGAAAAAAATTCAAATTGCAAAAAAAAAAATATTCTGGCTATACTAACAGCAAGAATAACAACAACAACAACAACAACGTTAATTTTTTATTTAAATTTTATTTATTTGAACAGAAAATTAAAAGAATGAATTCTTCAACTAGAATTAACTTCAATTCTTCATTGAAGAATAATGGATAGGATAAGTTTGGTTGCTAGAAGTACACTTCCGCTCTGCATTTTATTGGATGTTAGTGTTCCTAATATTTTCGACTCGTAACTTTTGTAGAAATCATTTGAGCGGATAAGTCAATTCGCAGGAGGATGCCACCCTAGTAAGCAGTGGCAAGTAATGTTAGAGCAGACAAGAATGAATTCGATTAAAATTTGGCCAATTTTACAATGCGGTCAAGCAGGTTCACACATTCAATGAAGGCCATCAAATAGTATCACCTAAGAAGTCATCGAGTGAATGCCGCACATACTTGGAGGCGATAAATTATTATGGACAGCCATAAAGAGACATTTTTTCTTTATTCGTACCCTATCGTCTAAGGTGCATAAGATAACAAAGTCTAGTCTTCTTTTATTATTAATTTTCCTAATTTTTTTGCTTTATTTCAGATTCATTATCAAGTTTATCGAGCTAAGCAGATGATTGATTTACTGTAGCAGGTTCTAGAATGATAGGGTTGCCAAATGGCGTTATATAGGAACAATGTTGGAACCGTATCAGCTTTTTCACTGGATATAGAAGTCAGCAATTTTGTTTTTATAATGATACTCTTCCATAAGAAGTGCATCTGCTTCTCTCTGAGAACTTAGTAGTTAGGGGACCTCTAGATGGGTTATTTGTAAGCGAAATGACACTTTATAATTCTTAAAACTTGAAGAAACAATGAAGAAAAGATGTTTTTCTTCAGTTATAATCGAATGCTGGTTTATTTTAACCAACTTATTTGCTAAAGATTTTAGAAAAATTTCCTGTTTTATTTATTTAATTATGTTTCTATACATTTAAGGCTCTGCAGTTCTTCAAATAATGTTACAATAACAGTAAGATAGAAAGAGAGCAAAAGAGACGGAAGAGAGATCAAGAAATGAAGTTGTTTTCATCATTATAAATAAAAACTATGAAACTTGCTGAGTAGCGAGCGGCAAACAACAACAAAAAAAAAACACGACTCCCGCATTATAAGTGGAAAAGTTTACATGTTTTTATTTTGCAATGTTAAGGTTCTTCAACAATATAAAGTTGAAACAAAGCTTCGCTGGTTTTGTTTTCCACTGCAATCCATTGGTTCTTTTAATTGGTTAAATAAATAAAATTATTGCATATGCGGCAGGATGAATTTAATACAAGTTATGTTGCATAGTTTTGGGATTGAAAGAAAATTAAATTTTATTTAAATAATTTTTCATTTATTTTTAGAAGTCGCCGGTAGTGTGTTGGCTTATTAGACGTAAAGCCAGGGTTCGAGCCCCAGGCCAGACATCAAACAAAATACAAAAAGTATTTCTTCGGCGACTTTCTCTCAGCAGATTTCTGTACAATGGGTCAATTCGACCTCCAGGTGCTGTACTTGTCTTAATTGACAAGTACACGTCTTCTAACCTAACCTAACCTAAGTCAGCATATCTAGCTTAATTTAAACCTTGCAATTCATATCGTAATTCATGCTTATCTTACAAAATATTGAAACTTAGCCTAAAAGTCGACACAATATTTTTTCCATATTTCTCTAAAATATTGGTTTTCAGATTAATTGATCATCCATATCTGGAAATTGTATCGTTCCTAAGAAACTAAATTTCGAGAAAAGAATAAAGAGACAGTGGTGGATGTGTAGTGAGAAAGCATGGTTACCAAGGAACCATGCAAAAAGGCTCTTTAGAGTGTCTCAAAAACCAATTCTGTTTGGAATACCTTATGCGATCTACTGGCCAATCGACCACAAGTGAAAGAAATGAGAAGATTGTAGGAATATGCGATTATTGGGAACACAACCCCTTACTTTTTAATGTATCCAATGGGGTGATAGGGTCTTTGAGAGGACAATTATGACTACAAACATGATATGGAAGCTATGGAATGTGTTGATTACATTGAGAAATACAGATTGGTTCCGTTTATCAGGCCACATCTGATTTTACAATCGCTGTATTGTTATTGTAATTCTGGCGCTCATCTCTTTAAAATTGATTTGGAAATTATTTTCGTTAAAAATTTTCTAAAAATTTAATTTTTATTTTCCTCCCCATTTTTGCTGTATTCGATTTGACGCTTTGACAAATCAAATGTCAATCATCAAATCTTTTTGTACAAAAAGATTTTTTATTTCGCCAAACCCCCCTGTCAATATATTTTTCTTCGTTTTTGTTGATGTGTTTTTGTGTTTAAATAACTTGAAAACCACAACAACAAAAATAATTTTCCGGCTTTTTTTTGCCAACGACTTTTTGACTTTTAGCGATTTGTTGTTGTTGTTGCCGAGTCTTGTTTTGTTTGCCTCATTATGATGGCGGGTTGCATGGAATTCCAAGAGAGAAAAATACAGAAGAAATGTGGAGAAAAATAAACATAAACAATGTGATGCTGATTATTGTTTTGAATTGAAGGAATTTTCTTTCTTGTTAAGACACGATAATATGTTTTATTTTTTAGGGGGGGGGGGCGGAATCTATAATCGATTATGGAAATTCAATTGAAATTGTAAATGGAATTGTGTATGGAAATTGCATTTGAATTTCGATTGTAAATTGAAATTGAAGAAAACAAATATAAGAATAGGCAAAACGAAATTGAAAAATAAGAAAGAAAATAACAAAAAAAATTAAGGCCAGCCCTGAACGACTAATACGGTGTTCAGATATACACCTTTATTGCGTAAATCGCAATAAACGCCATTATTGAGCTTAATATTTCATTTAAAGTTTCAATTAATTATTGCGCAATAAATATATAAATTGTTATAATATTGAGTAAAATTTAAAATCCAGGACTGTCATAAATGTGTTTATTGCGCATATTACAATTATCCGAACATTTTTTGTTGATATTTGAGTTGTCAACAACAACAAAAAAAAAAAATAAAACAATATTGTTGAAACAACCAGCTGTTTTGTTTATCAGCTGTCATATGAATATTGAATAAGCAGCTGAACTGCGTATATTATTATGTCTGAACACTTAAAATATTGTACTCAATAAACCGAATATTGACTCAATAACAATAAAAATATAACACACTGCAGATTAGTTGCTCCAAGAATAAGCTACGGAAGCTGGATTCGTATGAACCTCCAGCCAATAACATTTCTATCTTTTCTGAAGGCCAGACGACATGCAGATCTCGTTCGGGTACCGTCTTTGTCACGATTCTCTTGTGGAGGGTTTCGTAGTACTCTTATACAGTTTGCTACTCCCAGAGACATCCTGGGTAATTGTATCCACACCCCTTCCAAATACCAAGCCACATGTGTGTACAGGCAAAACCTCTTATTACCGTTGAGCTGCCTCCATGGCGGGCGTAACTACCTTTTGGGCAGTGACAAATTCTGAGCTGAGTGACAAATTCTGAGGAAGCCTGATTTATTGCCAGACTCACCTTGGATAGGAAGCATGCCAATCATCCACATAAAATGAAATCGTAGAGACATGTCTGTCACTGTATTTAGTACCACGGATTATTGCGTAGAGATTTCGCCCTCTCGCAAATGTCTGCTACGGAGATTGTAGTCAATTGCGTATAAAGAGAGGGTTGTTCACTTCTTCGTCAATGTTCGACTCTGGCTTCATGCAGGTTTCCCCCACATGCTCACCATTTTTCACCATAATTAAACGGAGTTTCTGTTACTTGATTCACTTTTCTTCATTTTCAGATTTGGTGCTGATTAGACAGTGAGAACCAGAGAGAGAATCAATGGATAGTGGGAGACATGGGATTTGTCCAAAACTAAACTGCTAAACTGTTCCCTGAATAGAACAAATTCTAAGGTCATTCTGTGGTATACATACGTATGAGTAAAGGGTAAAAAGACCTACAGCAACGAGAGTGTTCGGTCCCAAAGTGAAATATTCAGAATAATTTAAGAAACTGAACTGTATATACCACGCGCAAGTCTACGTCAATGAATTTAATTTATTTGATAGGGCCTCCAACTTTCTGTGGAGTGTAAAAGATTTTTAAAAGGCTGTACTCGGTGGTTGAAAGTCGCCGTTGTCTATTAGGTAGTGTGTTGGCTTATTAGACGTAAAGCCAGGGGTCGAGCCCCAGACATCAAATTAAAATACAAAAAGTATTTCTTCGGCGACTTCCTCTCAGCAGATTTCTGGCAAAAACTCTGAGAGTAAATAAAAATTGCCATGAAAAGTTTCTCAAAAATCTGTCGTTCGGAGTCGACTTTAAACTGTAGGTCCCGCCACTCATGTATAAAATTAACATACACAACATACGTGGTGTAAGAAACTAGGTCGTAATCCTGACTAAAGGGTTGTAATGACCAATTATGTATGTATGTGGATAGGGCCACCACCTTTCTGTGGAGTGGGAAAAGATTTTTAAAAGGGTGAACTCGGTGGTTGGAAAATTGGAGAGAAACGGAGGCTCTTCTCAAGACGAATGGATTTGAGACAATCTAAATTTCTGTTGGATAATTACAATGCGAAGAGACTACTCAGAATAAACTAAAAATTCGTAACTGGGCTTTTGATCAGGCACTTCTTTAGAAACGAGATCGCCTTAAGCGCAATATTATAGATTCTGTGGTGTGGACCTGAACGCATATTAAGTACTAGGCTGGTAGTTGATCTTACTACAACCAAAGAGTATCAATGGAGTATAGGATTGAGGGAGACGACATTATGTAGAGAGGGGTACCTTATGTAGAGAATGGGTAGTTATTACAATGGATCGTATGTTACGCAGTACGACATTTGCTTTTGAAATTAAAACATTGATTTTCACAAAACATCACAAACATTTCTTGCAGTGTATCAGTCATCCATCTCTCAAGCCTCCATCCATATTGTATTTTATGCCAGTTATTCATTTTCTTTTGGGGGGAGATGGCAAGGATTTACTGTTTACTTGACGCAAACACAACACATGATATCCGTGAGAGAGGAAAGAAAATATGGAGTGCTGAGCGGAAGGGGAAGCATATGCATCATCCATAGAGGCTAAGAATTGTTTGTATATCAGTTACACATGTGCTTACGTAAACTGGGGATACATATACACTGAGCGCCATAAGTGAGTCAACACTTTTGTTCTTAAGTATAAAACAGTTTTGTCCTTAAGTATAAAAAATGTTCCGTTATCATGAATTTTTGTTTTTGTTTTAACATTTTTCGCTTTTGGCGCTCACTGTATGTTTCTTCAAGTATATGCGAAAATGTGAGTGAGTGTGCCTGTGTAATTATTTGTTTGTACAAGTTAAGTGGTAGTAGGTGTCCCTGTTCCTTTTCCTTTTCTTCATTTTATGCCTTGCAACACAACTACTGTGTGTGTTACTTCAAAAGAAAAACTATGAACTTTCATTTTTTTTTTCTTTTTTTGGATTTGAAAGACTTTTAATAGAAAATTTCTTCTTTGCTTTCCCTTAGTTTACTGCCACTTCCACTGCTCTGGTTGTCCTGTGTAACTACTATTCGTCACACACTTGTTTATTGTGTACAGTGTAATGTGTATTGTTATTGTGATTTCAGTTATTCTACTCGTAGTGTGTAGTTGCCACATGAAACTACAATTTTAGTTGTTATTGTTATTGTTGTTGTTGTTGCCGTAGTTGCCAATCTCCTCGTTACCTTTTATATGGGCTGACCTCTTGCCCTGCATCACATTTATTGCCATGGATTCGTAATGGATTTGTTTTCTCAGTTGTTTTGTAGTTTTTTTTCATGTTTTCTTTTGGTATCATAGGGAAAAAACAAGGCAAGTGGATTCAGAGAGAAAGTTAGAGAGGAAGAAGAATATACACACGGTTACTAAAGTATACATACGGTTAACAAATTTCAGAAATTTTTTAACCAATCCGTTTTCGTTGAAAATCTTTATAATTTCCTTGATGTTAAGACGGGCTTTTGCATTGGTTAAAGAATTTCTGAAATTGAACTGAATTGTGGCCCTGTACAGGCCCACAAAGGTATGCATCCGATTAACAAATTTCACAAATTTCTAAACCAATGCAAAAGACCGTCTTAAAATCGAAGAAAGATGTCAGACAATTATAAAGATTTTCAACGAAAACAAAAAAATTTGTTAACCGTGTGTATACTTTTGTGGCTGAGTGTACAAATGCGAAAAAGAAGAAGAAGAAAAAGTAAAAAAAAGAATAAAAATATTGCCAAAAGATGAAATGGAATAACAATCAATAAAAATCTTTACTCGACAAACGGACAGCAGTCGATACAGCATGTCAAGGGAAAATGTTATTTTCCAACAACAGCAACAACAGCACGGAAAGCAAATGGGGAAAAATAAGAAAAAAATAGAAAGAAAAAAAAAGAAATCCAATTCGTTAAAATGTGATTAATGATGCAATAATTGTTGCAAAAACACGAAAAAAATAAAATGAGGTTAAAGGAAAAGATTCGAAGAAAATTGTTAGAAAAACTTTTACGAGAGAAAATTAAATTCTATTATAAGAACCTGCATTAAATGGAATGTCAAGAAAAGATTTGAACCGAATCCAAACTGAAACGCAGAAGAGAGGGAGAGTGCCTGTATAATTGGTGGGATAATTTCCATGTATCCAAAGAAAACTACATTGTCTTCTTGGCAAGTGTCTGCTAAATAAATATGGCTTGGAAATTTTCAACAGAAAATCCATCATGCTATGAATTTGCATATGGCCAGTCTAGTCCAAAGAGAAAAGACAGCGAATTTAGTACCACAATGCTCGTGATTATTCCGAAGGGGATTTGTTCTAATGTAGATTTAGAATGAATTCTATGTACGCACTGTTCAAAGCTATTAAAACACTCTGGGCATCAATCATCACCCATATACCAAGATTATCTAGGGATTTTCTACGAAAACAGTGAAAATCTGCGGTAAGTAGATAGAAAGTTACGTGGGGCGACTTGTATGACTATAGTGTACCCCCATAACATTCATTCAGGGGTAATGAGTCATAGTGTGTCTGCCCTAGAAATAATAGAAGAGGAAAAAGAAATATAGCAAAAGAGAAGGAGACAGTAAAGCTTTGGAGAGTGCGATTACTTTGGAGAGCGCGATTACTGGCTGCCAAAGAAAAGTTTAAAGCACTCCCTTCGTCTGATAATTAACACGTTCATCGCCACGATATTATCAGAAAAATTTTCACATGGGCCATGGTAACTTTATTAGATAATTTAGTTAAAAATGTATCAAGGAAACTTAATGTACCACAGAAAAAAATTCTTTTTTGCCAAACTTCCCGAAAAACCGCCATTTTTCATGGCACACATATATGACTGACATGGTCCTATACATACATACATACATACATAATTGGTCATTACAACCCTTCAGTCGGGATTACAACCTAGTTTCTCACACCACTTATGTTGTGTGTGTTAATTTTATACATGAGTGGTGGGACCTACAGTTTAAAGTCGACTCCGAACGACAGATTTTTGAGAAACTTTTCATGGCGATTTTATTTTATTTACTCTCAGAGTTTTTGCCAGAAATCTGCTGAGAGGACATGGCCCTATATTAAAATTTTTTCTCGACAAGCCGTGTCAGTCTTATATGTATGTCTGAAGCATCCAAACAAGATACAACAAGTATTAACCTGTTGTTTTGAACACAGCATCGTTTGCGTCGGACATCTGTGATTTACAGACACATATGACTGACATGGCTCATGTAGAACTTCTTAGCGTCAGATACATATGACTGATATGGCGATGAACGTGTTAAAATTCTTCTAATAAGAGTGCATAGATCAATTTGGAGACAACATACCCTTTGAGGAGAGAGAGAGAGAGAGAGAGACAATTGTCGAAAAAACAGAGGAGTTGAGAACAAAGATTAGGACAGAAGCACAAGTGTTGGGACCCCGACAGAAACATTCGGAACCTGTGGGGAAACTCGCGATCATCCTCGAAGCGATAGTCTACGACATCGAAACATGTGCCCAATTCACCTTGGATAAGAGACACAAAGGATGGCACATAGTACTGACCTCGTTAGGACGCCATCCAAGCACTTGGCTCATATAAGAGTTTGACTCGATCATGAGCAAAATTAATCAGCTGGGTAGGGAAAAAAGGATCACAAGTTAAGTGGCAACTCATGGCATTGAATTTCTTAAGAGTGGAGAGTAAGGACAAAGCAATCTGAACTTTTATTAGGTGAGTACATGAGGAAAAGGCTGGAGTTTTGCATACAGAAAGAAGTACCCTAACGATAGAACCTTTGTTCAGAATAGGGAAGGGATTGCCTCAAATCCAAAATATCGATACAGTGATGAGTAAAATGTCGAAGTCGCCGTAGTCTAGTAGGTAGTGTGTTGGCGTATTAGACGTAAAGCCAGGGTTCGAGCCTCAGGCTAGACATCAAAACAAAATACAAAAAGTAGGCGACTTCCTCTCAGCAGATTTCTGGCAAAAACTCTGAGAGTAAATAAAAATTGACATGAAAAGTTTCTCAGAAAAATCTGTCGTTCGGAGTCGACTTTAACTCATGTATAAAATTAACACACACAACATAAGTGGTGTGAGAAACTAGATCGTAATCCTGCCTGAAGGGTTGTTATGACCAATTATGTATGTATGATGAGTAAAATGAATCAGCAGAACATGTATTTGAAAACTAAAACTGAATGTGGCGATAATGCATCTCAAAATGAAACGCCTAAAAGCAGGCACTATACTGTGGCACCGAACTATACCCTGAAGTTCGTAAGGGCAACAGGATTGCTGTAAACATTATAAGGACATGATTTATAGATTGAAGACAGTACAAAAGACTGCTACAGTACTGTAGCAACACTACATGACAATAATAAATTGTTTCAAACGCATGAAAATCTTACAATGCTGAGAGACTACATTAAATGAAAAAAAATTTTTTTTTTTGGAGGAAACCAACACATTTGCCAAACCTTCGAAAACAAAAACAGGGAGAGTAGAATAATGGGTTTGTTTTTTGGTTATGATATTTGAGATGAATTTTTATTATTCAACTACAAGTCATACACATACAAAAAAATGGCCATATAAAATGGTTAAAAGAGAACAAGTCAAAAATTATAAGAAAAAAAAAAAAAAAATAAACAAATAAAATAATGAACAAAAACAAACAAATTTCTTACCCAAAAAAAAAAAGAACAACAAGGAACGCAGGACAAATAACGAAAATAATATCAGAAATCAGTTCGAAAACAAAATTGAACCCACATACATACGCATACGTTTATAGGACAGTAAACATATACACTCTGTCTCTCCCTGTCTCTCTTTTTTCTTCTCTTCATAATGAAAATAATAAAATTCCCATAAGTGAGTTTTCCTCTTTACCCTCCTTTACTCGCACTTTAACAGCAACACACTGGCACACACACACATTGGCAAAGTAATAACAACAACAAATACGTCAACATTAACAAGAAGAAGAACAAACCCCAAGTATATGTATGAATGTGGATAATAATATGGAAACTTACTTTTTAAATGCATCGTTCTCATCATTTTCATCATTTTTCTTCAATTTCATATGCCCAAAAGCATAGTTATGGCATCAAATCTTTTTTTTTCTTTTTATTCCTCGTATAGGGGGTTAATACTCCCGTTAAGGGGCTTATAGCACAACACAACACACCACAACACTGACACTAACGCTACTAACTGACTGCCTGACTGACTGACTGAAATACATACTAACAGAGAGAGTGAGCGAGAAAAGGTTAAATTTATGTATCAAGTACCAGACACACACACACAAAAACACACATACTTATGAATAAATCAGTAAATGGCTGGCTGGCTGGCTTGGCTGCAGACATTTGAAATGAAATTTAATTTCCAGAAATGAAGAAAAATGTATGCTGCTACTTAAGATACTCACTCTTTCTCTTTCTCTCTCTCTCTCTCTCTCTCTATCTCTCTCTCTCTCTATCTCTCTCTCTCTTTCTCTCTCTCTCTCTGCCACTCTCTGTGTGTGTGTGTCTGCTAAATATTAAGTTTTACTATCACATTAGGAATACATGTAACCCGGTTAAGTAGTTATAAATTATAATTAGCATACTTTTAGGGGTTATTACAAGCAAACTAAGAAAAGTGTAAGTGTGAGTGCAAAGTGTAAGAAGCGAAATTACTTAAGGAATTCTTTTTTCTTTTCCTTAGAGATATAGGAAAAGAGATTTTTCTTAAAAAACCCTTGTTTGTTTAAGGGGGCATATGTTAATACTCCTAAATGTAGGCAACAGAAAAAACAAAACTAAGAAATACTACAAAGCAATTTGTTATAATTTAAAATTGTTACAAATTAATTGAGATTAAGTGGGTAGCGCGCCATAAACAAATTTTTAAAGAGGTTTTCGATTCTTCCGTTAAATAATCCTCCTTGGAAGACCTTTGACTCCTGGTCAAACAGGACTGCCTGAGCAGTTTGATTGCTTGGGCAGGGAAAAACTGTGCTGGATCCCAGATCATGGGGAAAATCGCTGCTATTAGCAGCCGCAGTCTAGTAGGTAGTGCGTTGGCTTATTAGACGTGAGGCCACGGTTCAAACCCCAGGTCAAACATTTCCAACAAATCGAAATTTAAATATTTCTTTGGCGTTTTCCTCTCAGCAGATTTCTAGCAAAAACTCTGAGAGTAAATAGAAAATTGTAATGAAAAGTTTCTCAAAAAAATCTGTCGTTCGGAATCGACTTTAAACTGTAAGTCTCGAAACTCATGTATAAAATTAACACACACAACACCAATTATGTATGTAGCAGCCTGTTGAGCTTGCATGGAGAGGAACTTTGACGATAGGCGGAGAGAAGTTTGGAAGTGTCAATTTAGTGAAAGGGAAGATAAAGGGGCGGGGCATGGATAGTTAGCGAGATAATCTTATTACAAACTATCTACAAGAATCCCGACGATAGAGCACTCACAATTGCCATCATTTCAAACTTAAAATGTAGATTCTGCAGAATCGAATCACCAGAATACAAATTTGAAAACTGTGCAGCGTTATTGCGTCTCAGAAGGATACACCTGGATGTGGGCATGGCTGATATCCTTACAGAGACCGAACAATATCCTGAAGTTCATCAGGGCACTCAATGAAGGCATGAAATTTACAGAGGAGGTAAACAAAGTTTAGGTCGATGACACAGACAATGTCCAGTAGTTTATTTTTCTCAATGACCATTATAGCTTCTGCCAAAGCATTCTTTGGAAATGAGTACGTAACGGTCATTGCGTGTGTGATCACTATGAGGTACCGATGATTGATATGTAAGGACTAGACTCTCTGCAAATGAGTTCATTATTCCATCTGCCTCAATCTAAAATTATGTTCATTGGCTCTATCCTTAAGAGAGAAACTTCTACCTCACGTATGAACACGTTCGGGTTCCAAAGTTGCCGCGTCTAGAAGGCTGTCAGCTGGTAAATATCTTTCATGAAAAATTTGTGATATGCAAATATATTTCCACTTTTTGAGCATTATGACGAAGTGTTACTTGTCGCAATAATCGCAATACTGGTCAAGGAATTGGCAAAATAATTAAGAAATTTGGAGACTTGCAGATATGATCAGGCCTGTTGCTCATCATCATGTACGCTCTGCCGAATATATCGTTTCTGTTAAAGAAGAAATGGCAGGCAGTTAATCTGAATTTGTCGATCTCACGGTGTTAGAAGCAATTGGGCTTAAATTGGGGCTCATTATGGCAAATTTTGCACGTCCGTCGGTACAATGTGCAACTCACGCAAAACTATTCACAACGCCACAGCTATTGTGGATGGCTTTCATTGCTAATCTTTCAAACAAAATTTCCAAAGCACTGAAGCTCATTTGGCAATTAGAGCGTATGGCACCCAGAGGACCTAGAAATGATTGTGGAACAGCCCCGAAAAAGTGACTACATGGTGCTTACTGAAGGCTACAGGTGTGCCGTATATTATCGCAAATAACTCGTTACCATCAATGCCAAGCCGTTTAATTTCAGACTTTCAATTAGGCCTGTAACTGAACTTTATAAACTTCAACAGGATATTGAAAAGCCAGAAGACAAAAGCACACAGAATTCTAAATTTCAATAAGAAGAATTCATTAAAAATGGATTTCATCGAACACTTAAGAGTCACAAAAGGTTTTCAAGGAAAAGAAAATCTCTTGATTGAATTTCGAAAAACCTTCTTTCCATTCATTTTTTTTTTTCGTTCTTTAAGGAAAAACAAATGGAAACCCTTGACCTTTTTCAAAATCAATGATTTAATATTTGTTTTTCACATTTTTTTGTTTTGTTTTTCTTTCTGAATAAGAATCATATGTTGAAACCTTTTGTTTTCTACGATTTCTCTCTAGACTTTTAGGCATGACATGTCATGAGAAAAAGGAGGAAAAAATTTGCCAACCAGAAAGGCAAACAAAAGTTCATAAATATTTTATAATACCAAACAATAAATAAAAAAAACGGTTCTACGCATTTCTGAATACATTTGGAACGTCTATATGCCTGAGGCCTACATATACAAACGTTTTTGATGAATAAATATTTATACGAAGGCACACACATTAAAGGTCAAATTGTAGGCTCAGCATTAAATATTAAAAATTTAATAAAAATCAAGCATTAGAACGATTGTAACATGAGAACAATAATTCGATTTTCGATTCAAAAGAGTTTTTTATTTATACAGCTCGCGAGTTTTATTTTTAACTCGCGAGTTTTATTTTTTCAATTAGAGAGTTTTATTTTTAATGCGCGAGTTTTTTTTTATTTTCCAGCTTTGTAGAGTTTCTTTTTTTTTCAATTTTTCATTAATAAAACGTTTGAAATGTTTGAATCTTTACTGTTAACTTTTATCTGTTCATTGTCAGAGATAAAATAATAATTTTTATTCTCTTAATTCTTTTATTTATTTTGTAGAGTTTAATGATATGAGTGGGTGAATAGACTCACGTTATCTTCATTCATATTCAGACGCTCGTACATATGTAAATTAGTGCGTGCAACTGGCACAAAACAGAGATAAAAAATTAACCCAAACACAGGTGATTTTATAAGATAAGAAGACTTTTTTTTGCTAAATCATGACCTCAACCAGAAACAGAAATACTTTTGATTTTATTGCCCTTAAAAAATACAAAATTTCTACAAAGAGTACTCACTTAACATTTGAATAGAAATTGAAATTATTTTAAATCTTGTTTTTAATCTTTTTTAATACCCTTTAAATAGACTTTAAGTCAATTGGCTTACAAACTGTTGTTAACACAAACAAAATTTATTTCTTTTTCTTTTTTTTTAATTTTCAAAATAAAGTTTTTTTATTGTTAAAAAAGAAAGTCACGAAAAACAAAAACAAAATGCCCACCCACTTCTAAAACAAAAAAACGAAAAAAGAAACCAAAACAATATTTTTTTTAATAATCTTTTCAAACAAATTTTCTAAGCGTATCTTTCCGCTTTAAGGGGCCCTATACACTCATATATGCTCTCTGTCCCTATTGCGCTTATCAAAAAGCTGACAAACTTCTGGTGTTTGAAGTAAGATTTGGTAACAAAACCCACGCACTGAAGGTTACACCGAAAAATTTCAAATTCATTGTTAATATGTTACGTGCTTATTTGATTTATTGTTGTTGTTTATTACCGTTGGTGTTTAAGCCACGCTTTATTTCTTTCGTTAAGGTACGTACACCTGTCATAAACAATATTTAAACAAGATAATAAAATTCAGCCTCAATCAACAAACGTTTTCATGCATGAAACACATCATGGCAAATGAATTCACGAAGTAAACAATTATACAGATGCTAAAGAGGGACCTACATATTTGACCCCTGCACAACCTGAAATTGTATGTAAACGTTTAAACTAAATTAAGAAAGAGTCACCTGCAATAAGCTGAATACAAAACATAGGCTGTTCTAATCAGCAAACATCGAAAACATGAAACCGTAAAGATTTGTGCAGATAAGCATGAATAGTATATCGAAACGATCGCTTAAACATTATCTTGAGGTCATGGTTTCACGTTAATTATCTAAAGCATAAGGCGTTGAAAATCTGTGTGGCACTTTCTCGCATGATGATAAAAGTAAGAGGTCCAAAGAAAGTTAGAATAATAGTAGTCATGTTAACTCTAACGTATGCAGCATCAGTACGTCAAGAAGTTTCGAAGTAGAGAAGGTATATTGACGGCATTCAGTATATACCGCTCTTACCGAACAGTGCCTGAAAATCCCGCCATCATTACCCATTACATACATACACCTACTATTGATGACTGCAACGCATTACTGGTCAACTGGGAAAACTGGGCAGGCTTCTGTTACTATTCATGTTGATTACGTTAATTTCATTCACTATAACTGTGATATACAGCTTAACGCTGAGTCCTAACAATAAATTCGACAAACTTTTCCACGGCAATTACAGTGATGTTAGGGCTTTTGCCCAAACACTTTGGAAAGGGGCCAAAAAGCCAAAAAATACTTTAATTTTTAAGATGACCAAGTTGAGGTTTGAACTTGGAAGTCTCGTCTGATAAGCGAACACATTGCCTACTAGACTATAACTACTATGCCAACAATAGCAAAACCCCCAACAATATATAGGTCGACCTATCGTCATAAACGAAGAAATAAATGATGGAGGCCTGCAATAGCATTTTGATACAGATATGGTAGAGGGCACAGAGAACCACAGCACTTAGCATTGCATTGACGTTTCATACTCTATCAGCGCAGACTGAACAAAACATATGAGGTATGTTTCCGTCAGAAGAATAGAAAGAGATATTTGCTGGGAGTAGATCGGACAGTTTAATCCAGTAAACTATACTACATATAAAGGCAGCTACGCTGCTACACTGCAAAATCAATCAAGATGATGATGAAGCAGGGAAAAGAAAGGTATATCATAATAAATTTTTTTTAAACCATATCTAACCGAAAATGACTTCAGATCATAAAAAATTAATATGCGAGTAGATAAATTCGAATTTAAAAACCAAAGACGCAAACCCAAAATTTTAGTAGCGCTACTTCTTGCCTCTGAAGTCGCCGTAGTCTAGTAGGTAGTGCATTGGCTTATTAGACGTAAAGCCAGGGTTCGAACCCCAGGCCAGATATCAAAACAAAATACAAAAAGTATTTCTTCGGCGACTTCCTTTCAGCAGATTTCTAGGAAAAACTCTAAGGGTAAATAAAAATTCTCAAAAATCTGTCGTTCGGAGTCGATTTTAAACTGTAGGTCTCAACACTCATGTATAAAATTAACACACACACCATAAGTGGTATGAGAAACTAAGTCGTAATCCCGACTGAAGGGTTGTAATGACCAATTATGTACGTATGTAATTCTTGCCTCTAACATGGTAAACTTTACTATTAACAGAGCACTGTTAACTGTTTAACAGTGGCAATAGTTGATTAGTCTTCCACTTTGCAATTATTGCAGACTATTGACATAAAATCTCACTATGATCATTATCATTTGTGAAGAAAAGTGTTGAAATGTAAAGGATGGTTAGTTGGGTCTCAGACTTATTCCAGCTTTCCCACTACCACGGTTCGAAAGAAAACCCTCTTTACTACCATTAGCATATAGTCTGTATGGTGTACTACTTTTTTATATGTTCCAAAATGGACACTGACCTATTCTAGAGAATTTTCAAGCAAAAAATTTATATTTTCAAAGCCAATTTTCTCAATACCATATCACTTTATATAGGACTATGTTGCTGATTATATTAAAAGGCCTTGGAACCTTTCTTTGCATACTGTATAGTAGTCATAGACCAAGAGTATTTCCCCATATTAGCTCCTAAACAAGTGGGCTTGTTCAGGTGGATATATATAGCTAACCGTGCTCTGTTAAGGGCAAATTATTATTATTCTGTTAAGAGGAAATTTTCCTCGTTAATGACAAATGTGGCGCTGCTAAAATTTATGGATTGAGCCTTGGATTTTCAAATTCGAATTTATCTTCATACACATAAAAATTATGACAAATATCGAGCCATAACCGCAAAAATATCTCAAACGACATATTTTTCATCGTTTTTTTTTTTTTTAATAAATAAATTCATTGGCATCAATTGCATCATCGATAAAAATTTCAGTGTCACAATCTGTAGATTTATGAAGTTATAACAAACAAATTTTAAATTTTCTAACTTAATTTGCACAAGAACTAAATAATAAAAACCTTCCCCTGTAAAATTTCGTTTTTGTAGCTTGAGATATTTTTGCGGTTATGGCTCGATATGTTGCTGATTGGAAATGATTTCCAAAAAAAAAAATAGAAAAATTTTATAAAAACCTTCGTTCAATACATATATGCAGAAATAAATGAAAATGAAATTTTCAATTAAAAAAAAGTATCTTTATACGAATTTTAAAACTTATTTTAAACACTAAAGAACTTGTAATTTTTATTTAAATTTTTATTATAAAAAATATTTTTAATCTTTTTTTTGTTTTGCATTTTTTATATTCTCTTCAAAATTACATTTCACTTTGCACTTGAATGTCACTCTCCGGTTTCTTTAAAAAGAAATTCTTGTAAAATTTTAAAATTTTTTTCCATTTTTTTTGTGCAATTAAAGAAAAAAATTTCCAACGTTATTTTGTGTTTTTTGTTTTTGTTTTTGGGTTTTCATTTTTATTTTTATTGCAAAATGTTGTCTACCACTTGCTGTTGCATGTTAATTGTGGTCGGAGGGCAATATAATGTTGTTGTTGTTGTTGATGTTGATGTTTTACACTTCCGCCTTTATCCTTTACAACATACACTCACGTTAGAATTTCTATAGAAAAAGCTACTTGTTTAAATTACACTCGTACACACGCACACATACACATATGTACGTACACATAAAGAGCGTAAAGAGCAGTATAAGGAAGCGAATACATGTGAGAGTGCCTGTCTATTTATTGCATAGAAAAGGAAAAAAAAGAGGAGATTTTTAAAGTGAATTTTAAAACCACTGATTTGTGTTTAATTGTTGCATAAAATGCATTTTAAATGAATTTTCAGAAAACTGTATGCAAACATACAGACACACACACACACACACACTGACATGTACATGTACGACTGTATTAAACGGGTGATTATTTTTGGGCATTTGGTTTTTTTGAATGGGAATAATGTGGGCATTGGAATTTTCACTGATGTGTTGGACCATAGAATAGGTCTCCATCTCTCGGACTACTACCAAAGTGTTTGCATTTAATAGGCTCCAAGGAATTAATCCTTAGTAAGGGATTGTTGAGAGCCAAGCGGCAATCAGATCGCATTCGCCTGCAATCTACTGGTGTCGAAATTAATTAGCATTTTTACGACTACCTTAAGCGAAACTTGAAGCAGTTTTGTGGTAATCGAATATGACTTCATTGTCACAAGGACATTCTGGTGAATTGTGCAGGCAAACTGGTATGGAATAACAAGCCACACATGAACAGATACTCCTATAGGTGTTAGGCTGTCCGTTAGGCATAGGTACGGCCATTAAAAAACACTGAGCTGAAGCAGAATCTTGCTTTATATTCAGACTGATTTCTCTTAACCTAAATTAGAGAAAAAGTGTGCCAATCAATTACTTCAATTGGAATGTAGACTACAGAGTTACTTTATCTATTCTCATTGCGTCGCTGCGTAATAGGTAGACATGTGAAGCGACTTAGCTCACCAGCAAACAACTTCTGAAGAAGTTGCACCACTAATTGGCTCGACAAAGTTTTCTCTCAGTTGGCTCATTAAACTTTTAATCTCATTTTCATTGAAGTCGCCGTAGTCTAGTAGGTAGTGTGTTGCCTTATTAGACGTAATGCCAGCGTTCGAGTCCCAGGCCAGACATCAAAACAAAATACAAATAGTATTTCATCGGCGACTTCCTCTCAGCAGATTTCTGGCAAGAACTCTGAGAGTAAAATAAAAAAATTGCCATGAAAAAGCTTCTCAAAAATCTGTCATTCGAATTTGACTTTAAACTGATCCAACGTCATTCATGTATAAAATTAACACACACACAACATAAGTGGTGTGAGAAACTAGGTCGTAATCCTGACTGAAGGGTTGTAATGACCAATTATGTATGTAATGTATGTCTGTTCTAAGGGTGTCCTGTTTTAAATACGAAGCCTTGATGCTGATTGTCAAAATCGGGTAATTAGTACTTGATATTTTGTGCTGGTACATTGCCTTATGTGATTAAACAGGCAACGAAGTATACCCAACTGGGCTTTGATTCAGCAAAGCTGCAACTGCCTCTTATCCTATCCTAAATGGTAGGCATTCACATATCGTTCTACTTTCACTTTTGCAAGTTTTCAGTTTTTTTTGCTTGATTTTCATTTCTAAAACCCAAAAAGTGCACCCGTTAAAAGTGTACTCTGACAAATAATGCAATTGCAATTGCAATTGCATATGCTTAGGCGGTTATATAAAACAAATACAGAGATACAGAGATAGAGAGAGAGAGAGAACACACACAAATAATATTAAAGTTTCCTACTTGTGTATAAAATTAAATAACGCATAACGTATGCGAAAATGTGTGTATGTTAGAGCAAGCATGGGCCTGGGTTATTTGAATGTTTATTTGCAAATACAACAGGAGTGCAAATACGTTAGGCAATATGGAAAATATATGTATGAGTGTGTGTAGACAACATCTACAACTACAGCGACAAATAGTGAAAGCACACACAGAGTAAATGCATGTTGCTTTAATGAAAACAACAACAGCAACAACAAATTTTATAAAACAGCATGTGTAGTACGTACATATATAAGTAAGTATATACATACATACATACATATATGTATATATAAGTGCATGTGTGTGCTTGTTTTGGTATTCACTTACATTGATTAAGTGGGAAGAATGCAAAGGTGGTTTTGCTCTCATATACATATGTATGCCAATACGCTATAATATCTCTCTCTCCCTCTCTTGAAAATATTGGTGCGTAACATTACAAAACAACAATGACAACAACAACATCATTTTAACACATTAAATACACACTTGATGACTAGCTTACATGTTCACATATATGTAGATGAGCATCTACGATATAATGCCTATAATGCGTGTGTGTGTGTGAGCACAGAACTCAACCACAAAGTAACACACACACCCAACTATGGCTTGCAGTATGTTGCAACATAAATAATCGAAAGTTTTTTGTTTTTCCTTTTTTTGTGTATTTATTTCTCTTTTTTCAAGCCTTTAATTATGCTTTATTTTTTTTTGTTTGTTTTTATTTATTTCTTTATAAAATGACTTTCAATTACATTAAAGTGTTGTTACTGCACCTTACTGTTGTTGATACACTGTTTTTTATAAACTTTTCGGCATTACAATATTATTTTAACATATAATAATACCTTTCAATATAGGCATGTGCCTAAAAGTAGGCTTTATATTTTTAATTTTATAAAAGCTTTTGTAAATGCATTATATTTTAATAAACATTTAACACATTTTAAATGATAAGCACCATAGCCATATTTAAATTCACTCAAAACGACATAAAATTGGCTTTAGGTTTATTGTTATTTTTTATTTTAATGCGGCTCAGCATGTTTTTATCAAATTGAAATTATTTTAAATTAAATTAATTATTAATTTAAGTTTTATTATCATTATTATTATATAATTAATTTTTTCTCATTAATCAATTGTTATTTATTCATTAAATTATTAATTTATTTGAATATTCTGCTCAAAAGGCCTTAAAATATGCTTTATTTTAATACACTTCGAAATTTAAATTCACTTTTTTAAATTTATTTAATCCTTTAAAGTAGACATTAATTTTTATATATGTTTTCATACTTTATTAACTTTTTTAAATTAAAATTATTTTTAATAATTTATTCTGGATTTTTAATTTGTTCACATATGCATATTGTTTCAACGCCTAACTTTAGTTTAAATTTATTTTAATAATTATTTTTTTATATGGTTTGATTTTGAAGAAAATATATTTAATTTGTTTTAAATATTTCCCCTGAAAGTATGCAACTTTATAAATTCATCTTCATTAAAGTGCTTAAAATTTGGGTTATGATGACTGATAAAAAAAATCAGATAAAGAGTGTGGAAAAAATAATTGGAAGGACCATGAGTGCCTTGGTATTCTAGTAGGACGTATGCTACACTATTAGTGCAAGGGCTGTGTGTTCGATTCCACCAGAGATTCTGGTCTAAGTTACTCACCACGTAATAATTGCAATATCATCTGTAATCGTATTATTTTGTTATAAATAAATGAATTGGAACGACTCTCCTGATCCTCTAGGATGATATGAATACATCGGTCTGAATATAAGGTCCTCTATGAAAATGTATTGGAGGTAGAGGTTATATGATTTTCATAAGATTTACGTTGATGACTTTATCAGCTCGGATATGTCATGGGGTTACCTGAGTATATTATTTGGAGGCTTTCTGAGTGGATTATTTGAAGAACACTGAAGTTTCTTCAATTTTAAAATTTTTATTGTGGTAAAAACTGGAAAAGCACTGCACTCCAATTGAAAACGAATTGGTTTCAAATGTAGGAAGCCACCAAATTTATGAAGAACGTTTGAAACACGTTGTAAAACGCGGTGGAATATAATTCCAGAGTATCAGAAAAATACGATTTATGAATAAAAGAAACCATACTAAAAGACTATGCTGTGCAGGACGAGAGCAGTACTGATAAACTATGGAAAGCTTTCTTTTTTAATGCACGTAATTAAAATTAATTTACGAAAAAACATGATAAAAGCATGGAGGAGATAGTGTCATGACATGGCGTTGAAATCGATCATCTGATGTGGGGCTTAAAAAGGCTTTCGATACTGTCTTAGTAGATGCGAGCCGGAGGGGCAAACAGAGCTCAGAGATTTCGAACATATTTAAATCTGTAAAATTATTTCTACGGCGACTTCCTCCCAGCAGTCTCCAAATCATAGTGACAACTTGATGTGCACGTAAATTGACTGTAAAGCTCAATTTCTTTCAAGATTCCCATTTTAGGTCACTCTTATACTACGACTTACAGTGCACCAAACGGTATTAGATATTCCAGAAAGGGGCTTTTTGTTAAGCAAATCTGTTTTAGCCTAAAAATAGACTTTAATATTTTTATTTTAAATTTTTTACAATTTTATAAAAAAAAGTAGGCCTTCTTCTTATAAAAATGCTAAAGACTTTTAGAAAAGCTGTATCTAAGTAATATGTCATGATTTTTCTTATTTCCCTGGTACAAAATTTAACGAGGAAAAGTTTTCTGAAGCCTAAAACTAGGCTTCTTATTTCAAAACAAATATTTTGTATTTATTTTATCAGAATTTTCCAATTTTGACAACTAAAATAAATTATTTGACACGTTTAAGCATTTAAGCTTCATAATAAAGTAATAGTTTTAGGCGTTTTATATACATTTTATAGAACGTATTTTTAACCCAAAAATAGGCTACAAATTGTTGCATGTTTTAGAACATTTTTTTGTTTTGTTTGTTGGCATACAATTAGAAGTTTTACACTGGTTTTCATAGATTAAAAATTTGTTTAAAATAATATTATTCGTTTTATAGGTGCTATACATTCGTATTGTTTAATTATTATTTATTTAAAGGAGAAATAAAATTTTTTTATATATTGTAACAGCTTTTAACCCGGTATGACACTGTAGATTTGTTAACCACTTATCAAAAAATGGTATCAAATTGTTATAAATATTTTGTTAAACAATTTCATTTCATAAATTAATTACATTTCTTTAAATAATTTTTGTTTCTTCTTTTTTAATTATTTTTAAACAAAAAAAATTATAAATTTCGGCCGCGTATTATACCGCCTTATGTACGTTCGTTGCGTGCAAACCGTTTAAATTCAAAATACCAACTAAATTCCGTAACGCATTTACATCGCATCCAAAGCTACACAGCACACCAACACACACTCATGTATACACACATATGCATACATACATATGTACATACATTTATTCTCATATTAAAGAACATCATAAAAGTATCACAACAATCATCATTATCATCACTCTCGCTCTCTGTTTTTTTTTTTTCAAATATACATACATACACACATACACAATGTAGAAAACTTTAACTCTCTCTCACGCTCTCTCTCTCTAAGTTTTCTACATCCCATCTTATATGATTGTGTGGAGATTTTTCTGTGTTTATTTTTCTATTCATCATATGGACTGTTATTATACACTTGTTTTTATTTAAGCAAATATAAAACAGTGTTGACATAATGGGGATAGAAGAAATGTGAGTACAATTTTAAAAAATGTGGTACTTTTCAAAACTGTAATCTTTTTAAAAAGCGAGCATTTAGTTGAAGACATACTACTTCGAAATTCGTAAGCTAATAAAGAAAATTGTTTCGACTTCTAAGTAGTTTGAACCAGGGTTAATCAGGATTGAAGTTAATCATTTTAAATATTACACCACACCGCCATCATTATCTACTCTCATGGGCAGACCACAAACAACACAGTGAGAGAAATCAAGGAGTATTTGATAAAAAAAAAATTTTTCATTATTTTCATTGCTTTTGAGCGGGTCGCCTTTGATACCATAAATGGAACGACTACACTACACTCTTAATAAACCGGACCAAAGAGCTAAATCGTCACTGTACTTGAAAATGTTCAGACCTTTTAATATAAATACTGTCCGCAGACAAAAATGTACACTCTCCCCGTTACATTCGTTCGTAGTTGATACTGTTTTACATAACACGAACGCGAAGGCACCAGGGCGGAATCAGCGATACCTGTGCCAAATATTTCATTACTAGGACGGGCGACTGAGCTGGATTGATGTAACAACTCGAGTCCACACTCACCTTGACTCACTTAGGAAAGTGTGGCACCCATTGATACGAAACTCCCCACAATGAAAATATAAAACTCAAGCGAAAAACAAGTTCCCATTTACGGTGACAAAACTGAAGCAGTATTTGAACCAATTTCTGAGAAAGAGATTCAATCAAAATCACACAAATCTAAACCATAATCTAAAACCATAAATTCGGTACAATGTGCAGCACATGGATCGTACCATTCGATAAAATATTGAAAACAATTCAATACAGTAAAACCCTTGAGGCAAAACGTAACGTGGTCTGCCAAGGTACTATCTGAGGTACGTACAAAGTTTCCTCAGGAATGGAAATGGAGAATCTGTGGGGAATAGCTATAGTTAGGCAAAAAAGTGGAAGTCGCCGTAGCCTAGTAGGTAGTGTGTAATAAGCCAACAAGACGTAAAAGCCAGAGTTCGAGCCACAGGCCAGACATCAAGACAAAATACAAAAAGTATTTCTTCGGCGACTTCCTCTCAGCAGATTTCTGAGAGTAAATAAAATTGTCATAAAAAAAGTTTCACAAAAATCTGTCGTTCGGAGTCGACTTTAAATTGTAGGTCCCACCATTCATGTATAAAATTAAAACACACAACATAAGTGGTGTAATATACTAGGACGTTGTACAATGGGTCAATTCGACCTCCGGGTACTGTACTTGTCTTAATTGACAAGTACACGTCCTCTAACCTAACCTAGGCAAAAAAGTGTGAAATATTTGGATTATTTGTAATTATTTATGACGCTAGGAATAGTCATTACCAACCAAACTGAATACATACAAATTGTTGTCTTTTTTATACAAATACCAAAGCTACGGTTCATAAATTTGAAGTTAATACAGATGCTTTAGTGAAATAGGTGTAGCACTTCCTAATCAGAGTGAGAGCAGTACAATTATGACCTTCAGATTTCGTATGATTAACATTGAGACAGAACCATATAATTGGGAAAAAGTGTAGAATCGTTGAGGAAATAGATCTGGCACTGATGCACTGCACTGTAACTAGCTAGCCTTATAATAAGCCATAAATTAATAGAATTGGAACACTGAGGAAAACATGAAGTCCATAATTTGAAGAAGATTTTCTTTTTTTATTTGGGTTTTAAACACCTAAAATAAGTTTAATGAGGCTTAAATGGTTAATTTTATCGATTCCTAGAGAGTTTAAGAATATAAAGAAAAGAAATAAAGAGAAGACCAGGTCTCCCGCAGGTCCAATTAATACTACGACCACTCTGTATAACATAGGAAAAGTATTTTTTTGGGTACCTTTTTTGTTTCGAATTAATATAAAATAAGCAGCACTAACGTTCTCTTTACGATACAACTAAATCGGCCAACAATAACTGGAAAGTATAAGAAGAAAACACAACAACAACAACGGCAATACAAAATGCATTGCATACAATACACAGCATCTGCGTAAGAAGAAATTTTATTCTCTCACTTTTACTCTCCCATTTTCATTTCAAAAATAAATAAAACTTTTATTTACCAAACAAAACGTAGCCATAGATAACGGTAGTATTACACTATGGTAACAACAAGCAACATACACCGGTGTATTGTTACTGTTACGAGTATAAACAATCTCGTATCGTTGTCACACAACCGACAACCGGTGATAAGAAAAGTTAAAAATACGACAACACAATAGAGAGAGAGAGAGCGAGAGTGATGGAGAGAGATTGGAGATTGACTTGTGCTGTGCCAGGCAATTAGAATAGAGAGCGAGAGAATGCTAAAAAAGGAAAAACAATATAAACAGAGAATAACAAACCGCCAAAACAATAAAAGAGAAAAGCTTTTGCAAAATGTAAACAAAAATTTGTAAAATTGTTTACTTTCTCGCCTGCTTCACAAGCCTGGGCAGCTTAAAGGCTTATGGTTTGTTTAGTAATAAGAAGCAATTAGAAAGAGACACGAAGAGACTGTGTGTGTGAAACTTTTTTTTAATAAAAGTTTTCAGAGTTGTGTACTTTTGCAAATAACATTGACTAACAGATGAAGCAGCTTTGCAAATACATCCAACTCTGTACTCTTCCGCGTTCTTTTATTTTCCCTTCTCTCTTTCAAACTGAAAACTTTCAAAAGCAAAGTTTAAGTGGGCTAAAGCACGAGGTTTCATCTACTTATTTGCCAAACTCAAGCTTTTCTTTGTGGTGAATAATTATTATCCAGTGTTTGTTTTTTAGAAAAGCTTGGATTTCTTAAAACTTTTTGCTTTTAAAGGTTGTAAACCATAGTAGAGGCACTGAAAGCTTTAAAAGCGTATGGAAAACTTTTGAATGCTTTAAAAAGTTAAAAAGCTTTAAAGCCTTATTTATAGCGGGGTAGACAAAGCTTATTGCTCTTAACTGATGCTTTAGGAAACTTTATACAAAACTTTTATAGCATAAAACTTAGTAAAAGCTTGAGGGATAATGCCGGAAAATGCTTTAAAGGACGTTAAATTCAAAACATAAAAGGTACATCCGATAGGAGAAAGTTTCGAATGGAACAATATGTCACGCCGCAAATCCATTGGGAGACGACTTTGTCTACCAATATTTTAGGAGGTCGCCGTAGTCTAGTAGGTAGTGTGTTGGCTTATTGGACGTAAAGCCAGGGTTCGAACCCCTGGCCAGACATCAAAACGAAAATACAAAAAGTATTTCCTCTCAGCAGATTTCTGGCAAAAACTCTGAGAGTAAATAAAATTGCCATGAAAAATTTCTTAAAAATCTGTCATTCGGAATCAATTTTAAACTGTAGGTCCCACCACTCATGTATAAAATTAACACACACAATATAAGTGGTGTGAGAAATTAGGACGTTGTACAATGGGCCAATTCGACCTCCGGGTACTGTACTTGGCTTAGTTGACAAGCACACGTCCACTAACCTAACCTAACCTTGTCTACCAATTAGTCTCATGTTTTTTAAGACCATTAGACAGTCTTTTGTTGGGAAAACAAGGACAAATCATTCACAATTCCAGCTTTGGAAGCTACTAGCCGAAATGTCAGAAAAAAAATCCCAAATCACGCATGGATAACCTAACAATTAGCCGCGAGCAGCTTAGGTTAAGGTCTTTCTACAATTCAATATCCAATCCGGGGATCAAGCATTCCCTATTGAAAGCCATCCCGTCTCTAAAATAAACTGAACTCCATTTATACTTATTTTGAAGAGTTCAATCAAAGATGACCGAAAATTGCAAGTCAAGAAGCTCGGTCTGTTTCATATTATGAGAGGTAAAGCAATTTCGTACTGCTACTCAGATGCACCAAGTCTATCGGCATGCCTTGGTTGGATGAATGACCATGAGATTTAAGAAAAGTAGAGAAACAGTCGTCTTGTTATCCATACTAGTCTGTCTGGCAGGGCCTAGCAATTAAAATTGAGCCTCTCTGTAAAACGACAGGGACAGCCGCAGATTGAGAGCTCCATACGAGACCCTTGCCAGTTTATCCGAGTATGAAGTCTAGTAGGTAGTGTGTTGGCTTAT
Organism: Sarcophaga variegata; assembly: GCA_932273835.1. Taxonomy (NCBI): domain Eukaryota; kingdom Metazoa; phylum Arthropoda; class Insecta; order Diptera; family Sarcophagidae; genus Sarcophaga; species Sarcophaga variegata. Next base: position 16,345,425 of record OW026359.1, on the reverse strand, counting down.
TAGACGTGAGGCCACGGTTCAAACCCCAGGCCAGACAGCGAAACGAAAATATGAACGAACGAAATATGAAAAAATTTTTCTCCGGCGACTTCCTCTCAGCAGTTTTCTGGCAAAAACTCTGAGAATAAAAGAAAATTGTCATGAAAAAGCTTCTCAAAAATCCTCTCGTTCGAAGTCGACTTTAAATTGTAGGTCTCGCCACTGATGTATAAAATTAACACACAGGACATGAATGGTGTGAGAAGCTAGGCCGTAATTCTGACTGAAGCGTTGTAATGGCCAATTATGTTATGTATGTAATCTCCTAGGATATCCCTATGCCCTGGAACCAGGTTACCTTCGAATGGTTAAATTTAAGGTGGTTAGGGAGTACACCGAATTTTGTTAAGTGCGCCATAAAAATGACCTCTATCCACTGATACAGGGTATAGGGCCTGCTTAACCTAGAAGGTATTTTTTTTTCTACGAAATTTACAAAAAACGGTGTTTATATTTAGTAAATGACATCATCTATTGAACTTTGACATGCCGAAAGTCTTTAAAATTAAATTTTTGAACTTTTAAACAATTCAAGCAAATTTAAGAAATTAAAATTATGCTGATGAATGGTGACCAAACAAGAAGGGGTGGTTGCTGAAATGCCTCTCTCTTTCTGGGTCTGGTTAGAAATTTTTTTCGTCTTGTATTTTAAAGTTGATTGAACTTTAATTATTCGATAAAGAAACCAAAAATGTTTATGAGTTTTTCTTTTTTTTTTTGGAAAAGAAAACCCCTTTCTTGCTCCACAAAATCTTAAAAGAAGCCAGAGATACTTGAGAGTAGAAAAACAAAAAACAAAACATGCGGGTGCCTACAATGTTTACTGGCTGGCTGGCGGGCTATTGATTAATTTAAAAACAAAGAGGAAGAGGAAGAAAAACGGAATTCGATTACTTGTGGGTTCTTCTTAACAATTTATCTATTGATCTATAAATAATTTGTTCAAATAAAACAAATTGCTTTTGCACTTCAGTTACAGTTTCAGTTTCAGTTTTTTTTTTCTTTTTTCCGTCTTTTTAAAGCATTTGAATGCAATTAAAGTCAATGACGACGATCTGAGAAGAGTGTAATCGATAAAGACAAGCAAGATGATATGCAGACAAAAAGTTCTGTACGCGGAAATACTTTTTGTAGGGATTTTTGTGATTTTCCAATTCAAACTAAAAACACAAACACAATCCCCCAGCAAAGCTACCCACTGCACCACTACACCACACTACCACTCACTCGGGCTCTCAGCATCAACATGTTTTAATAGCAAACAGACACACAGACACACAGACAAACGGCCAGAGGAGAGACAGACAAATCGTGAGTGTACAAGCAGCATGAATTTCAAGTGGTTGTAAATGCCTCGTAGACAACATACAATTGCAGTGCAGTGCTTATGTACGCGTACAACTACTGATGAGCAACATATGCAACATATTGCCAACAAGTACGTACACTGAACACTGTATTGCACTGCACTCCACTTGCAACTTATGGTGGCAATATTTTCATTTGTATTGCATATGAAATTGTATCAGCTTATATGTATGTATATATATGGGTATATATGTATGCTATAGCAGAGTATTAGCAAATCATTGAAATGAAAATGCATCATATGCATGTGCATATGCAATATGATGCATCAGGAACAACAAACAGCATAATCATCGTTGTTATGCGTTTCTGAATGCAAAATATGCGTATCAGTGGAATTGTTTTTACTGAAGAAAACGCGAGAAATAAACAACAGCACCCACCATGAGGGCACACTTAAGGAAATTAAATTAAATGCACTTTACAGTGGAATTAAATCGAAGCTTAAGAAACTTGAAAAACATTTTTAATTAAAAAAAAAATCAATTTTTCGGAAACTGTTACTTCCCGTTAGAGCAAGTTTTAAAACTTTCACGATCGGCAGGTCACCTCGGTACCTAGGCACATAGATTATAGAATTATTGGCCCAACAATAATACTTTTAACGATATAGGCTGAATTACAAGGATTAGAGCAGATCTTGAGGGTTTAAAAAGAGGACCTACGTTAGATTTCAAAGTGAAATTGAATTTCTCTCAACCAACATAAACCAAACGGAATGTCGTCATATATCCTACAGTAGCCTGGGAACTATTAAGAGTTAGCTGTACTAACTCTCACTTCAACAGTTTCCTTTTTCCCCGCCAATATAATTGATATTCTCAGCCTGCTTCAGCCAATGAAATTGCTAACTAACAGGCAATAAGAAATTCCGCAGCAAATGTTCAGATATTGAAAGTGCACCTGAGAACTACTCAGAGAGGGACAAACAACTGCCGCTTTGTCACATGGATAAGGGCTGTATAAATGACAGAAGGCGTACCTTGATATCTAGAGGATGAATGTGAAACAACATTTTATGCAATTGTGATGGGGCTGGCCACACTCAGATCGGACGTTTTCAACCAGTATCAGTTGAAGTCGCCGTAGTCTAGTAGGTAGTGTGTTACCTTATTAGCTGTCAACCCGTTGTTCAAACCTCAGCCCAGACCACTCAAGCAAAACGAAATATGAACAAATAATCCTTCGATGACCTCTTTTCAGCAGATATCTGGCAAAACGTCTGAGAGTAAATAGAAAATTGCCATGAAAAGTTTCTCAGAAAAAAACTGTCGTTCGGAATCGATTTTAAACTGTAGGTCCCACCACTCATGTAAACAATTTGCACACACAATTGGGGTATTCACACGGTGTGCTATCTAGTCTTATTGTCATAAAATACTAAAGTTTTATGATAGTTTAAAAAAATTGTTGTTGTGCTTCAAAGAAAAAAGTCATAAAATAATAACACCTTTTGTGATGTGTTTATTGTTTTGTCATAACTAAACGGTGTAAATCTAAGTCAAAAGGGAAAAACTCGTCATCGAGCCGGCGATAATATTTAGAAGTTGTCGCCATTGAATATTTGCATCATGTACGTAAAACATGCTATTAATTTCTGCATAGTTCTATAACTTCGAGATTAATTACATTCTAATAATTTATTTATAAAAGTTATTAACTTTTATAAAGTTAAATAAAAAAAATTTTAATTGATACATTTAAAATATAAAAGAAAATTTTGTTTGCATACTTTAGCTGATTGGCAGCACCGAACGTATTTAAAATAAGCGCCGTCAGAAATTATTACCGGCTTAGTAATCAACAACAGCTGTTTATGTTTATGTTTTTAAAAATTTTCTTTTGTGCCAAGAGATTTAATAATTTTGATTTATTTAAATGTAAACATGTAATTATTTTTTTCCTATTTACTTGAATCAACCATAATAATGTCCAATATGTATTTTACGCACAAACCGGTTATTATTTCAGTTTTTTGACTTGCTTTTGACATTTTTAATTAAAAATATTTGTAATTTTTTATAATTGTATTTTTCTTTTATTAGCTGACTCAAATTTGAAATAGCACACTAACTTATGAGGGTTGCTCACAGCAGTCATATTTTTTTGTGTTATTATTTTATGATATATGACTTTATGACGACCGTGTGAATACCCTAAATATAAGTGGTGTGAGAAGCTACATCGTAATCTTGACTCAAGGGTTGTAATGGTCAATTATGTTATGTATGTATATATCAGTTAGATTCAGAGGAAATCAGGGTTGTTCCTATCAGGGATTTACATCAATTCAGGGCTTTCGACTTGACCTTAATTATTTTGGGAACATTAAGAGGATAGGTAGCGATTAAACACTGTGGTTAGTTGAGCATCATATATAGTAGGGATTGTACTAATAATCGCGTAGGCGAGATCACAGGGCTCATCTTTTACTTCAAAGTGGTCAAAATTCCAGTCGTTTGGCACACTTTGAATAAACGTACTGAAAGGCATACGACAGAAGTCATGGTTCTGCGGAGTGCTTGCTTTAAAAATTTCAGTAGAGGCAATTATTACGGTATTCTCTAAAAACATACCGGTAGTTAAACGATTAATACATTTGTAGGATATGCATCTGCAAATATATGGTATATGAATGGAATGTAGACCTAGAGGAAGCTCTATTATGTGAATGTAAATTTCCAGATGTTATACACAAAACTTAGGTTAAATATCCATCATAATAAACTCTGGTTAAATGTGTCGCTAAAATGCAAAGTTTTTTCTATATATTCAAACACCATTTTAGGTTCGGTTAGTAACTAGCCTTTATCTTTCCCGAAATTTTCAATAAGCAGCAGCCACTGGGATACTATGATATCAGACGGTCAGCTATTATATTGCTTGGACTGTATTTAGAAAACTTCAAAACAATTTCCTAAATATTAATAACCTTTAATCGTCTACCTGGTTACGAACTGGAATAATGCGATAACATAAGCTTCACGTGGTTCCAAATACATTCACTCTACCGATGAAACCAATACTACTCTGTCTGCAGCTTTGGATGCATTGAATCGAAAGTCATTCTCTGTGATTACATTTTCGCAAAAGGCTGTTGCTAGTAAATAAAAAGCAACAAGTTCAAGAGACTCTTATTTCCATGATGCTACAGTGAAATCTGTTGTCCAAATTCGTATATTTTTTCAAGCAGATATGCGGTTTAAATATTGTTACGAAAATGGAAATGATGTTTTGCTTTTACATTATTTTACATAAGAATTATAAACAAAAGCTACCAAAAACAATGGACTTGTTTACATGATAAACAAGTAAACAAAAATACACAAACAACAATAATGTAAAAACGATGTTTACATTTATAGAGATCTCCCGAAGGCGAAGCCAAGAACATTCGACTTCTAGTTCATTCATCATGCGTTGGCATACAAAGTACAAGAGAAAGCAGTCAACGGAGTCAGTAAAAATTCAGTTAGTCTTGTGTGAAGACGTGTGAAGATTTGAAGATCTCCGTTATAAAGATCTATCGAACAATTGTTATTGTTTACGCTAAAGAGTGTGAAGAAGAATAACAAACAAAGCAATTGTTGTTGTTTACATCAAATTGTGAACAGTGGCACACATAATTGTACGAACAATAGAGAATTTAATTAAAAAAAAAACAAATTTATTTTTATTTTATTTACAATCTACGAGGAGCTCATATTTTAAACGTTTTTAAAAGGTAAAAACGTAACAATATTATTTAAAAGTACATACTGCATAAAATACGCTTGAGTGTTGGAATAAATTTCAAAATTTATCTATTCTGGTACTTTGTTTGTTTTTCTTCTTCTTCTTGTTGTTGTTGATGTTTAATTGGTTTGATAAATTTGAAAATCAATGCATAAAATACATCTGGTAAGAAGTAACTCCAGAAAAAAGGGCGAGTGGGGATAATAAAAAGCAGCGGAAAATACAAACATTGAAGAGTAAGATTTTATGTTTCCAAATTTATACGCCACAATAGAAATGGAAATGATTTTCGTTCATTGTTTTCTTTTTGTTTTTGTCACAAAACAAACTTAAAAAATAAAATAATTTGAATAAAAAGAAATTGAAAAATTTAAATTCAATTTCAATACGTACGTAAGTAGATTTCTTTGCATTTGAAAATTGTCAGCTAAAATATGAAACGTAAGAGAAAAAGAGAGCGGAAAAATCTTTTCACTTACCTTAAACATTAATGGATTACGTTCTATTTCAGCTTCAGCACTTTCACATAATGATTCTGACTCGGAGAGAAAAGCCAAGAATTGATCCATGGCTCGATCGAACGATTGTAGGCTGTGTACAGCCGATTGTAATTGTTTACCGCGATTGATGACGCCATTATTTAAATTCGAGTATCTGTTTGTAATACAAAAACATAAAGACATGACATTAATTTTCTTATTTATTACAAGAAGAAGAAGAACAACAACAACAGCATCTAATTGATTAACTAACGGCTTACCTTTGATTAATTGCTTCGGTCATCTTTTTAATACGGCTGGTATCATCGGCTGGATAGACGGCAATTAATTTCTGGGTCAACTGATTGAAAATCTCAAATTGTTGTTTATTTTGATGGAGTTCAGCATGGAAGGACTAAGAGAAACAGGGAGAAAGAGAAAACCAAATAAAAATTGCAATAAAATTTCAAAATATTTAGGAGGGGAATAGTTATAGTCTACCAATTCTCTTTAAAGCATTCATCATACACTCCATTTATTGAGGGGATTAAAGTGGTTGAGTTGATTGACTTAGAATGCAAGCTATTCAAATTTATTATTAATGCCCTTTCAAATATAGTCTATACAGAAACACCCTTGACGCCTGACGGAGATAATTAACATTGAAGATCAAAGAAAGATCGGACAACACTATTTTTTAAAAAACAAATGGTAGGACTCAATGAGCAGTTCCATGCTTCTACAACCAATATAATACCACAGATAGTGTTGGATTTAACCAATGACAGTTGGCAACCCTATCATTCTAGAACCTTACTTTACACGACAAACCTAGTGAGCTGTAAAGGTTTGATTAATAAAACAAAAAATAATAAGATGGGGAAATTTTTCCCCTCATCCTTCTAATGTCAGACAAAATGACAATGGTAGGTTACTACAAACTTACAACGAGCTGCTATGCGTGCTCAAGTGAGCTTTTGGTATCAAAGCTACCAATCTACAATCTCCAATCTACTACAAACTTGCTGACCCAATTTTAGCTATCGTTCTATGCCAATCGTTACCAGACCTAAAGATTTTAGTCTTACAAAACTTAAGATATTCTTCTTAAGTAGCTGGCCTACTTCTTCATAAATTCTTTTCCCAACAATCATATTTACCGGTCTCTAGTTCTTTAACAGGCTTACGACTCATTTTAACGAGTACTCAGTAATATTATGCTGAAGGGGGCAATTTTAACTTCCATGCAGATGTTACTTTGCGATTTAGATTGCAGGAAACGCTACTGTTCTATTAAAAACAACCGTAGCTATTAGGAAAAGAAGACAAGAAGATTCTGAATAAGACGACCCGTTTCCATAATATATGTAGGACACCTTATTCAATATTGTTACGAAAATGAAAAATCTAGATTCTGGTGTTTTGGTTTTACATCGCTTAACATTAAAATTATAAACAAAAGCTACAAGAAAAATGGTAAACAAAAATATACCAACAACACTACAAGAATAAATGTAAACAAGCCCTCGCTAGGCCATTTTATAGTTGATCCTGACCCCCCAATCTGTCACCTCTACGGCCTCATCAATGGATGGGTCAGGGAGGAAGAGCAGAGGCATTGGGGGAACGGATCGGGTTGTTTTGTTTCTAGATGTCTATAGCCTGCTGTGGACAGTAAGGGAACAGGTTGGCTGAGTGCTTGGATAAGGCCAGCTTAAGGTTGGTTGTCGGTTTTATCACGGGGCACTGCGAGATTAGGTCGATAACGGGGATCTGGAATAGATCCCAGCCGGACTATTGCAAGGCATGTTGCGATGAGGAGGAGTTGGAGATTATCGAACACCTCCTCTGTAACTGCCCAGCCCTTGGCAGGGCCTTCTTTGAGAGTTCGAATTCTGTGTCGAGAGCCGACATCAAGGCTCTCCACAGATTCATTAGTGACATAGACTGGTTGAGAGATGCTAAGGCTTCGTCAATGTAGTCGCGCTTTCCCCTTTTGTTGTGTCTGGTCTGTGTAATTCCTCCGCTTCCCATTATCACATTTCCTAGATCCTCTCCTTTTTATCCTATTCCCTCTATTATCCTTCCCTCTTTAAGGACGTTGTACAATGGGTCAATTCGGCCTCTGGGTACTGTACTTGTCTTAATTGACAAGTATACGTCCTCTAACCTAACATAACCTAAATGCACAAACGACACTACAATAATAAACGTTGTTTAGAGATTTCGAGAAGGCGAATCACACACTTACTTTCATCACACTGTTTCTGCCATATAAAAGGCAATACAAAGCAGGCGACTGAAGTTAGTGCAGCTCAGTCAGTCTTGTGTGAAGACGCGGTGTGTTTGAGGAGAGTAATCGTGGTTTGAAGATCTCCGTTACAAAGGTCTGTCGAACAATTGCCTAGTCATTGTTATCGTTTATGCAAAAGGTATAAACAGAGGAATAACAAACAAAGCAATTGTTGTTGTTTACATCAAGTTGTGAACAATGCCACACAGAATTGTGCATAAGGAATTTCAATTAAAACTGAACACAAAATTTATTTCTATTTTATTTGCACTTTAGGGGCTCATATTTTAAACGTTTTTAAAAGGTAAAAACGTAACAATATGCTCTCTTGTTAATAATTTAGAAGCTTTCACACATACTCTTCTATACCTTTATGGATATTTATGCCCAGGTACAATTCAAGTAAGGACAATCGAATTTTTGAAGTCGCCGTAGTATAGTAGGTAGTGTGTTGGCTTATTAGACGTAAAGCCACGGTTCGAGCCCCAGGCCAGATATCAAGACAAAATACAAAAAATATTTCTTCGGCGACTTCCTCCCAGCAAATTTCTGGCAAAAACTCTGAGAGTAAATGAAATTGCCATGAAAAAGTTTCTCAAAAATCTGTCGTTCGGAGTGGACTTTAAACTGTAGGTCCCACAACTCATGTATAAAATTAACACACACAACATAAGTGGTGTGAGAAACTAGGACGTTGTGCAATGGGTCAATTCGACCTTCGGGTACTGTACTTGTCTTAGTTGACAAGTACACGTCCTCTAACCTAACCTAAGGACAATCGAACATAAATTTATCAACAGCTTTAGACCGAAACCTATTAACTGCCAAAACCCGCTGATGATTACACAAGCAATCGACTGATATCGAAAACAAGGCATCGATTGGAATCTACAAAGCAGTAAATGAAGAATGAAGAGATTTTTTTTTTTTGGATGCGTTAAATAGGAACGAAATTATTCAAATAATAGCTAAGATGGTTCGAAAAAACATCTACGTGAGGATCTAGTGGATAGGAATATTGTCGTAACAGCCCTATGCTCTATGTGGTATATATAGGACTATCAAATTTTTGCCTGCTTTTATTTTTACGCCCATTTAAAAAGGGCGTGGCTATTTTAAAATTTAAATACATAAGTTCAACTATCACTAGTCAAATAATTGCAGAACTATTCAAGAAGTGTATAATTTAGCCTACACGTCTACATATGTATTTAGGCAACGTCCAATAAAAAGATTCGTGGCACTATATAGTAAAAATATTTTAAGAGATTCAAGGGCATACATATTTTTTATAAATTTGCCTACTAAGCTTTGTGAGTATGTTATTTAATATCGTTACCTTTTGTTCCTTTTGCTGAGCCTCCAAAATATCAGCTGTGGTGGCAACAGTGCCCATACGTTCGGCTCGGGCTTCCATGCGTTGTAGCCATTTTTCCAATTCCAAACGCTTGGCCTCATATCTGAAATAAAGACAAACCAGGGCTTTAATATTAATTTGTGCTGCATAGTAGGCTTTGGCGCTAACCTTTGCGAATCGCTTAACATATTTTTCAATTGGGCCGCACGTTGTAGCACACATTGCGAGGTCTCATCCCAGTGCTCTCTGAGGCGGGTAACTGTAAATTTTGATTTAAATTATATTAATTAATACATTTGTTTTTAACATTAAAAAAAGGTTTTTTATTAACAAGTTAAACAATTAACCATTATTAAGTAAAAGTACTTAAGACCAGGGTTTACATTTTTTTCTTTTCTTTGAGGCCGTGCCTTGACAACACTCAAACACACACACACACACAAATACATTAATGGAGAAACCCTGTTTAACATATAAAAAAAATAATTGTTTTGTTTTTAGCGAATTATTAAAAATCAATTGAAATTAATTGCAGAAAATTGCCCATTAAGAGGTAAAAAGTATTAACTGGTGGCCATGCTAGGGATTAGTAAGAAACCTTAAATCTCTTTAAAGGAATTAAAGGTTTCACGGGTGAGTCTTTTTAAGGTTAGAATCTGCTTTGTTTAGAAACCCAATTCGTTCCATTTTATATAGAATTTTTAGGGGTTTTAGGTTCAATTCACGTTTTTTTTTTAATAAAAAAACAACACCAAATTAGAATATTTTAAACAACGAATTATTATGTAAGTAGAAAAAAATTATTTTTTTTAATTATTTGCTGGTGAATTATTTTTTTTTTTTTTTAAGAATGTGTCAGTTAAAGTGAATGATGATGGGTTGGTTGGTTGGTGGTGGGTTATGGTTTCAGATTGGTTTTGTTTTTACCTTTCAAACAACAACGCATATAGTCCAAATCGGCTGAACAATGCGGTGCTAAAGAAAATTGTTTCAATTCTAACATAGAAAGATAAGGATAAAGATTAAAATATAGATTTTTTCAGTTTCACTTCAGTTTTATTGTGTAAATTAAAGATTTTTTTAAAGAATATTCGTATAGGCATACATTCATATGTAGGTACATACAATGTATAAAGACTTAATCCGGGGGGTATGAGAAGTATAACAAATGGACTAAAAGAATGGGTGTGGAGCACTCTAATGAACTATAAAATGATTTAAAAGGGATTTATTGATATAAATTAGTGGGAATGAGATAAAATTAAAATAGAAAATGATAATAAACTGTTCCAAGACTACGTAAATCTTACGCTGGTTGATCAACGTTTTTTTTAATAAAAAAATAAAAATAATGCTTTTAATTAATATTTGAAGAATAACTTAAGAATATGAGATTCCCTAAGCCCTTCAGAGAGCGTAGGAGTATTACAAATCATGTCCTCAAAAATTTTATTATAGTTCCGCTTTTTGCCTTATTCACATACATACATAATTGGTCATTACAACCCTACAGTCAGGATTACGACCTAGTTTCTCACACCACTTATGTTGTATGTGTTAAATTTTATATAGGAGTGGCGGGACCTACAGTTTAAAGTCGACTCCGAACGACAGATTTTTGAGAAACTTTTCATAGCAATTTTCTATTTACTCTCAGAGTTTTTGCCAGAAATCTGCTGAGAGGAAGTCGCCGAATAAATACTTTTTGTATTTTGTCTTGATGTCTGGGGCTCGAACCCTGACTTTACCTCTAAGCCAACACACTACCTACTAGACTAAGGCGACCTCAGTTACAGTTGCATTAAACAAATTCATCTACCTCAGCGAATGAATGCTCTACTGTAGCATGTTCTAGAATTATAGGGTTGCCAACTGTCATTGCTCAGAACAACGGTATTTGTGGAAATATATTGAAGTATTGAAGTAGACGTAGCAGTGAGAATGTGCATATGGAGTTCTCCTCAATTTCAAAAGCATGTGCTTCCTGTAGTACGTCATTGGGTGCCCGGGTAGTCTAATGGGTAGTGTGCTAGACTATTAGAGTGAGGGCCGTGGGCCTCACCGAGCACATGGTAAAGTTACTCCGCTCGTATATAATTAGAATATAATTTGTAATTGTATTGTAATTAATAAATAAATAGTACGTGATTGTCTATATTTTCTCGGAGGGTCAGAGAGCTTCTGGATGGATTATTTGCAGAACATCACAGATTCTTGTTGGGAATCTATAAAGTTTTTGGATACTCATGATGTGAACATAGCTGAAGAACTCGTGGATGGATGTGAATCTAAAAAGCATTTGATACAACAAAGAAAACCACATGAAATGCGAAAACAACACCGTATTTAGTGTCATTTTGTTACATGAAGCTGCCTGTCATTAAGATGTCAAGATGTTCTAACGAAAGTAGCTCAACTCAACACCTTGTGTGATGTTTATTGCAGAGTCTAAACGCGAAAACCAGATCCATGATAAAATAGCTCTTACAAGGGATGGCAGGCAGGGATGACACTTTATTTCTCTGGAACATCTAAATTAAACTACCGTCGTGTGAAGGAAATCGTTAACATCTTAAAATCATATTGGATCATATTTGTTGGGCTTATTTAGCATTTGCGACAACCTTACTTTGGTAAAGTTTCAAATGTTGTTTGATCCAACTAGTAACGAATTCAATCATACAGCCCTCGAACTGATTTCAGTTTGATACGACATTATTTCAGTATGATGCAACTAATAGTTGTAATAAAGCATGTGGGAACAACTGAACTACTAAAAAGGTAGACAGTGGAATAAAAAAAAATAAAAAAGGTACAACAGAAAAACTTTTAAAAGAAAATTTATTTTTTGGTTCTTAAAACAAAAGCATTTTCGATGAAAATTAATAAAAGAAAACTTGATCCCTACCCGGTATGGCTGGACCCTGAGACATTTGAGTCTCATCGTGTGATGAACGGCGGCGCATGCGCATTTCTTCTCTAGTTAAGGCGGCCGTTACCGAATTGGGAGCTCCAACTACTCCAGCCTGAGCGGCAGCAACAGCAGCTGCTGCTGCTCTAGACTGAGCCTGGTGTTGTAGTAAAGCAGCGGCTGCCGCTGAACCAGGACTCTGTCCGGTATTGTGAACCACTGTGCCTGGTATATTACCCAATAGCTGTTGTCTGATGTGCTCTCTAAATTCCGAACTTAAGGGCATAGGGCCACTGGGAGCAGCCACAACATTTGCAGCAGCGTTTGCGGGAACCACTGGCGGTGCTGGTGGTACTGGTACAACGGCAGGCACATGTTGCCTATGGCGACTGTATTGCAATTCCAAAGGTAAATTACGATCCAAGGAACGCATATGATGTTCAATAGTGGAGCGCATGGCCTGCTGTTGACACTGCTCCAGTTGGCTCAAATTATTCGTGGAGCTGTTTTGTAAAGCCTGTGCTCGTAATTGCTTAATTTCTTCTATTGATTGTCGAGCAGCAGCAGCAGCTGTTTGGGCCGCCACTGCAGTTTCATCCAATGAGAGGTTGCGTTCATAAGCAGCCGCTCTCATATTGACAGCTGATATATGACGATGGCCACCGCTTAGGGCGGCCTTAAACTGCATATCGAAATTAGTTTGCGCTACTTCAAAGGAACGTAAATTCATTTGCTCTTGCATGGCCCGCTCCATATTGCGTATGCCACTCTCTATGCCTCTTAGGGCATCCTCCGAACCAAAATCATCGGTGGGCGACAGGCGAGAAGTAGATGATGTCGTTGAAGAGGAAGCTGTAGAAGACTTTTTCAAATCACTGGCCCTTGTGGGGGCGGGTGAGGGTACATTTTTATCGAGTGGCATATCAAAAGGATTCGAAGACCTTTTAATGTCGGGTTTTTCTGGTGGAACAGGAGGTTTATCTTTAAATTTAGCCATCGTTAGAGGAGAGTTTTGTGCGCTATTTTGTGTTGAACTTTGAGCCGAACTTTGTGCTGATGCTGATAAAGGCTTTTTAGGCAAGGGTGGCGGTTGTCTGCCAGGTGGTGGTAAATTAAATCCATCTGGCAAACTCTTTAAACTGTGACGTTTAGGCGGTATTTCTGGTGGCGGTGCTCTATCGGCAGAACGTGCCGGTATTGCAGGAACTGGTTTATGGTGTTGCGGCGGCAAAGGTGGTGGCTGGGCACCATGTGGCTTTGGTGGCAGCTGCATAAGTGGTTTCATATGATTCCCCGCCACAGCGGCATTGTTGAGATTGTGATGTTCCTCTTGAGAGGCTTGTTTACGTAAAATTTGTTGTGCTCTCATGGCAGCTTGTGCGGCAAGTTCCGAATTTAAACGTGGTATTTCGGGTGCCATTTTGGGCATATCACCCTCAATGGATTTGGCAGTCATGTTGCGTTAACAACGTATTACAGTACTTGTGTGCGTTGTTGAAAAGTTGATTTTTAGTTTTGCGTTTTACTGCTGAAATTATCGTAATTTTCTATTGATATGATGGCTGTTGATATGTTTTAACATATTTTTAGGGGAAGTTTTTTTAATTACAATAATTGAAGCATAGTTTTGGGATAAAATTTGTTTTTGGTTTCACAATTTTAGTTGGTAATTTTTAAAGCCTGCTTAAAAAAGAAAATTTGTGGTAATTTTTATTTTAAAACACTGGGTTTAAAAATTTTGTTCAACATATTTTCAGGAGAGTGGCTTTTATTAGAAACACGATATTTTTGTATTTTTTTCCATTTCAACACTTTTTAATTAAACTTTAATTAATGTTTTCATTATTTTAAAGCACAAATTTAGGCTGTTTTAACTAAAATTTTTAAATTATTACATTATATGTGTATGACGTTTTCATATTAATTAACAATACTTTTAGGCTTTGTAACAGTTTTTTTTTTTTCAAACAGTTTATTGCATAATTTATGGCGTTTTTTGTCGGTTAACTTTGTTGAGTTTTAATTAATCCCACATTGTTAAACTTTTCTCTCTACCCTAAACTTTAAATAATTTTTCATAATTTGTTGGTTTACTTTTGGGCGGTAGTTGTGATAGTTTGTAAATATTTAATAGAACACACATTCTCTTCACTGCTGTTTGTAAGCGGTTAAATAAAAATCATGTTTTATTTTTTGTTGCCTAAATTAAGGCGTTTTAAAAACAATTTTTTTTGTTTACTTTGAGGCGTAAATTACGTACGTATGTTTTATATATGGTTAGTGTTTTTAGCAACATACATATGTATGTGGTATTTTAAAGGGTAAATATTTGTCATTTTATGCTGATTTAGATCTCGAAAGTAAAAAAATTTTGTCACTCTTTTGATAATAATTTTCGGGAATTTTGGTTCTACTTCTTTTCTTTAAAGAAAAGTGCATTTAAAGCTCAACAATACCTTACCGAAGACCGTCTATATGCTTAACCTTTAGTGCAAAAGATTTGTATTGGTTTCTTGCACTAAATGTAGTTAATAAAGAACCATGTTCATTCAGCCCTACTCTTTCCCAGCAAATATTGGATCCATATTTTCCCAGAAAAATATGAAGTGACCTCAGAAGACAAATACAATACATTACATATTTAAAATTTAATTGCAAAATTTGAGAATTTCAAAATATTTCATTTAAAAAATAATAAAAGTTATCTTTTATAAACTCTTAAACACATATGTATTAAGCGCGGCTTAATTATTCAAAAAAAATATCCAAATTTTGTAACATACTTTTAGGCAATACTGTATTCCATATTTCAATTGTATTTATTTTAATTAACAATTGCTATTTTCTTTTGGCATAATTTTATTATTTACACATGTTGTCTGTTTATTTGAAATATAATTTCAAAAACTCTAACATAGTTTAAGGCTGTATATCATAGTTTATTAAAATTTATTGCATTAGAGAGTTTATCATTTATATTTATTCAATCGAAATAAATATTGTTTTCAGTTTTATTTGCAAATATGCATAATGAAACCAATAAAATTAAAGCATACTTTTGGGAGTTGTAACATTATTTCAATAAATTTTGTTGAGATTGTTTTAATAAAAACAACAACAAAAACGAATTTTAATTTCATTTACAAAAATAAACTAAAATATGAACAATTGTAGCAATCAAGCATAGTTTGTTTAGAATACAATCGTGCTGAAAAGTATAGCACTAAAATGCAACACTTATTACAGCATAGTTTCAGGCATTAAAACAATTAATATTAAAAAATTTAGAATATACCAGGGCTATTCATTATACAAAAATAATAATAAGTCTCCAAAGATAGAATATCCAGTAAGTTGATATGTATATTCATTTAAAATAAAGCATATGCTAAGGCTCGGTTTTATAGCAAATGTTTGTAATAAGACTATATTCGGCTTAAATAAGATTAGTTTTGAATTTCTAAATAGTCTTCGAAAAATTTTCAATAAAAGAGAAAAAATGTTAACAGTTTCAACCCACATTCAATAATTTCCCTTCAATAATAGCGCTATAAAAAATCTTCCACTTATTTCAATGATTGCCTGCTTCAATCTATTAACTTCCTTCCATTTTTTTATACGTGGGCTGTGCAAAAATTCACCGACGTAGTTTCAGGAAAAATACTTTGGCAAATAACGAAAACACACTTGAAAAAGCACTTTTAAGGATATTAGCGTCGACCTTTATACTTTCAAGTCCTCGTCTAGTATGCCAACTAATTGACTACTCCGTGGACTATGGACTATGATGACTTTTCATTGTTATTTCGTGTAATTTTCGTGCCACCCTCTTAAGTAAAAGTACATGTGGCTTAAACTATTATTTTTCCATTTGCTAAGAAGTTTACTTTATTATTGCATTTCCTTTGCATACATTTAGGCTTTATATATGTACATAGCAAGCAGGTGTTGCAATTGCCAAGGAAAATTGTTTTTGAATCGTTTGTTAAACACTAATACACACACAAACACACTCACACAGACAGACGGACATACTTGCATTTATAAGTTCTATTCTTTCTTTTCTTTTTTTTCATTTCAACAGCAACTGCAACTTTAAGGAGTTGTGTGCTATGAAAAGTAGCTTAAGTGCCAAAAAACACTTGAGAAATGAGAAAGAGAAACTTTCTACTTCTTCTTCAGTTTCCAAAGAAAGTACCAAAGGGGGAATAATCATTTTACAAAGAAAATTTTAATTTTTTTTTGTAACAGAAGAGATTTAAATATTTTTCTGTGTTTTCTTTTAACTGAAAAGAAAATTAAACTTTCGTTTATGACCCATTTCATTACCGTAGTTGTTGTTGTTAATTTGAATATGAAAAGCTTCATTTTTTAGCAAAACAGGAATAAGTTTTTCAAATTAAAAGTTCTAGGTTTAGGGTATAGTCCCCTAAAATAAACAACACATATAGCGATTTAGAAGAATTGATCGAATATACTATTGAAATAAAACAAATTTTTGAATTTTTAACATATTTTCAGGCTTAATAATATAAAATTATTGCATTTGTATCCGATTTACACGTCTTATAGTTAAAATTCTCTAGAGAATTAAGCAATTATTGTTGTAATTTAGCTTTTACAGCAAATATGCATATTTAATAATTTAAAGCATACTTTTGGCCTGCATAGCATTACTTTATTAAAGATTTTTAATATTCCTCCAAGTTCTAATGTGCAAAAATTAATGCATTAAATTAATATTATAAAACGTTGCCTACTTTTAGGCAATTAACCATAACTTTAATGGGATTTAATTTTGTAATAAATATTTAATGAGAGTGCACTAAAATTCCAACGCTAGTAATCCAAAGATTAAATGAATGTGATATCCCCATGGAACTTCGTGTTGTCTGTACAAACCTATTTAGCTTAATTGCTTCAATAGTCAATATGAATGTATATCGTTCGGTTCAAATGTAGATGTTTAGACTGAAAAGTCCCACTTAAATCAGTAATTACAAGAATCTTTATTCGTAGAGGGGTTCTCAAAATGCTACTTAACTAAGGACATTTTGTCCCAGCATCATATTACAGCAGTTTCTGTGTGAATGCCTGCCTACCTACCTCTTGCAGGTAGTTTTCGGAAAGGAGTTGTCTTGGAAACATTTCTCTGTTGAATCTGTTAGATAGGATTTATCAAAACCATTCTTATCCCTTTTGGTCCTTTAAAGATGGGAGGTTTCAGATACAAAAAAGTTTTTCCAGCTGAACAATTGATTGCTCTACTATAGGAGGTTCTATTAGGTTGCACTTTGCTAACTAACTTTGTCTAAAAACTCTAAAGAAAGTGAAAATGTATTGTAATGTTCTATGAAACATGGAGATGAAAAGTTTTGCTAATTAAGTCCAGCTTAAGTTGGTGCTGTTCTCCCTATATGTTCGTTATTAATGTTATTCTAACTGGGAGTCTAAAAATACCAGGACGAATTAATTGGAGAAGGTCTCTTAATTTATATTTCATTTGAAAAACCTCAGCCAAAACCATTACAAGACCTGTATACATGGGTTTGTTGCCATTCTAATACCACACAATTGTTCTGTGGTTCAGAAGCAAACTTTTTATTCCACCAAAGCTCTTGAACATCGATTTTTTTATTTTCTAATGGTCTATTCTAGTATTAACAATAAGTATAAATAATAAACACTTTAATCTGGAATAAAAATATTCTCTTTTTTACAATTAAAATTAACATTTTTTTCTTTTATATTTTCATTGCCTATTTTTAGGTGCGAAAGCAACCAAAAGAAAAAATCCCCTTTTCTATTTATAGCAATTAAGAATCACAACGAATTTATACTTTTAATCAATTTATGATAGCAGAAAAACTAAACAAAACTGAGAAAGAAAAAACGCCAAATAGAAGTTATGAATAGAAAAGAAGAAAAATTAATTAAAATAAATCACCACTTATGGGGAGTGAGAGAAGGCAAACAATTTAATCAACACTTGGCACTTTAACGATATTTCTTGTTGTTATTACAGTTGTTGTTGTTGACTATTTTTTCTATTTTTTTTTTTCTTTCTTTAATTTTAGTGTGTAAACAAATGACAGAAAAAAAACTCTACAGTAATATGTAAAGCATGTTTTTAGGCTGTAATGTAAATACTAACATACAATACAATGGCTAAACAAAGTAAAGCAATAACAAAACAAAACAAAACAAAGCAAAACAAGCAAATCAAAGTATCAACTAAAAAAGACCACAACAACAATAATAACAATAAAGCAATAAAATCGAGAAAGCAGAGCCGCAACAGAGGAGTAACCAGCAAAGCAGCAAAATAGCATAGAGAAGCAAAGCAACAAAAATCACATGGCAATGTGTAAACAAAAGAGTACAACACGGTAATAACAAAGAGCAGAAAATAAAATATGAATAGCCAGACAGAGAGAAAGAGAAAGAGAGAGAGAAAGAGAACCTATAAACCGGCTTTTAAAACAGCAGCCATAATAAATAAAAACAAGAAAATAATCGAGTTTTGTACGGCTATAGCAGAGTATTTTTATTTTTTATGCACACACACACACATACATAGCAAGAATAAATAACAACAAATATTTTATTTACACCATGTAAATATAGTAAGACAGTGAGAGAGAGAGAGAGAGGGAGAGAGAGAGAGAGAGAGAGAGAGCGAGTTAAAGAGCAAAATAACAAGGAATTTATGAAAGAGAATCCGCATTAGAAATTCACCATTTGAACTACAATGGAATGATAGCAGACCATGTAAGCAACGTGGTTTTAAAATAATCAAGAGAACTTCAAATATTCCTATACACCATAGGGGTTCTCTTGAATACTCTTTGATTGGATTTTCACCACATGCTTTATCACAACAATCCAAACCGGCTTTTTTGGTGTGATTGTATATTCTTCTTCATTTCTTTACACAATTTTCTTTGCAAAAACTTTTTCAATTTTGTTGCATGCTTTTTGGCGTTCTACAATAGCAACATACTCTGTGCATATAAAAATTTATATTTAAAAAAAAAGAGTAATACGAAGCAGTAGTTAATGCATGTGTGTTAATCATTATTGTTAGAGCTGCTGTTGCTGCTGCTACTAATGCTGCTACGATTTTTTAATGCCCCTTAAGCGTATGCTATGCTTTTCCTTCAAATGGGAGTTCAACAGATTCTTATATAAGACGACTGTGTGTGTGTGTTTATTTGTGGCCCTTTGCTCTATTATATTCTTTTATTACATTTTGTTTCATTTTATTTTGTTTTGTTTTTTTCTACAACATTTCTTTGGGTATTCAACGAAAGCATAATATTTATGAACCCTTATGAAAATCACCCTCTTTGCTTTAAACGTGTATGTTGTATGTTACAATATTTTCTTTAATTTTTCTTATTTTTCATTCTTTCTTATTCTGCTTGTTTTTTTTTTCTTTTTTATATTGTATTGCCCTGAATTGTGTTACGCTGGCACAGACTGTTGCTGTTGCTCTTATAGAATTTTGTCTGTGTTTCTGTGTAATTTTTACAAGTGAAATTTGCATTTTCACTTCAGGGTTTTATTTTATTTTATTGGAAATTACAAAGGAATCAGGCCTTAAATTACTCATAAAATAAATAACAATTTAAAATGTAGGGAAAAAAATAAAAATAAATAAAAGTAAGCAACAGCTTTATTATTAAAAAAGAAATGCCGAAAATACTTCCTTTTTTCATTAAATTACCATAAAAAAATAACAAAGTTTCCCTATTAAGTCCTTAAAAAGAAACTAAAAATTATAGCATATTTAAAGGCTTAAAAACTAATTCTGGATTTAAAATTAAGAGAATGTTATAACAAGTTTCTATTTTAAATTGAAAAAATTTCAATAAATTTATTCCATAAATTGAAAAGTATTTCAGATCATGATATGAAAATTGTGATAAAAATGTAGCATATTTTAAGCCTTTTAATAAAAAGAAAAAAAAAACCAAACAATATCACAAGGCTGCAGTTTATCCAGGATCATTCATTGCATAAATTTAAATGCAGAATTTTATGTAAATTCTGAACATTTTGTATGAACTACTGTAACAACAGGCAGTTTATATCGACAATTAGCTTAGATGACCTTGTCCTAAATTGCTAGCAATAATTAGTTTAGTCAAACGAGAAAGCTTAATAGATTAGGTACCCAACCAATCCTCCAATCAATCAGTCTGGATATTGATTGACGATCGTAAAATTAACCCAAACATAAGACTGGAAATTCTTTTCCTTAAGAATCGTGGTGGTGGGTGTCAGTATGATGATGGGTATCTGGGGTAGACCATAGCTGGGATTTTCAGCAAAGAATTTGGAAATGAGGAGGATTTGTAGACCACATCTTCTCTGTGGTTGTCCATCACTTGGTAAAAGGAGATTCTTAAATGTTTGAATTTTCTTTCTAGAACTCTGGTATACAAGTTCTCCTGAGCTTGATTGTAAGATTACACTGACTGACTCCCTGTACACCCATTCGCGCACAGCTGGACCTTTTGTTACTGTTCCCTTGCACTCTCTTTTTTGTATCACCTCTCTTAATTCTCTCCCCATGTGAGATGAAATGACTGACTTTTAGCCTAATTTATTGAAGACACAAACCATGTACATAAAAATCGCGCCCTTTCCAATTACCCAGTATCTGCACTTGATCTACATATACAGGTAGATGCCTCGTTTTTTCGTTTGGTCAATGAGTACTAGAAGTCACCGTAGTCTAGTAGGTAGTGTGTTGGCTTATTAGACGTAAAGCCAGGGTTAGATCCCCAGGCCAGACATCAAAACAAAATACAAAAAGTATTTCTTCGGTGACTTCCTCTCAGCTGTTTTCGGGCAAAAACTTCGGAGATTAAATAAAATTGCAATGAAAATTTTCTCAACACATCTGTCGTTCGGCGTCGACTTTAAACTGTAGGTCCCACCACTCATGTATTAAATTAACACACACAAAATAAGTGGTGTGAGAAACTAGGTCGTAATCCTGACTGCAGGGTTGTAATGACCAATTATGTATGTATGTAATGAGTGCTTACTCATAACCTAAGTGAATTGAGTGAATGCTTTTTAGAAAATACTTTGTAATTGTTTGAACGCCTAAAAGGCTGCAACATTATAGTTGACTAATGGTGTGAAACGACTTCGCTGAAAACTGTCTAGACGGGAAAGAAGGGGAGACCTTTTGGAGATGCTTTTGTACACTAAGAAATTAGCGCTTGAACTTATCTAGCCAGGGGCATATACACGCATGTATGTGTAGATCCTTATTGGTGTTATTAGAAGCATTGGGTCCCTGCAAATGGCTTCAGCTTATTTCACAATGTATTTATTGTGGCTGGATCTCTTGCCAGCTGTTAGCACCAGGTGTAGCTTGGGCGTTCCAATGGACGGCGGCCTTGAGGATTCCAGTTAACTGCATTCCTGGTTGTTTGTGACAACGGTCTGTGCAGAAGTGGTTTAGCAGCCTAAGAATCTCAGTTTCAATTGGGAACCGCTCAGTTTGTACCCAGAGTAGAGTATTGCTGTTAATGTTGGGCCCGAAAAACAATGAATTCGAACGAACCTTATGCTATTACATCTGAAAAACATTCTAGCCAAGAAGTACTGACAAACTGTACAATATGCCGCTAAACGCTCCACCTACATATCTACAGAAACCATTTTCTTGAACAAAATAACCGTGGCAACATTCTCAATCTTTATTGTAAAATTTAAAGCGCTTTATTCCCTCGACAGTGCCTCTATTAAGTCCATTAAGAGTGAATATTTAAAACTGTATGCAAAAAAAAAAAACGAAAAGGTCTTAAAACTACAATCTAATCTGCAAAAACAAAAAAATATATTGTCTTGCAAAGCAAAGCAAAGCAACTCAAGTGGTAGTTGCAGTTGAAACAAGTAAAAGGAAAAATAGACAAAAGGGATCAGCAAAAAAGTATGCAACAATTTATTTCAATTATGCAAAAAGGAAAAACAGATTTAAATGCTGCTGTATGTATGCAACGATTTTTTTGTTTTAAGTCTTACATCATGCTGTTACAGGAACAGCATGGAAAAATAAAAACAAAAACTGGATTGAAAGCAATTTAAATGTTCAAAGACACGCTTATTCCCTTAAAGGGTGTATAGACAAAAGCTAGGTCAAACTGTACGCCAAAAAAAAGCCTAAAACTAGACTAAAAAATCTGTCCATATATAAAAATATAATTCAAAATAAAAATTTAAACACCACGCCCACTTTAATAGGACCAAAGCAATAGCATATTTTGTTGCAAGCCGTAGGAGAACTCCAGTGTTTCCGAGGGTAGGGTATTTCCAAAATAGAATCTGTTTAATTACGTTTAGTTTTGTTTTGTTTCATTTTCTATTTGAATTTTTCTTTTTCTTTCAGTTTGTTTCCATTTAAACTTATACACAGACACAGCTTTGTCTATTTATATTACATTATAGACATGCAAGGATGCATTATATCCCTAAAGTAGGCAACAAATTTTTTTTGTGTATTTTTGTATGTTTATTTCTGCAAATTTACTAGAGTATGAAATGTTTACAAAAAGAGACAATAATTTTTAAAGCAATTCAGCAAGTTTGTTCTTCATTATGAAGTTCAAATGATAGAATAAATTCAAAACTAAAATCAATATAAACAGCTACGATGAACATATATGCGAGGGTTGTTGCAAAAGAAATTAACCCAGATATGCCGACCGTACTACATGTAGTACACCTGTTAAGTTCAGGTTTCTGCATTTACTGTGCTTTAAATATTTAAATCTACTTAATGTTGTGCTGCAGAACATAACGGTCAACAAAGCATTCCTTGATAAATTTTGTCTAGGGTAATTGCTAATGTGTATTTTTTTGAATCAGAGATTTCAGTTTTGTAAAATTGGCAAAAGTCTGAAGATGTCACGTAATCGGTAAGAAAAAGTTGTATATGCATATTTTATTGTTGTCGCGTTTCTATATTGTTTTAATTGTAACAGATGTAAAAACAAATACGTAACAAAATTATATGTGAAAAATAAAATTATATATGATTTTAGTTGATGTATTTGATGACGTACTACATGTAGTACGCTCGGCATTAGTGTGTAAAAATGTTGAATACGAAAACTTTAAATTTTCCAGATTTTTAACATTAAATTAGGTAATAAATGCCTTAGAGGAAAGTGATAAAAAGTTTTCGCAAAATTTTTATGACATCTCTATTGTCCCCATTCAAGGTGCGAACAACTACGTCACAGATGAAGATTCTAGAGAAGAAGATGGAGTGAATTTTAAAAACTTACCTCCCCTATTATTAAATGCTTTTTAGAAATTCTTATTATACTAAAACGATTAGTGAAGACGACATTCCACTTGCGTTATTGCAATAGGCCAAGGAACCTAAATGTATGTCAGTAAAATGGGTAAAGCACGATCTGGAAGAAACGGAGCCAGCCTATTGTTACAGCGTGTGAACAGGAAATTTTACCTACTCCTCTTGAACTGTTCGAAAAAGAAGAACGACGCGTGAAAGGCACTGGAATAATTCCTAACAATCGGTTAGGCAACTGTCCTTTGCTAAAGAAAAAATATCTACAGAAAAGAGAGATAGGGGGTATGACTATCTTCAGATTTGTACCAACAATATAATTGTATGTTGTTGGAACGACAGCAGTGCAGTAAACCTTGCCTCCAGCGTCAGTTCAGTTGAACCAGGCAAAAATATTTCACGTTGGTCTCAAAAAGAGAAAAAACGTATATACATATTCAACAACCACGTCTTATTCATGTATATAATCACTACATGGGTGGCGTTGATCGACCAGATGAAAATATCAGCTTGTAACGTGTATCTATTCGGGGTAAAAAATGGTATTTCCTACTATTCACTCACCTCATTGATCTTGCAGAGCGCAATACGTGGCAACTGCATAGACATATGGGAGGTAAAATGGACCATTTATCTTTTCGTCGGTGCATGGCCACATTGCATATCTATCTATCGAAATCATCAGATTTGATCGAAAAGATCATTTACTTACTGAGAACACACGTCAAGCCGATGGAAAATGTAAACAGTTGCGTTGTAATCATTGCCACAATAAGACATGCTGCATGAAATTTGATATGCAGCTCCATGTAAAGTGTAATGTGGAGTACCACACCACCAAATAATTTTTTTATTAATTTTTTTTTCTTTACTTATATACTATATAAGAATTTCTGAATGATAAAAAATTGAATTAAATCACAAAAAAATTACTGTATTTTGCTCCCATATGTGCCGAGCGTACTACATGTAGTACGGGCTCAAAAACCAATTTATAAAATATTTTTGTTTATTTTTTCTTCAGTTTTGTAATATAATCTGTCAGAATAGCTCTATTTTTGAAAACTACGAATATTGTTGCACTAGTATGCCCGTCGGCATATCTGGGTTAAAGAAATGAAACAAGTTCTAGACTGATATCTGATAATAATGTTAATCATTATTGTTAGAACTGCTGCTGCTAATGCTGCTACGATTTTTTTATGCCCCTTAAGCGTATGCTATGCTTTTCCTTCAAATGGGAATGATATCTGACTGTTGTATTAGCTGTAGTGGTGAGAGTTTAGTGCTGATACACCCGGACATTTCATTGTTATTCGTTATAAACGTCTCTAGAGGATTAGAGAAAAATGATCAGACAGTCATAGATATATGGTGCAGGCGCCACGATAGTTGGTGAGATGAGCGCAATTCCTGGATGTTAATTTGTATACGAAAGTGCCCCGGAAGATGCATACTTACATTTATAATTGGTCATTACAACCCTTTAGTCAGGATTACGACCTAGTTTCTCACACCACTCATGTTGTGTGTGTTAATTTTTATACATGAGTGGCGGGACCTACAGTTTTAAAGTCGACTCCGAACAACAGATTTTTGAGAAACTTTTCATGGCAATTTTCTTTTATTCTCAGAGTTTTTGCCAGAAGTCTGCTGAGAGGAAGTCGCCGAAGAAATACTTTTTGTATTTTATTTTGATGTCTGGCCTGGAGCTCGAACCCTGGCTTTACGACCAATAAGCCAACACTCTACCTACTAGACCACGGCGACTTCCCCGGGAGATACTTTACTGAAAAGGAAAATATGAACTCTAGTGTTCTATATTCTTACAATAAAGTGTTGTTGGGGGAAATTGGGGCCCCCTATACAGCAGTAGTTAAACTTATCATGACCTACCTGAACTAGACAAGGCAGTTACATAGAACTGCCGACAGACTATTAGTACTGATGCACAGCGAATCTGTTCTACGTCGGCATTAAAAACAATTTTACGATTATTTTCGTTGTTCTTCCACCTACCATAAGGGTTTAGCAGCAATTACAAATCAGCAGCTATGGCCCATAAGACAATCGCATATATTCATAGTAGGCAGTTACAGACCATTCGATAAAGATATCGAATCATTGCAGGCCAATTCAGGCGAAAGAATTGGTCTTATGGACCGCGGTGATAAGTATAATGGAAGGCTCAAGCAGCTTGGCAGGTAAAGTAGGATCGTAGTCTGCTGAAATCCAGTTTGTGTGGAAATTTACGGCAATGAGCAGGCTCATAAATCTCAGAGGCAAAGACTTTCAATGTCGCTAATGGACTCAGAACCATTCTGAGCAGTGCGAAGGGGTGTTTGGAAGCGCAAAGACTTCTCTTAAACCAAATACGTTTGAAACAATGTAAACTTCTGCTGGGTAATTACAACAGAAAATGACTTGAGTTATGCATTTAGACTATCCGGGAGCAATCTGGAAATAGTAACCAGTATTTCAACCGGCCATTATAAACTCAAACAAGACTTGTTCAATATCGCTCCGGTATCGCTTCAAGCGCACCAATATATTGATTCTGTAATGAGGAAAAGGCAACAACTGAGAACAGATCAACAACTATTCAAGGAGTCAGAGAGTTATATTGACTGACACCGAAAGACATCCTGAAGTTCATCAGAGCAAGATGATTGGTAGAACTAGCACAATGCAATAAATCGATTATATATGATCGTAGTTACCATAGCACCTTTATAGCACATTTTTATGGCGACCAATTTTATAGCCTTTATTTTGATTTGTAAAAAGAATTGTTTTTTTTTTATTTTTTTCTTTATAATTCCATCATATTTCTGCTAAATTTCTTGCAATTGTTTGAAAACATTTCCTTTTTTTTTGCAAATTTTCTTTAGAAAGGAAACCCCAAGAAAAACTTTATCATATAAAATAGTTTTGCCCACATAATCAAAGACAGACGATAAGACGGCATGCAGGTAGACAGGCAGGCAGATAGGTGGGAGACAGACAATTGGAATTTACCGTTTTGCCAACAACTTGTTATTGTTGTTATTGGCCCAACAACGAGTAAAGTTTTCAAGGAAAATGAAAGAAATTGGATTTCTTTGGAAATGAAAATGGCAGCTATAAATTCGCAGAAAACAGGTTATAGTTCCTGTAAGTATGCACATGTAACCAAGGATACTTATTTCCAAAGAAAAAATCCCTTTTTAGGCACATAGTCAGTTATAAGGAAAATTATTTCAAATCGCTTTTTTAATAAATCATCAAACAACATGGTCCTTCGCTTCCTATAGTCCTTTAGTAGCCTCCTAAAACTATACCCTCTTTTTTTGGTAAAGTTATTAATTTTTTTTTGTGGTCCAATATTATTCTTGTTTAGGATTTTGAAACTGCCCTAATGTATGCAATATTTATTGCTATAGTCATCAGCATATTAATAATGCCATCACACACAAATGATGACTATACAAATTGGCAAAAGACCTTTGGGTATAATAAACAACGGCTACACGTACACGTACAGCTAGCATACATCTACAATAACTATCACTATCACCACTACATCTACTATTACTTTATCTAAAATCGAAAAAAGTAGAGACACAGAGAGAAAAAGAGCAAGAGAGCGAGAAAAGAGAAAAATGTTTAAAGCAGAAGAAAGAAAGAAATCATTTTTGCATGCCTTAAAATATGTATTTTGTAGCATACTTTTGGTTTTAGCCTTAAGGTATGCTATATACATACATATATTGTAAAGGTACTGCAAATAAAAGTTTCTATACTATTTAAATTAATAGCACCCCAAAATTAGTTTCTATTTATTACACTAACAACTCCAAACGAAATTATAATCAAAAAACTTATCTGTATGTCTGCTCTGTAACACTCTTTACCTCTGTAGTTCAGGCTCTCTATCTCTCTCTGGTATATTTAAAATCCTATTGAACACAGATTATTTATGACTTTGTTAGCATACAATATGGGTTAATAGAAATTTTATTTATTACATGCTAAATAGAGCAAGAAATTGCATAAAATTTGTCTCAATAAATTAGAAATTTTTTTATAAATGCATAATGAAGCATATTTTTAGGAGCAAGATGAAAATTGTATTCTTCAATAGCGCTGCTCTAACTCTACCTGCTATATAATACCCAATCGATAGGAGTTCTAAAAACCTGAAACTGTGTTTCGCAACCATGTGTGAAGGTCCTCTCTAAATTCCCGTTCTTGGAAAAAATGCATTCCAACTAATTTGTTGTATAGGCTCTCTCTTCTCTGAAAATAAATCAGGGTAACCAGGTAACCAGTTTTCGAAATGGTAAAATATTCCACTTCTGGCTGCGGTACATTTTCTGAGAATATTATGGGAGACAGTAAACTGAGCATATTAAGCAAATTAAGTTTAGCATCATGATATGCCAAAGGCTTGCGGGAAAATCTTGGGAATGAAACGCAGTAATTGTATAGTGGATGTCATACGAAGATGGCCCGGCCAAGTCTCAGCAATGAGGCCACATACTGATTTAATAGAGGGACGATTCTCTAGTATACAAGCGTGTCAAGTATAGAGGCGAAGTCGTATGTACGGTCCCACAATGAAATCCGCAGAACCTATGGAAAAACTCGCGAATATCTCCGGACGGAAGTTTTTGCTATTGAAAGATGTGCTCTATTCAACTAAGAAAGGGAGTAAAAGTGACGGGCTGTTCGACAATTAGCCGGTGTTCGAGATCTTAAGCCGTTTGTCTGACCAAACTGCATCTACATTCCAAGTCATATGTGAACAACAAAACAACAAGCAGGCACAGACTACCTTGTGAGGAGACGCGCTTCTACGAGATTGATGTGGCCAAAATTTTTTCTGTGGAGTTGAAGAAGATATTCGAAAGGCAAGAAAGGCGGATACTCTTCTTAACACACATACATACTTACATAATTGGTCCTTACAACCCTTCAGTCAGGAGTACGACCTAGTTTCTCACACCACTCATGTGTGTTAATTTTATACATGAGTGGCCGGACCTACAGTTTAAAGTCGACTCCGAACGACAAACTTTTTGAGAAACTTTTCATGGCAATTTTTATTTACTCTCAGAGTTTTTGCCAGAAATCTGCTGAGAGAAAGTCGCCGAAGAAATACTTTTTTATTTTGTTTTGATGTCTGGCCTGGGGTTTGAACCCTGGCTTTACGTCTAATAAGCCAACACACTACCTACTAGACTACGGCGACTTAATGGAGTATTTCCGAGGTTCAATAATTTTCAAAAGTTAAGAAACTTCAAATCATACTCTTCTTAAGCTAGATGAAATTCACACAGAATACACTGACCTAACTGAGAGGCATAACGCTAGGCAGCGCCCTCCTTTGGTAGAGAGTATGAAACAATGAGTAAAGTTCCTCACCACTCACCAGACCCTAGACAGTAATCTAATACATTCTTACGGAGCTTTTTGTTATTATATAACGACAAATGGCAACCCTATTATTCTAGAAATTGCTACACTGAACCCAATCATCAATAAAATAAACAAGTAAATAAAATAATCCGATTAATTAAACAAGTTTGAAACAAGACAACGAAACAAAACCACAACCGAATAAGAAGTTGAAGATGCCGTGTAATATCTCATTGGCTATTAAACAACCAAAAAGTAGAATAATAAGAAGAATAGTGATTGAAAGTATTTCAAATTTACTTGTTTATTTAATGGACTCTGATTTACAAGCCTTATAAACCTGAAGGTCACACCCTTTCTTGGAAAATACAGACAGTGTAGGATTTAATGAATTGTCTGCCTCTTTATTTTTGCCGTTTGCAATAGAAGTTGACCTTTCAAGCTCCTGTTCAATTGATTATTGAAGCAAAAAGTATTAAAAAGGTTTTTTAAACTCCTTTAGTAACACG
Organism: Sarcophaga variegata; assembly: GCA_932273835.1. NCBI lineage: Eukaryota > Metazoa > Arthropoda > Insecta > Diptera > Sarcophagidae > Sarcophaga > Sarcophaga variegata. The sequence continues at coordinate 16,315,996 of OW026359.1, read as the reverse complement.
TTTGCTTTGATTTTTTCCCCCCTAACTTTGTTTCAATAACAGTTTGCAAAAAAATATCAAATATTCCCCTTGAAGCAGGCTTTGAAAACAATTTATTTTGTGTTAGCCTAAAAGCAGGCAATTCAAGTAAAAGTTTAAAATTATAAGCTATTCATTTTCGCTTTATTTTTTGTTTGTTTGCTACTCGTTTAGCAATTTCATTTGCTTTTTAGCCATGAAATACTCAGGCAAATGGACAAAAAACTAACAAAAAAAAAAAAAAAACTTTTACAGACTCATGGCTGGCATATAGCCTGGCCTCAAGCAATATTTATAGAAATTGGCTGTAGAAACGGAAAGAATATTAACAAAAAAAAAAAAAAAAACAAACTCAGGTAAATTTTCTGCTTCTGTTTATATACCTCTTACCCCTAAGCCCCTGAAAACCATATGCACAACATATACAGGACGAAAGAAAAATAAACGAAAAAATGAAAGCAAAGAAAAAAATTCGTCCTCAGAGCACCATAAATTTTTATGATGAAAGCAAATAGTGTTTCACTAAAGAGCTTTTCAATTTGTTGGCAGCAGCAAAGAAAATCAGAAAAAAGAAAGAAAATCAAACATAACTTTAACCTTGAGCCGGAAAGAAAAAAAGCGAAACACGAATCAGCCTAAAAGTATGCTATTTAAATAGAAATTCTGGTTGTTTTTTTTTTTCAATATTGTATGGCATTGTATTGTATACAGAGAATCGTTAATACTTTATTAAACATTTTTGAAGTGATTTTTTCCTTCGTTTTTAATGGGTTTTTTTTTTAAATTGGATTTGGATTATAATTTTTATTTTAATTTAAGCAGCATAAATTTTTGAAGCCTATTTACAGGCGATCTTAGCACGTTATTTTCACTTTAAAAAAAGAACGATTTTTGTTACACGCACACATACACACACTAATACACATAAAAGCCACCCTCCCGGTTTATTGATTTACGCAGAAAAAGGAAAATACACACACAAATAATTTTTAAGCATTCGCCTTGCACACACATACACACACTTGCACAGATATGTCACAAAAAAACAGAATTTTTTCTGTTTGTTTAAGACTTAAAATTTGTTGATTTTTTTCACTGCATTTTATGCATAAAATTTTCTTTTTCTTTTTTTCTAAAATTTTATTGAATTTTTTTTTTATTTTATTTGCAATGAATTCACAACCGTTTTAAATATTTTTTTTGTTTTCATAAATTTTTTTTCTTCTTTTTGTAGCTATAAGATGTAAAGAAGGAGACAATATAAATTTTTTATATTTCTTTCTGTGTGTATTTCTCGTTTTCAACGTTCCGAACGTCTGCAAGTCTGCGGTGAAATTTTCCTTGTGAAAAAATCGCCCACAAAAATTGTACTGAACGTACTTGTCTAAGACAGCGACTACAATTTTCATTTTATTATACCTCCAGTGTTAACTGGTGGCATAAATAATTCACCTTTTTCACCACACCTTTTATTTTTAGTCAGTCGTAAAACAAAAACTACCCTTAGCTACCTCTCTTCTCTCTCTCTCTCTCTCTCTTTTTATCTCACTTTCCTGCTGCCGCTACTGTAAGCAAAGAGGGTAATTATTTACGAAAATAAATATGTGGTGAATTTCGTGATAGAATTTCACCACTTACACTAGCAAAAAAAAAAAAAGAAATACAAACTTGATGGAATACAATCTTCTTATCAGTTTCTTTATCAGTTCATACGAACATACGCACACATACACACATAAACAACTATCTCAACGCCACACCTTCAACTCACCCCCACCAACGCACACCACCAGGGTTGAAAGCAAAGCAATGATAAGGATTTTAGTACCTTTTTTCCTTTAAATTAATATTTAACAAGGTTTTAATTGAAGAAACATTTTAGTGGCGGCTGGTGTTAATGTATATATGTACATACGTATGTATGTGAGGGCTTTTAAAGGAAGACAAAAAATTGTAACAGGTTTGGCACTTTATTTCTGGGCATTATTTTTAGGGTACTCATAAAAGTGGAATGCGAAGGTGAAATGCTGTACGGATTGGTAGTAGAAATAGAGAGGCCCCGAAACAAGCAGATCAATAACCTTGAGCAAGGACACATACAATCCTTCAGATTAATTTCAGCACATTACAGAAATCCCAAAAAGATTCACTCTGTGGGAGTAAGAATAATAATGCTCTCGAGCAGTTAATGTGTCCACAAGATTCTTCCATAACATACATACATAATTGGTCATTACAACCCTTCAGTCAGAAATACGACCTAGTTTCTCACATCACTTATGTTGTGTGCGTTAATTTATTTTTATATGAGTGGCGAAACCTACAGTTTAAAGTCGACTTCGAACGACAGATTTTGGAGAAACTCTTCATGGCAGTTTTATTTACTCTCAGAGTTTTTGTCAGAAATCTGCTGAGAGGAAGTCGCCGCAGAAATATTTCTTCATATTTCGTTCAGTTGGAGACGCCTGACCTGGGGTTTGAACCCAGGTCTCACGTCTAATAAGCCAACACACTACCTACTAGACCACGGCGTCTTCCAAATTCTTAGCAGTTACAAATATACATCCAGGGTATTGCCGGAGTGGCACTACGAGCTCTACAACGTGGTCACTTAGAACCCAATTACGGTATTTCGAGTGCCAAACATGAGAAACAGGCACAAAAGAAATTATTTGGCGGATATCAATGCCGTGCCAAAAAGGTATAGATGCCCGAAATTGCTGATACTAAGGCAGAAGTGGAGGAGTTTGGTCCCAAAAGGGGGGAGAAACTCTCATGCGTCCTCCAAGCGAAAATCTATCCACTTTAAAAATATTGTTACGTTTTTACCTTTTAAAAACGTTTAAAATATGAGCTCGCAGATAGCATTATTGTTGTTTGTGTAATTTGTTTACAGTTATTCTTGTAGCGTTTGTTGTTGTATTTTTGTTTACTTGTTTATTATTTTTTTATGCTTGTGTTTTTTTGTTATATTACGCAGTGCGATAAGTTTTGTAGATTTTGTTTAAAATTTTTATGTTAAACAATGTAAAAGCAAATCACCAGTATCTAGATTTTTCCATTCGCGTAACAATATAAAGGGCAGTCGAGCACTCGGCTCCAATGAGCTTAATTCCAAAAGAGTATGCGACTGTCATATATGAGCGAGCTGAATCAACTAGGCTGGGGAAGTAAAGTTGCAGACGGTTATCAGACAGATGAGCTACCGAGAAGGAAAGATTTTACGCCGCTGATATGACTAGAAACTTTCTGTGGAGTGCGAAGGAAGGCTATGTTCGACGAGAGGGAAGATAGAGGGAAGCACCGACTTTTCTCAAAACATGGTTTTGAAACGATTTATACTTTTGTTGGGTAGTTACAATGGAACTATCGGATGAACTAGAAGTAGCCTGATGTTAGTAACTGACCTTCCGAACAGGCACTTTAGTAGCAAAGTATAGGTTGTTCAGGATAGGGATCATCTCAAGCCCAATTTGTTGATGCTGTAATGATTACACTTACTTGGAACTGAGCAACGTTGTTGCAATTCAGAAAAAATACCTGACTGCACATCGAGTACTAGGCATGGTGTTACCCTTACTGACACCGGACATGATCCAGAGCTTTGCCCGAGCAACAAAGCAGTACAATAAATCGTATGGTCCTATAGTATCGGTTCCGCCATCTAACGTTTTTATTCAACTAGTACTTATTTCGTGAATGGTAATACTTAGCTCATGTCTGATTTGACAAATAATTAGTTTTATCCTTCCGCTGAACGAACCATACCAACCATACAATGCGTTTTCGCTTCACTAAGTGGGCCTGCGATCGACTTACAGAAGATGCCGATTTTGGCAAAAAAAAAATCATCTTTTCAGATGAAGCTCATTTTGATCTTGGCGGGTATGTAAACAAGCAAAATTGTCGCATTTGGGGCACAGAAAAGCCGCACGCATACATTGAAAAGCCGACGCACCCAAAACGAGTCACTGTTTGGTGCGGATTTTGGTCCAGAGGCATAATTGGGCCATTTTTCTTCGAAAATGAGCAAGGAGTGGCCGTTACAGTCAATGGCGATCGTTATCGAGCCATGTTGAACGAATTTTTGTTCACAAAAATTGAAGAGGAGGATATTGGCAACATTTGGTTTCAACTGGACGGCGCTACGTGCCACACAGCCAAAGCTACACTCGATGTTTTGCGCCCTGTTTTTGAAGATCGCATTATCAGCCGCAGAGCTGATGTCGTTTGGCCACCTCGGAGCTGTGATTTGACACCGTTGGACTATTATTTGTGGGGTGCCGTCAAAGATAAGTGTTACGCCGACAAGTCAGAGACAATTGACGCTTTAAAGGACAATATTCGTGAAGCCATTGGTGAAATACAGCTGCACACAATCGATAATGTGCTAAAAAATTGGACCGATCGTGTAGGCTACTGCATGGCCAGCCGAGGCAGCCATTTGAATGAAATTATTTTCCATTATTAACCGGAAGTATTGTACTTTCAAATAAAAAAAGAAATTCGAGAAAATATTCAGTAGTTTTTTTGTTAAAGCATTATCAAAAAAAAAAGTTATTTGGCGGACCCTTTACTATGACACCTCTATTTGGCAATCATAATAAATGGAGACTGAATGCTAAGAGAGTGAACTTTGCACTCAAAATTTACAAAAAGAAGCTTGAGAACACTTTTGTCCCTATGTCGTTATAGGGACTTTTTAGTGCACCTGTAGTTTCTGCTGCGAGCAACATGATTCGATGACCCATTTGATAGAGCTGATCTGGTTCATTGGTATTTGCAAGCCAATATCTACAGAATTTAGAATTTATGCTGTTAGGAAGAGCAGTAGATTGAGACCTTGATTACCATTTCTCCGCCACTTAGGCACGGGATATACACACTATGGCACGCAAAATATTATACCAAATAGTAACCACTTTTCTAACATTTAGTACCAAAAAAAGTACCACATTTATATTTAAATACCATTGCACACCTGTGTGTACCCTCCTCTCCTTTTTGAAAAAGCCTCTCATTAGAAATCCCTGATAAACATTTCCTTTATGCCATTTACTCGTAATGTAGTGGTGCTCATGCGCCTTAAGGTTAGACTTCAAAAAAAAAAATGTTCATTTAATAAATTGTTATTTCTACTCTTTAATGGTGGCCATATATAAAACATATATTTTTTTCTTAATTGTTTTTGTTTTCTTTCATAACCGCTTTCACTCTCTCACTCTCTCTCTCGCTCTCTGTCTCTCATTGTGTTGTTATTTGTTAACATAAATTAAAATGCATTATACTGTAGCAGTTGTTGTTTTATGTTTATTTTTGTTTTTTTTTATGTGAATGTGTTTATGTGTGCATACGAATATTTGAGCATAAATGCGTGTGTTTTTTTGCTGCTGCTCTGCTAGTGTTCGTTTTTTCTATTTTCATTCCATTTCTGTTTGTTGTTGTTGTTTTCTTTTCTGTTATGATAAGCAAATGTAGTGGAAATTTAACCATAAAACTTTATGCACAAGTTTTTTTTTTGTTTTTGTTTGTGTTTTCTGTACTCGTAGTTGGTATTTTTATGCTTGTGTGTATGCGTATGCTTTTGTTATTGCCACTACCTCTACCACTACGACTACTACCTTTATGTTGTTTTTGTTTATATTCGCAAGCAAAAGAAAGTAGAGAAAGTACCGTTTTGTTTGATATTCCTTTAATTTTTTATGTCCATTGTTTTCCTTGTGTTCTTTTTTTTCTTTTTTATTTATTTTAATAATTCATATGGGTTGGTGTAGTTGTATGCAAAAAGGCACAGACAATGTACGGCACAAGTAGAGGGAGGGGAGGGGGAGCTCTAAATATGTACATGAATACGAAATAAAGGTCGTCTTTTAGTTTCTGTAGGCGTACTAAACTAATTTTTACTAATTTCTTTAATATTTAAACAAATAAATTAAGAATTCAGGGTTACAGCAAAAGAAGTACTTTTTTCGTATGCATTTGATTTGAAAGAACTTTTTGAAATCCCTTTTATGTTACATAAAAGTACATTTTTATAATTTATTAGTTTTCGGTTAATTTTGCTCAAAAGTTAGGGCTTGTAAAAGTACTTTTTCGAAAAAAAAAAAGGTTTGAGAAAAGTACTTTTTAAAAATTACTCTTTTGAGAAGTTGTCTTAAAAAAATTACTTATTAAAAGGGTGGTACTTATTTAAGAAGTTGCATTTTAAAATATTGTCTGGAAGAGTACTTTTTTAGAAAAGTACTTTTTTAAAACGCACTTTTTTGAAGTGGGCTTTGAAAACGTTCATTTTTGATTAGTACTGCATGGAAAAAGTACTTTTTAGAAAAATAACTTTCTTTATAACGAAAGCATTGATGATATTCATCCATGAACATAGACATCAAACTCAAGAAGAATTTGAAAACTTATTGGAGGACACTCTACCAGCAAGTAGCAGGATTCTTCCCAAAAATAAGAAAATTGTAAACCAGACGAATTGAAGAGGAAAAACGTTGAAAGACGCCACAAAAAAAAACAATTTTATACAGAACCGTTACTGGCAATGGACAATGGATTCATTACAACAAACCCGGATATCTAAGTCACAAGCCGTCTTTTCGATGCACAAACCTCTCATGGAAATACACTTGACTTTGGATCAGAATACCCAAATTTCCAAATCTTGGCTTCCAAAAATGACCAAATATTTTGGAGATACTTTTGTTGCCAAGGTCTAGTAGGTAGTGTGTTGGCTTATTAGACGAAAAGCCAGGGTTCGAGCGCCAGACCAGACATCAAAACAAAATACAAAAAGTATTTCTTCGGCGACTTCCTCTCAGCAGATTTCTGGCAAAAACTCTACGGATAAATAAAATTGCCATGGAAAGATTTTCAAAAATCTGTCGTTCGGAGTCGACTTTAAACTGTAGGTCCTTCCACTCATGTATAAAATTAACACACACAACATAAGTGGTGTGAGAAACTAGGTCGTAATCCTGACGGAAGGGTTGTAATGACCAATTCTGTCTGTTTGTTGCCAAGGGTTTGTTTTGGATTGCCATTTATTTAGTGAATGGATTGCCATTTACGAATGTTGATCGTTTAGCAATAGAAAATAGCGCAAAAATGCATGAAATTCTTCACAAGGTAATACAAAATTCATAAATTTACTACGTTTAGCATTAAAGAGGTATGCAGCTTTTAACACTATGTATATCCAATAACGGCAAATATATCATAAGAATTACATCAGATGAGGCATTGTTTGCTGTCCTTAACCGGCTCATGCTAGGCATATTGAAGAAATAAGTAGCTGCGAACGCTGCAATGAACCACATAAGAAAATTGCTAGTATAGGCACTATGGTCATATCAAAATGTTGGTTACAGGTGGATCTAGCACACACAATACACGTATCCGCATTCGATTGTGAGATTACAACAAAAAATATCGAATAGACTCTATTATGATAACGGTTTACAGCTCCCATAGAACGTTATTCAAGTACTCACTTGGGGATATTAATCACACAACAAGGTAGGATACGGAATCTTATCGGAACATTTACACTGAGCGCCAAAAGTGAGTAAACACCACTGAAATAATTCATTTTCTTAGGATAGCGAGAAAATTAAATGAGAATAGTCGAATAAATTTCCAAAAATAAAAACGTTTATTTATTACTCTTATAAAATGTAAAACAAAAACAACAATTCATGATAACGGAACATTTTTTATACTTAAGAACAAAAGTGTTGACTCACTTATGGCGCTCTGTGTATCTTAGATTGGCTCGCGCTATCCGCTAGTTGTAGGTAACAACAAAGATGACAATTAAAATGAATTCAGGCGATAGAATGCCCATTTATAGAGAGACAGGCAAATGATTTCTACCACACAAACTTTACTCTTTGGCAAAGAGAGACCAGACAAATCTAATCCATTATGGAATAAAATAGACCTCGTAGTCTATTAGGCTGTGTGTTAACTTATAAGACGAGAGCCCAAGATAGAAACCCTAGTTCAGAAATCTCTAACAGAACGAAATATGAAAATATTGTTACGTTTTTATCTTTTAAAAACGTTTAAAATATGAGCTCGTAGATTGCAAATGAATTAAAAATAAATTTGTGTTTAGTTTTAATTAAAATTCTTTATTATTCGCATAATTCTGTATGCCAGTGTTCACAACTTGATGTAAACAACAACAATTGCTTTTCTTTGTTATTCCTCTGTTTATACCCTTTGCATAAACAATAACAATTACTAGGCAATTTTTCTAGAGATCTTTGTAACGGAGATCTTCCAACCACTATTACTCTCTTCAAACACACCGCATCTTCATACAAGATTGACTGTTTTTCTACTAACTCCGTTGCCTGCTTTGTATTGTCTTTTATATGGCAAAGTAAACAATCTGATGAATGCTCTTGAAGGCGAACGTTCATTATTTTGTCTTCTCGAAATCTCTATAAATGTAAACATAGTTGTTTACATTTATTATTGTAGTGTTGTTTGTATATTTTTGTTTACTTGTTTACCATTTTCTTATGCTGGCGTTTGTTGTTATATTCAGCAGTATGATAATTTGTAAACAGTGGAAACATTGCAGATATGATCAGGCCTATGCTGGCATTGATCAGGCCTACGATCTTACGAAACTATAGCTTCTGTTAGAGTAAATATGGCTGATATAAGAATTTCATGATTCCAATTGAACCTATCTTTACGGCTCTTTAAATGCATTTTTTACTTTCTTTGTTGCAATCACTACAATCTAAAAAATGGAAGTCTTTGGCTGTCTTATATCCTTTGCACACTTATTTAGAAAAAGTACCTTTTTTGGTACCTTTAAGAAAAACTATTTTTTGTTTTTTTTTTTAATAATTCCAAACATCTTTTTGCAGCACCCTCTTACTTAACCTCACACAAGGAGTAACAAAATCCTTTTTCACATTCGTTTAGTCAAAAATTTAGTTGTCATTGTCAAAGACACGAAGAAAAAGCATTGAGAAAAAGGGAAAAAATTCCTTTAGCAAAACTATTTCAATAAAATTACAAGAAAAATTTTATGAAAAACAAAAAAATAAAAAAAACTGAAAAGAAAAAAGCAAAAAAAAAATTTGCAGAAAAATTCAATGAAAAGTGAGTGAAAAAGTGTTGCTTGACGTTGGAGACAAATAAATAAAGAGAGAGACACTTGGAGCACACTGTTTTTTTTACGGTTAAATAATCCCTAAGGTATGCAATGGTTTTTTTGTAAAACGTGTTAAACACAAAAGCAATAATTGAGACTTGTTGCTGGCTTAAAAAGGTACAATTAAAAATTGTTGCTTAAACAATGTTGCTGAAACAATGTTTATAAACAAATTGCGATTGATGGTGTAAATGATTTTATTTTAATTGATTTTCATTCTTTTTTTGCCTTGCATGGAATTGTAATTTATTTTAAATGTCCTGTAAAGGATATGACAAGAAAAACTTATTTCCGTTCATTGGAAAAGGACATCACGGAAAAGAAAAAGGGAAAAAATTAATAAAAATTCTTATTGAGCACCCTTGTCAGCCAATCTATATTTGAAATCCATAAAAATGTCATGAAAAAACCATGAAAAGATTTGAAAAATTGAAAATAATTGCCAGAGAAAATGGACTAAAAACAGAAACTGAAAAAAAAACACACAAAAAACTTGCGAATCATTTAAAATTTAATTTCATGAAGTGAAGAATTTTTCTGAAGTGACTCTTCTTTCTGTTCATTATGAACAACTCATTGACATTATTTAAATATAAGGGGGTGAAAAAAAACTGAAAAAAAGCGAAGAAAAAAAACTGTGGAATACTATTCACAGCACAAACCAAATCTTATTTACTCTTCAAGGCACTTTAAAAGAGGGCCTAAATGTGTGTAAGAGAGACTGTGCTTGCTGACTGGCTGCCTGCCTGCCTCACTGACTAAATGTTTGGCGTAGCAAAACTAAATACTGCCACCACCACCACCACCATTATTACGATTGCATTTCTGGTCTTTCGCTAAAGGCCATCTTTAAAGCAGGATGAGTATATTTAACTCAGGGAAGACTATTAATTTAAGCCCGGGGCAAGAGAGTTATCGTGAGAACTTGTACAGAAACTTACATACACAAATAACTGCATTTAATTGGTAAATTATGGGTTAAGAGCCATACTTTAATCCTTTTTTCTTACTCTCACATGCACAGCTTTATACACTCACGTTTTGTAGGAAAAAAAATCTTTTTTTTACCAGCATAATATATGATTTCAACACAACAAGGAATACCAGGAAAATACCTCTGTTTATGGCACATACCATACTTCACTCTTTTAAGCGCTCTCTCTCGCTCTAGCTATTTCCCACTAACTCTTTCACTAGACCTTTGCATAACCAAAGGCGACTAATTAAAAATCCGTTTGAAAAGTGAAGGAAAAAAAACAAAACCTGTGGAAAAAGTTTGACTAACTTTACCTTCATATGTTTTCCTCTCTTTTTTCTCCTCTCTCTCTCTCTCTCTCTCTCTCTCTCTCTCTCTCTCTCTCTCTCTCTCTCTCTGACATAAACAATAAGCCTTATTATCATGATTTCTGTCTAATAAGGCTAGAAAACCAAATGAGAGAAAAGAAAAAGTTTTTTTAATATGTTCTGTTGTTCTTACCATCAAACCGTCAAACACACAATATTTGCGAAATAAGGAAAAATATTGATTAGTTAAGAGGAAAAACTCACAACTTGTATTAAAAATTCGAATTTAAAAAGAGTTAAAGAAAACTCAAAAAAATTATTCGGTTTAAAAACGGTTTCTGATTCAATTTTACAATATAAATAATGAAGGATTTTATTTCAACAAAAAAGTTTTAAAAAACGCATAAATAACGGGCCATTATTCGTATTTTTATTCGAATAAAAAACCGGTTTTATTCGGTTAACAACCGGTTAACTATTAGGAAGTTTCTATTAGAAACCGGTTTACTATTCGGCTAAAAACAAATCGTTTAAAAACCGATTATTAGATTAAATACCGGTTTACTGTTCGAATAAAAACCGATTATTACTGGTTCCATAAATGGTTTAAACTCTGTATGTAATTAAAACCGGATCATAAAAACCCCTATCACTAGTTGAGAATTCGGTAAAAACGGTTCACTATTCAGTTTAAAAATTGATTCGATATTATAAGAATTTTAATTTTTTCTTCAAAAATAAATCGCCATTCTATTCGAATAAAACAACAGCAAATAATCGACTAAAAACCTTTTCAGTTTACGAATAATTTATTTTCATTTCATTTTACAGGCAGAAAAGTATTCGTCGCTTTTTCCAATGTTTTCTTTTTGGAAGGATTATTCGAATATTTAATTATTCGAATATTCCAATATGACTTTTTATTCTAGTTTTTTTTTGCTTATATTTATAAGCAATTTAATTAAATAAATAAACATTTTGATAGGATATTCGTTGGTAGGATTTTATTCGATTATTCGATAATATTTATTCGAAAAATAACATTTTTGGAATTAATGAAAAAAAAAACCAAATTGCTAACGACGCTATTTTTACCAATGTTTGCTTTTGCTGGCAATTATTTGAATTGTTATTCGATTACATACATACATACATAATTGGCCATTACAACCCTTCAGTCAGGATTACGGCCTAGTTTCTCACACCACTTATGTTGTGTGTGTTAATTTTATAAATGAGTGGCGGGACCTACAGTTTAAAGTCGACTCCGAACGACAGATTTTTGAGAAACTTTTCATGGCAATTTTATTTACCCGCAGAGTTTTTGCCAGAAATCTGGTGATAGGAAGTCCCGGAAGAAATATTTTTTCATATTTCGTTTTGATGTCTGACCTGGGGTTAGAACCGTGGCCTTACATCTAATAAGCCAACACACTACCTACTAGACTACGGCGACTTACTATTCGATTATTCGAATACAATTTTCCATCTGTCGTTCGTACTTAGAAAAATCTAAAAACAGCTTTTCTATGTGATTATTCGCTTTTCATGGCTTATTTCGTTTAATTCGTTTATTCAGTAATAATCGAATAATTATTCGAATAATTTCTTTTTTTTAACTAATGAAACACTTAACAGGACAGTTAAACTTCTACAAAATCTGATTCTTATTACAAAAAAGTTTAAAAAATATTTTATTTCCGATTAATCGATTATTTTTTCAAATTTCCTGGACATGGAATTATTTGTTCAACTACAAATATTAACAGTTCCCCGCTCCCTTACCCTCTTTACATCATTATAATTAAAACATTTTCAGAACGTATGTACATACATACATATGTACATACACTTGGCCAGAGACCCTTATTTCACTAACCACTTTAAGGTTAAATAGGTGCAGCACCTTATTTAATGGCTCCAGTTAATTGCCAACAACAAAATGCTTCTCACTAAGTGAGTTTAAACAATGGCAATGGAAAGGTAGGTAGGTGGTCCGGAGTGAGGGGGGTGGTATTTGTTTAAATCATTATTTTTTATTCTTTAGTTTTGTGGCTTTTCAACAGCAAATTTGTAATTTCGTGCACTGGTTTATTTCGTCTTCAGTGGCTGGTGCTGTGGTGGCTGTAGGGCTGTGGTAAAGGTGGTAGTGTTTAAAGGAATTCGTAATGTGGGTGCCTGTAACGGTATTGCCCACAAACTTTAATAAACAATTGTTTGTTTGCTGGTAGTCGTGTCACAACATATGTGCTGTTGAGAGTTTTTTTCTTTCTCTCTTCCATTGTTTCGTTTTATTTTTCCATGCAACAAGAACACAGAGAATGTGGTTAACGGAATGCAACAGCAGTTACAACTACAGCTACAACAACAAAAACCGAAAATTTATTTTTAAACAACAAATAAAGCAGAACAGTTTACTTATGACATATGCATGTGAAACGACGATTGGAAGAGGAGTATGTACATGTGGGTGTGTGTGTGTAAGTATTTGTATGAAAACCAGATAGTTATGTATGCGTGTATGTGCATTAGTGTAGTTTAAGGAACAAATTTAAAGTGATACGAAGAAACAACGAATGCATATGAAGGGTACATTGTCCCATTGTTTGGTAAACAAACATGAAAATGCGGTAGTACATGTCTAAAGGATTTACTCTCTCTCTCTCACTCACTCATATACACACACACATTTGAGTTATAAATATACACACTTAGCTCTTCACAAATACAATACAATACAATACATACATATTTTTTTTAGTCAAGATGTGTAGATTCCAGTCTATTTTATGGGTAAATACCGACGAAAGTAACGAAAAAAAAGAGAAAAAAAAGGAAAATAAAACTCGTACTTAACCAAAGTCTTAATAACAATAAAGTTATTGTGGATAAAAACTAAAGAACGTGGCCAGAACATAAGCCAGTAGTTAAAGAGCGCGAGCATGATTGAGAGAGAGAGAGCGAGATAGAAGTCGTGCAAAAAAAAGTGGTGGCAGAAGCAAGTAAATCAGTTAAGGAAGTAGTTAAAATAAATGCTTGAAATGAGGTAGAAAATGTAAAATAAAGCGAAAAAGAAATTAAATTCAGCAGTAAAATTAATTGCTGGCATGAAATTATAGAGAATTTTCAACGAATAAAAATGTAATCGAATGCAAAATCTAAAAAATAATTCGAATAATTCATACATGCGAAAAACAAAAAATATCACATAAATTTATTCGAATTCAAGTGATTCGAATAAATATAATCGAATATATTTCAAAGAATACTTTTGAAATTTTTGTATGAAAGTTTTATTTAACCAAAATAAATGGTACGTAATTTAGGCGTAAAATTTTTTATTTTTGCTTTAAAATTTATTCGAACTCAAGTGATTCGAATAAATATAACCGAATATATTTTAACGAATATTTTTGAAATTTTTATATGTATGTTTTATAGAACCAAAATAAATAAATGGTACGTAATTTATGCGTAAAAATTTTTATTTTTGTTTAAAAATTTATTCGAACTCAAGTGATTCGAATAAATATAATCGAATATATTTTAAAGAATATTTTTGAAATTTTTATATGAATGTTTTATAGAACCAAAATAAATAAATGGTACGTAATTTATGCGTAAAAATTTTTATTTTTGTTTAGGAATTTATTTGAATTCAAGTGATTCGAATAAATATAACCGAATATATTTTAACGAATATTTTTTGAAATTTTTATATGAATGCTTTAAATAACCAACATAAACAAATGGTTTGTAATTTAGGCGTAAACATTTTTATTCGAATAAATTTTTAACCGAATAATTTTTATCCAAATAATTTTTATTCGAATATTTCTATTTTATTCACATAAAAACCAAAAAACTGCTTAATGTATACAAATAAATATGTAATTCTAATAAAAAAAAATATTCGATTATTTTTCTATTTTCATTTCAAATTTATAATTCAGTTGCAATTTGCCTTTTTTTTCTATAATTGTTCTTGTTGTTGTTATTTGTGTTAATATGTTCATTATTATTATTAAATGTTGTAAAACACTCATGTGTGTTTACAACGAACTCATTCATGTGTTGTGTTGTGTTAAAAGAGAGTCGATATGTGGTATCATATGATTTTATCAGCAACAAGAACTACAATTACATTTACAACTACAACGACAACATCGTCAACGTCAACGCCATCATTATCAACAGAATCACAAGTGGTGGTCATGTATTTTATATGTAAATCAGTCCTTATACTCAACAACAACGACAACAATAGCAACAACTACAATTACGACAACAATATAACAATAATAAAACATGAGTTTTGATTGTATAAATCAAGGATACTACAGTGTGGCGAAAGGGGATAGAATAGTTTAGTTATCCACCTCCTCCTGCTAGGCCTCTTCTACTGACTGACTTACTACTTAGCGTGTAATTGTTGTTATAGTTTTACATTAAATTGGTGAAGTAGACACAACCAGACATAATGACATGCTTAGAGACATAACGATGTCAAAACATGCAATTGTCTGTCTGTCTATAGGCTTGTAACAAATGTAAACTTTTCTGTTAATAATACGAATAATTGTGAAGAATAATAGTTTAAGAGTTAAAATAAGGAAAATATTTTAAAATTTCTAATGGCAGGTTAAGAATATTATTCGTTTTCTTTTTTTGGTTTAAGTTTCATTAAATTTCTTTAAATTTATTTCATCAAATATAAAAATTATTCGATTAAACAACAGCAATTTAAATTAATGAAAACAATTTAAAATAATGTTTTCAAAGTGGTTAAAATGGTTGCGAATAAAAAAATTAATCGAATAAAATTAATCGAATAAATTATTTTCAGGCATTGTTGAAAAATCAATTGAATTGCCGAATATGTAAAATAATTAATAATTTAAATAGAAATAAAAAATTTTCACAAAAACTAATTGGACAAAAAATCTAAAAAAATAACCGAATAAAATTTAACTTAACTTGTTCTAAATTTATTGAAAAATTAAAACCATAGCAGTATATGCATAGTAAGAATAGTTAAAAAAATTTTTAAAATCGAATAAAAAATTAATCGAATAAAATTATTCGAGTAAAAAGTTTTATAAATTTAGTACAAAACTAAAAGCATAGCAATATTTGCATAGTAAGAATACTGAAAAAATTTTGGTGCTAAAATTTAATCGAATAAAAAACTGATTGAATAAAACTATTTGAAGAAAAAGTTTTATAAATTTATTACAAAACTAAAAGCATGGCAATATTTGCATAGTAAGAATATGTAAAATTTTTTAGTGCTAAAATTTAATCGAATAAAAAATTAATCGAATAAAACTATTCGAATAAAAAGTTTTATAAATTTATTACAAAACTAAAAGTATGGCAATGTCTGCATAGTAATAATATTTAAAATATCGAATAAAAATTAATCGAATAAAACTATTCGAATAAAAAGTTTTATAAATTTATTACAAAACTACAAGTATGGCAATGTCTGCATAGTAATAATATTTAAAACTTTTTGTGCTAAGAATTAACCGAATAAAAAATTAATCGAAAAAATAATTGAAAAAATTAATTAGGAAATTCAATAAAAATTAATGAAAACTTATCAGCATGAAAACTTATTGCGTAGTAAGAATATGTAAAATTTTTTAGTGCTAAAATTTAATCGAATAAAAAATTAATCGAATAAAACTATTCGAATAAAAAGTTTTATAAATTTATTACAAAACTGAAAGCATGGCAATATTTGCATAGTAAGAATATTTAAAAATTTTTAGTGCTAAAATCGAATAAAAAATTAATCGAATAAAATTATTCGAATAAAAAAATTTTATAAATTTATTACAAAACTGAAAGCATGGCAATATTTGCATAGTAAGAATATTTAAAATTTTTTAGTGCTAAGAATTAACCGAATAAAAAATTAATCGAATAAAAATAAATGAAAAAATTAATTGAGAAATTCAATAAAAATTAATGAAAACTTATCAGCATTAATGTTTTAAACACAAAAGTTTTAAAACTCTGTTTACATTATGGAATTTATTAAAAATCATTAAGAACATATGCCTTAAAATATGCAATATTTCTTAAGTTGTCTTTAATTGTTTATTTAAAATCGGTTCTCAAAACAAAAACACACCTTTTGTGTAAGCAGGCGCTTTACGCATGGTGGTGTATTACAATACCCTACCACTACTACTACTAGTACAAATACACCACACTTCACCACTGGAAGGACCTGTTAAGTTCTCTTAATTTTCGAAATTCTCTTTATTTGAATTTAATTACAACACACATAACGGATATTTTGTTTACCTTTATTTACAATATAAATATTGTATCATATTCTCTCTCTTGTTTTTCAATTCTTTTTCATTTTCATTTCCTTTCTTTCATTTTATTTTACTTGCGTTTATTTATCAGCCATTATTGTTATTGTACGAGTAAACAGGCAGCATACACAGCCATGCAAGTGTTTATAATTCTCACTCTCTGACAAGTGTTAGTAGTGAAGATGGTGGTGGTGGTGGTAGTGTAGGTGTGTAAAGTGCATGAGTGAGTGACTGAGTGAGAAATAAAGAGTAAAGTTAAGTGAGGTTGCAATTCGACTGGTACTGTTATGTCTGTTGGCCTCAAATACAAAGTATAGAATCGTATTTTTTTATTCTTTTCTGTTACTTTTATTGTTCGTCATGTTGTTGTTTTTGTTGTTGTTGTTATTGCATGTGTTTTCTTTATATTGTTTAGTGTATTGTTATTGTATTATTTGCTTTTGTGCACTTTTCAAGTGTCAAACTTGTGTTTTTGAACTTTGTACACACACGCTCTTATTCATGCATGTACTCGTACTCCTACTACTACATACTTGTATGTACATGCCAATAGCTGTTGTATTTTGTTTATGTATTTGTTGTTATTTCTTTGGGGTATTTGTTGTTATTGTTTGTTATTATTTAACGTAATGTCTGTGTAGTTGTACAGTTATATTGTTGTTGCTGTCGTATGGTTAATATTATTTTGCTTCTTTTGATATTGTGTGTGATAATATTGTTGTTGTTGTTGTTACCATTGTATGCTGGGTATATTGTCTATGGCAGTGTCATTGTTTACATGCATGTTTGTGCCATTATCGAAAACAAAAACAATTTTAATAATGAAATGAAACTAATTGAACACCATATCAGCAAAAAAAACAGACACTGTGGGCGTTTGGTGTGGTTCTTTTGAAACAGGAAAACTGAGGAAATACTTTGAATATGAACGTTAAATAAATTCCTGTTTGTTAAGTATTTCAAAAGTAACTAAATTAACTTATTGAGGAGATTAAATTGGAAAACTAAAAATTAAATTAAAAATAAAAATTATTCGCATAAAATATTATCGAACAATAATAACCGAATGCATTTTTATAAGCAAAAATGACGATTATATACGTCTGGACTTCAATTAATGTCAAATTGTGAAATTTTTAAAAACTCAAAATGATATTTATTCACCTCACAGACCATATTTACAACAAGAGTAAAAACGTTAAGCCTTTGGCCAAATTAAATTATGATTTAGAATATTATGCTTCGGTAAAATGAAATGTTATTTTGTAAATATTTAAATTCTATTTTTATATTTGTCAATATAGATTTTCTTATACCATAAAAGTAATTCAAAATGACGATTAAACACGCCCAAACCTTCATTCATACTTAAAACCAATAAAAATAAGTCTTTATTTACCGAAATGATGGTATTTTTAAAGATTATTTAACTATTTGAGGTTTTAAAGCATTAAGCATGACGGATATACACGTCATAACTTCAATTTGATTCTAAAGTTAGTAACACTGATTTAAATTATAGAATATTATAAGAATTTATAGATTTTTTGAGATATTAAAAGGTCTAATGCATGACGGTTATGCACGTCACAACAGAAATTCTGGGTAAAAAAAACCTGTTTGAAAATTTTTTTCCCTCAGTAATTTTGAAACTGCAACAAAAATTTTATATTACGATTATATTCGTCATAGCCCTAATTCATAGATAATAACAATAAATATGGCATTCTAATACAAATTTTGTTCTATATTACAGTAAATTACAAGTTTAAAGATTTTTAAGCTTTCAAAGACGCAGAATGACGATTATAGTCGTCATAATTTAAGTTTGAGTATAAAAAATATATTTCTGAAATATTTGATTGTATTTACTCAATTTTAAATTTCATGAAAATCCGGGTATTGGAAGAAGAACGTAAACCTACGATTAGACGCGTTATAGCTCTTATTTCTACATTGCGATTATAAAATATAGCTTTATTCATCGAAATTCAGCTTTAAATTGCAGTTTTCTTTTAAATTTACAGGTTGTTGAGTTTTAAAGGGAATAAGAGTGTGACGGTTATACACGTCATACCCACTTATATTCCATTGAATTTTTGTAAAAAAAAATTAATTTAATTTAAATAAAATCAAATTTTATAAAAGTTTTTATACTGAAAAAATAAAAATTATCATGACGGATAAAGACGTCATTTTGATTTTTTCATAACAAGAAGTAAGGAATATATAAATATTTCAATTAAAGTTCAGCTTTAAATTGTAGTTTTCTTTTAAATTTACAGGTTGTTGAGTTTTCAAGGGAGAGTGTGACGATTATGCACGTCATACCCACAGTTCAATTGCAACTTTGTAAAAAATTTAATTTAAATAAAATCAAATTTTATAAAAGTTTTTATACTGAAAAAATAAAAATTATCATGACGGATAAAGACGTCATTTTGAATTTTTCATAACAAGAAGTAAGGAATATATAAATATTTCAATTGAAGTTCAGCTTTAAATTGTAGTTTTCTTTTAAATTTACAGGTTGTTGAGTTTTCAAGGGAATAAGAGTGTGACGGTTATGCACGTCATAACCACAGTTCCATTGCATTTTTGTAAAAAAAATCGTTTAAATAAATTCAAATTTTATAAGTTTTTATACTGAAAAAAAAAAGAAAAATCATTATGACGGGTAAACACGTCATTTTGATTTTTTCATAGCAAAAAGTAAGGAATAGATAAATATTTCAATTTTGCTATAGTATATTGATACCCATTTGGTATAAACTATTTTTTAAATATGGTTTTGATAAAAATTCCATTCACTTACCTTTTTCCTGCAATTGTTGACGTTTGATGTCTCCCTTTAAAATCTCTGCCGTATGGACCAATTCATTGAGTTGTGGTTTTTTCATTTTCAATTCACGTAACACTTTCTGCAAAAAAATAAAAATTTCAATAGATACACCACCTTAATGTTGCATGCCACTATCAATGATGGTGGAGGAGGGGGGTTTGCTATGAAACTACTATTATTTACCTCTTGTTTTTCTATGGCCAGGCGTACCTCATCGACATCATGGACTGGCACACTTTGTATTTTGATCATGTTTTGTTCCCACGTCAACCAATCGGATATTTGTAAGACGGACTTGTCAAAGCTGCCAGCCAAAGCACCAGTACCACTGGGTTCGTTGTTATAGTCTGATAAAAAGGAAATTAAAAATGTTCTTGTTTTTTAAATTGAATTTAAAGAGAATTCCTTAAAGCGTAAAATGATAAACAAAAACCATAGGGACATGTTTAAAAAATACAAAAAATAGTAGCCAATATTTAGGATTATAATTGAAAATATTCACACACAAAATTGTAGCATATTTTAAGGCTTTTAATTTGTTTAAATGTTTGGAAATATTTAAAAAAAATTATCCCTACACTTAAAAAATAATCTAAAAGGAATCTGTTTAAAAAGTTGTAGCCTACATTTAAGCTTATATTTAGAAATTACAGATACTGTAGCATATTTTAAGGCCTTTTAGAAATATTATGTGTTTTCCCTTTCTTACTATTTTTCACATTGTTTCCACGGAGCTTGTTTTAATATTGAAAAAAGAAAGGAATATTCTCTTTATGTATGCCATGGCATGTTTTGAGGAAATGTGCAGCCTAAAGCTTGACCACAAATAGTTTAGCCACAAGGTATTAAATGAAATGAAATGTTGATTGTTTCTGATGGTGCCAATGAGCATGCAGCATGATGGTTAGACTGTTCATAATAGCGGTGCTGCTGTAGACTGAGTTTGCAACTGTGGTCTTTTCTCTTTCTCTTTCTTTTTTTCTTTGTTTACAAAAGGGCGAACAAAACTCAGAAAGTTTTTTGCGCTGGCTGTTGTGTTAAAGTGGCTAAATTGGGTCAATTAAAGTTTAACATTTGATAGGTAATTAAAGTGAACTGCAGCTAAAACAAGATAATCAAACACAATGTAAGGAGAAAAAAGAGCAATAGATTAATAAAGAAATGAATTAAAAATTTTCCAGACACTTGAATTTGAAAGTATACTTTTGGGAGCTAAAGCAATGTAATGTATAATGAAAAGAGTTGAACAAATATATTTAAAATTATAAGAATGTAAATTAAATAATTATTTAAAATGGCCAGCCATTAATTATTATCAAATAAGTACATATTTTGGTAATAAGAGTGAAGCGAAAAAGATAAAAAAAATCATAAAAATTAGTCTATGACGTATAAGTTCGTCAAATAAATAATTAAGTTAAAATATAAACTTTTAGCAATACAAACAGGTTTTAATAAAGAAATGAATAATGGCCATGACGTATATAACCGTCATTTTGGATGGGATATTTTAGACATTATTGTTCGAAGTCTAGTTTTAAAGGAATAAATTGTGTTCTGTACAGATGTCCTGTGATTCTTTAGAACGATTTCGGCAGTTTATAGTACGTATATGACACTTTTTTTTGGTCCAAGCAAATGTAGAATTTTATCCCGGTACCGTAAATATTAAGGTTTGATATTTACTCTGCTGGCTGGCCGCGCTCACACCATTTATTTCTTCACACTTAAATCCAAGTAAAGTATCTGGAAACTATTTTTGTCCCCAAATTCTCCTGTAAGAATAACATAATGGAATAGATAAAGAGAGTAAACATAGGGTTTTTCACTTCTGAGAAAGCAAAATTTGGCGATTAGACCCTAGCCCATAGTGAAGCCAACCTTGCTCTATTGTGAAGGATGATTTGCAAATACCAACGTCACTGCAGTCTAATGAAGAGGGTGGACAAGCAGTCATTTTCATGATTACCAGAACACTCTGTATCGCTCTAAGTAAGGAATTATTTGTCAAACTCAATGGGCTCCGCTGTAACCTAGCTTTTCTTTCATTGCCTTTAATTTTAATTTCCATTAAATTGTTCATTGAATTCATATCCAAATACCTATGAAGTTTCTGCAATTCAAAATCTCTTTGAAAAATATTGGCATACTTTTAGGCCTTTATTGTATAGTATATACATAGGTGTGTGTGTATAGGTATGTGTACTATGTACAAGCATTTCATTGATGAATTTCAAACTTCAATCAAAGTTAATTTCAAGGCTACTTTAACATTTGACATTGTCATCACCAACATGCCAGTACAAAAATACTCCAAACTGAGAATACAAAACAAAAAACAAAGCATACTTTTAGTGAACCTTTAAAGAAAATGAAAGAAATGAAACTACTTGCAATACAAAGTATACTTAAAGCATACTTAAGGGGGAGAGAGGAAAAACTTAAACTATTTAAAAAGGAAAAGGAAGGTTTTTCTTTGAAAAAAGAACAAAAAAGAGAAATTTTTTATAAAAAAGCTATAAAAATCAAAGCCTACTTTAAGGCAGTTTTAAAGACTTTCACTTCAAAAAGGCAACAGTGGAGAGCGAAGGAAACTAAACAGTTCAATGAATGAATGAAGTGAATGAATAGCAACAAAGAGAAAGGAAAATACTTCATTTAATGGTTGCCTTTCTCTACTGGGTCCTTGAATATTATGGATTTTCTTGTTTTCTTTTCCGTTTTACCTCATCATAGCAAGGAATGAATGGCTGAATAGTACAAATAGCTTGGATGGATGGATGGATAGATGGTGGGTTGGATGAATGAATGTTAAGACGTTATTTAAGCTGTAAACAAAAATATCAACTTGGTTTTCATTTTTCTTTGTTTTTTCCTTCTTATTTTCATATTTTCTTTAGATTCTATTTTTCTTTCGACTTTTCTTTCTGGTAAATGAGTTGCTACATGTGTACTCACATACGTACTTATATAAATACGTCGTCGTATACCAAAAGGATTAAGATGTGTGTGCCCCAAACAAAACCTTGAATGCCAGCCAACAAGGCAGGATTTATTATTATTGTTGAATGGCATACGAAGTTTGTTTGTGACTGAACACAACGGGATCCTCCTTCCTTCCTCAACCTCACTTTTACTGTAAATATGAGCGGCCAGGTAGGTAATGGAAGGAATAAAAAAAAAATGTTGAATGAATAATAATCAGGGTATACAATTGACGCCTGAATAAACACTAAGAAAAATAGCTGGAAATGCAAAGAAAGAAACTTAAAAAGAAAATAAGGGAATAAGAAAAACAACAGAAAAAATGAAAATAAAGAAGTAAAGTAGACTTGAATGCAGGCAAATGACTGTTGAAAAGAATGGCAATGGCAACAATAACAACAACAACAACAACAGCTATAAAAAGTGTTAAACATTCTAAAAGGCAGCATACATATAAAAAGCTCCTAAAAGTATGCTTCATTTTTTTTTTATTTTTTTTTTTTTTTATTAAAACTTTAAATACATCTTTCGAGAGGTAGTAGAGGTACCTATTTAAAGAACAGTAAATGGTAAAAAAAACTCACATTAACAGAAAAGAAAACACTCTTACTATTGTAAGCCCATTTACCGAATCATAAAAGGTTTTCATGATTGGAGGCCTATAGATGCAACTTAAAAGTCCAGCATTTATAACTGACACTAACGAACTGGCACATAAGGACAGATCGGTATTGCCTTTAGCCTATATAACATTTTCTAGGATGTCTCACTCAACATTTTTGCAATTGTCAGGATATAGATTTGGTATCAGCGTCTAAAAGTATGCTTTATTTTTATATTAAAACTTTAAAACTCTCTGTAGTATTTAATAAGCTTTCTGGTATTTGTTCTGAAATACATTAATGTCCTGTAGATTGCATATAAAGGGTGTTTTTTATAGAGCTGTAGAACTTTAAGTTGGCATTACTTTTCAAGATGGCGACCGATTTAACAGCTGTCAAGTGATTTATTCTCAGTTTGGTTTGGCAATTCATCATCAATAGATCATCATCATCAATAGACTCACGCTTGAACAACGCTTGCAAATAGTGCAATTTTATTTCGAAAATAATGGTTCTGTGCGGAAAACGTATCGCGCACTACGTCCATTTAATCGTCGACAAAATCGTCCATCAGAGCAGTCAATTCGATTAACCATGGAACGTTTTCGCACCACGTTTACTCTTATTGATAACTCGCATCTCCAGAGACGCTGTACGGTGCGTACAGAAGAAGCTATTGCTGCTGTAGAGCGTAGCATTGAGGAAGACCCGAATGAGTCCATCCGCCATCGAGCACAGGAATTGAATCTGTGTCCATCCACTTTATGGAAGATTTTGCGGAAGGATCTTGGTTTGCGTGCTTACAAAAGAAGCCAAACGATCATCAAGTAAGGCGTAGATTCGTCGAATGGGCCCAAAACGAGATTACCGTTGTTCCCGATTTTCATAATCGAATTTTGTTTAGCGATGAAGCGCACTTCTGGTTGAATGGCTACGTCAACAAACAAAACTGCCGCATTTGGCGTGAAGGTAATCCTCAAGTGTATGTGGAAACACCGTTACATCCAGAAAAACTGACTGTTTGGTGCGCTTTATGGGCTGGTGGAATCATTGGTCCGTACTTTTTCAAAAACGATGGTGGCCAGAACGTTACAGTCAATGGTGATCGGTATAGAGCCATGGTTACTAACTTTTTCATTCCTGAATTGAATAACCATGATGTCCAGGAGATGTGGTTTCAACAAGACGGCGCAACATGTCACACAGCTCGTGTCACAATAGATTTATTGAAAGACACTTTCGGTGACCGCCTAATTTCACGTTTTGGACCTGTGAATTGGCCTCCAAGATCTTGTGATTTAACAACGCTAGACTACTTTCTGTGGGGCTATGTAAAGTCATTGGTCTATGCGGTAAAGCCACAAACGCTTGACCATTTGGAAGACAACATTCGCCGTATTATTGCCGATATACGGCCACAAATATTGGAAAAAGTCATCGAAAATTGGACGTCCAGATTGGACTACATCCGCGCCAGCCGTGGCGGTCATATGCCAGAAATCATATTTAAAATGTAATGCCACATGATTATCTTTCGGATAAATAAAATTCATGTCAATCGAATAATCCATCGTTGTTTTATTGCAACTTAAAGTTCTATACCTTTATAAAAAACACCCTTTATATGCTCTCGTCGCACGATATCCTCATCACAAAATGTTCTAAACACACACAAAATGGGTGATGTCAGAAGTTAGGTTATAATCTTGACTAAAGTATGTAAGCAGTACTCTTTATTCGCGTATTAAACATTTTTAAAACTCTGAATACAGCTCCTATTGATGACCTAATGTAGGGTATAAACCAAAAAAGGATCCTTTAAATATCCTTTAAACTGCTTTGGGGGAAGAGAAAAAATTGCTCCATTTTTTTTACTGGAAATAAAAATCCTTCAAATTGGAATCATGTCGGAACAACACCAAAACAAAAAAACCAACTCAGTATTACAATATGACAGGAGCCTAACGGAAAATGTACACACAGGACAGCAAAGGAATCTGTGTGCACCTACAAACGCAATACTAATACAAACACAACACATCATAACTGTCATAATTCATTAACAACTAAAACAACAGCAACAACAACAGCAACCACAAACAACTCAATGATATTCTCATGTTTGTTGTCTGTCGTCTGTCCGCCTGTCCCTCTGTCCCTGTATCACATAAAGTGTTGGTTGGTGGTGTAACTTATCACACACATGTGAACATCCTTAAACACATACGTACTCTCAATCACAGAGAGACACACAAACACATGAAATCTGGCAGATAGTAAGCCCAAAGGATGACAGGTATAAACACTTAAACAATAAACAGGCAATTGTGTCTGAACCGTTTTGCCTTCTCCATGGATATGATGGATTGAGGTTTGAAGGACGGAAGGGTGTTTATAAGAACTGGAAAGAAGTGGTTCGTTCGTTAATTTTCCTGATGAGTCGGACCTACAAAAGCATTTATGTTTTGATTTTCCTTCCTTCCTTCTATGCCTTTAACCATTTGGGGTCTTCTCGCTCTCTCTGTGTTCGTCATAGTTGCTAGGACGTTGACTTTTAATAATGACAGCAACAGCAACAACAACAACAACTCGGCTATTATAGACAACAGTACATACATAAAACGCCTATTTGTAGGCTGTTATTTTTTGTAATTTCCTTTAAATATCCGAATAAAAATTATAAAAAAAAAATTACAAATTGTATATACGAGTACAAATGCAAGTGCTCGTTTGTAAATTCTGTATGAAATCCATATGAATTGTGTTGACTTTTCATATGAGACTGCTTTGCCTGGTGTTGTTTTTGTTGTTATTTTAACAAAATTTAATTATTTTTAATTACATAAGTCTACATTTAGGCTAAATGGAGGAAACTCTTTCTCTATGTTGCCTTTAATACAACGCAACAGCAACCAGTAGACAACGATTAATATTTTCGGCTTGAACGACAGCTACACCAACAACAACAAAGAGAACAACATTTGTAATGTTTATTTTTTCTTTTTTGCCTTTCATAGATGCAGTTTAGCTTGAGGCTAGACGCTTTAGTTTAAAAAGCAGGAACCAACAATTATTTTGTAGTATATTTTTAGGGGGCTTTTATAAAATCTGTTTTTAGAGCATATTTTATAGTGTTTTTATTTATTTATGATTTCTTGTTTTTATTTCGCCTCTTTTTATAATTATCATCGTTATCATTAAAAACAACAAATTGAAGTGTATGCATTAAAAAAGGATGTGCGTAAAAGCGGCAAATTTCAAAAGGTTTCTGTTCGTACGAAAGAAATATTTTTAATGATAATTTTCTTTCGCCCTCTTTTGAAGTCTTATTTAAATTTATGTCGCAGTTATATAATAAATATGTACATATATTTAAAATTATAAAAATAGTTTTAAATTTAAAGCAAAATATTCTTCTAATTACGATTAAAGAAAATGCCACGCCCACCATTCTAAACAAAAATGAATGTATTGTTCTTCAGGGCAAAGTTTCTGGAATCTACAGGACAGTCAAGAGGCTAATGTATTACTAAGCATACGATCGAGATATTCGGAATTTTTTCAATTGCCAAGCAACTCTAAAATGTGCTTCTACGACACTAAACCGGATTAAAATTTGTCAAATATGTAGTCAATAAGACGATAAAATATTCTAACGTCACCCATAATTGAGAGAATAGTATGCAGGCGAAGAATGAAACGTAGTTGATACGCATGCGGCTCTCTAGCATGACTAGTACAACTTACTATTCACTTAAAACTGCTCATTTAAAACATGAGCGTAAGCGACAACAGTTATAGGTAAGGAATGGAGTGTTGTTTTAAGAAAGGTTCCTACCACTCAATACAAAATCCTAAAAAATTTTCATAGAAGCCGCTGTCTCTAAGCAATGACAAATGATATCTCTATGTTCCGTTATAATGTTAAAGCAAACGAATTATCTGGTTAATTTGACATTGAGAGGAATAAATTGATCCATTATTTTAAGAACAACACTACGAGGTCCGGCAATTTGCAGACGTAGAAGACGGCTTGCGTGGTGGACTTAGGTGCTCTTCAATGCCGGATTAAACTGGTAATTTTTGTGATTTTGGTGATTATTGGTCACTGAAGTCACAACCAAACTGACGCACTTGCAAATGCTAGCAAATATGAATGAATTTGTACGTGAGGCACTTCTGTGCAGATTGGTAAACATATGGTCATACTCAGAAAAAAAAAAAAAAAAAAAAAAAAAAAAAAAAAAAAAAACCATACGTGGAATAATGAACCCACTTGTTTAGAGACTACAGAAATCTAACCTGGCTAAAGTCCATCTTTAGAATCTTATACCATTTATAACGGAACACACGACAGATATGTAATGATAAGGAAGAAGAGGAGATCAAAGGAAAACTTCTGTGCCATTGTCCGGAGAAGAACTCTTGAATATCCAGAATATGAACATATCTTGCCAAGGGTGAATTGAATAGAAACTGCATCATCATAATATTATCGGGATGGTTGAGAAACATCAGAGAGGAGTTGCAGTTGAATGACAGAATTGTTACAATCGGTACAGGTGACTGGCTTAATGCTTCA
This sequence comes from Sarcophaga variegata, assembly GCA_932273835.1. Taxonomy (NCBI): domain Eukaryota; kingdom Metazoa; phylum Arthropoda; class Insecta; order Diptera; family Sarcophagidae; genus Sarcophaga; species Sarcophaga variegata. The sequence goes on along the minus strand of OW026359.1, from coordinate 16,288,170 downwards.
CCAATTTTAATGAATTTTGCAGGCGCATCGGACGACCATCACACGCCTGGAAACGCCAAATCACAATCAAATTATCCAAACTACGTCTACAGTGGAACGAAGTCAAACACCGCGCTGACGATCGAGCTCATTGGAACCATCTTGTTGTGGCCCTATGCTCCCTAGAGGAGTAGGAGGAACATATGTATGTATTTTATGTATGTATTTTAATGAACGACTAACAATTTTTGCAGTTCAGAAGTGGTAAACACAGAGAATAAAAACCGCACAGGTTGACTAAAAAAATTTTAAATTTTTTAAATTTTTTATGCGCATTTTTTTTTTTTAATTTCGTCTTAATAATTTTTATTTAATTTTTTTAATTCTATTTTAATTTATTTGAATTGATTTTAGAATTTAATATTGAATATTTCGTGCAAATATTAGGTTTTTTTTTATTAATTTTTTTAATTAAACGGACGTATGCATAATTTGTTTTATAAAACGTTTTAATTGTATTAATTTAGTACTTATGTCTTAATTTTAATATTTTATTGTTTTTATTCACATTAATGAATTAGTCTTTTATAAACATTTTACCTTTTTTTTTGCTTATTTTTTATGTTTTAATTTTTAATTCTTGTAAATAGTTGGCATTTTTATTTGAATTTATTCCGCTACTCATTATAATTTGCTTTTGATTTAAATAATCACACACTTCTTTTCATAATTTATTTCACTTGAATTTTATTTTCTCTTTTCCATTCTAAATTTAAAAAACAAAATTTTCCCGCTTTTTTCTCTTGTATTTAATCGTCGTAACCGTTTATGCAGCAAGCCGTGCTTGCCTATTTGCCGGTTCTTCGTTCTTTCCGGTTCACGTTGTTCATTTGAATATTTATGAGCTGTAAGCAGCTGTTACCTTAAATATAAGATTTTCTTCTCTTCACTTACTCACTGACTCACACTCACACACACACACACACACACAGTTTCATTGTCAAGTTCAGAGCCATAACCAGATGGAAATTTTGCCAAAGAAAATTAAGCTTTTCTGAGGTAAAGAAACGGCATAAAGAGCTTTAAGTGCCCGGCTATTTTCGAATACAGGAATAATTCATCTTAAAACTGAGAATTTAGTGAAGAACTTAACCCCAAGGTGAAGATATAAGGAGAATATTTTTTAATAGTTATACTAATACTGTTATACTGGTCATATACAACTTTTATACTAATCAATCACAGTAGAGAAGATGTAAAGATATGGTTTTTGAATGTGGAAAATTTATATTAAACAACCTGTGTGGTATTGTATTTACTTAGTTTAGTTACGAACCATATCGTTAGTATAGAGAGAAGGGTTGTTTCATAATGTTATATTGTTTGTGAGAAAAACAGGGTACGAAATATAAAATATAGAGAGAGGGTGTCTCATAATGTTTTATTTCAGAATCTGCTTATTAGAATAGCAGGGTAATTTTGAACCTATTTTGACAATGATCTACAGCTTCCAGAGAGCATTGTCTACACATTCTTTGATAGACCAAAGGCGCCTCTTATAATAACAATTCTACGAGTTATATAGCTCCGGTATTAGGCACTTCAAGAATGTTGTTTTGTAATCGATATTCTTGAGATGTGCTGTATGGCTCCAAGGGAATTTGTAGAAGATAATTGAACAGAACATATATTTTATAAGGTTTTCACTTCTCTTAAAGGTTAACAGGGTGGATAGTTTGGTGAACGCTCTCTAACACACACAATGTTTAATCGTTTGTTGTGGAAGCTATATGGCTTCTGACCTATTTTTTGTCTTAAATTCTTTGTATTAACCAGTGTTTCCTTTAAATTCTAGTTGAAATGCTATCATGTCCAAGCAAACTCTATCTATTTAGCGAAAATAAAACCGATACTACAGCCATGATCAAAAATTCTAAAATCTGTAAGGTAAATAAGAAAGGACTCTGATGATGGTCACAGGCGGGAGACTAAGAATTGTTATTGTGACCATCGATCAGGTTCCGTCAGGCGAATAAATATCTGACCAGACAGAAGAATCTGAATAAAGCCTGATGATATCAAAACCTACAGTCTGACTGCCTTCCAAAATGTTAGTTGCTTTGTATTTGAACTAAGTATCCTGTTTCATAATGCCGCTATACAAAATGTTTACAATGTATTTTATTTCAAAACGTCGTCAATGTGTATTTTTAACGCAGTCAACAAGCAATCAGGCATCGGATTTATAGTTGATGCATTGTTTGGTTACTTTGCATATCTACATTGTATATATACAGTAGTAGAACTGCACACAAACTTTGTAGTGATACATTTTGGAAGACAGCCTCTATAAACGCTAAAATAGCTTTGACGGTATATAAACTATCGAGATATCAAGACGAAATTCTGTATCGAAAATAAGCTTTCTATGTATCGACGTACGACTGGATACATAGAACTACACAATCACAGATATTTTATTTAATTTCTGTATTAATTTATTATTTTATTTCAAAATAAAAAAGGAAACAGTATCTCCTCTATTTTCCATTAAAAAAACGCTGTGTTTTAATTAAATTGTATTGAAACAATTAAAACATCATTGACAGCAGCAACATCAACATAAAAACGGAAAATAAAATTAAATTGAAAATAAAATAAACACAAACACACACAAACGGAAATCTATAGTTTTTGTTAAATTCGAAATCAATTGAAATAAAATAGAATACCAATCGATAGATGATTTCCCCCAATCAACATAAAAAAATTATTCGAAAAAAAAAGCGAAAAAAAAATTAAAAACCACACACACAGTATAACCAACAAAAAAAGGGAGGGGGAGGGGGGGGGTGGATACAGAGCTACAAAAGAATGTCAGACAAAAAGGGGGAGGGGGGGCCTTATGTTTCATGAAAACCAGCAAAGAATTTTAAAATAAAATTCCCAACCACAAGGAAATTGCAAGAATATTTTTAGAATTCCATGCAACATGTCAACGATTGGTTGCAATTATACTTTGTTGGGTCAACTTGGATTACATATGTACACACATAATTGGTCATTACAACCCTTCAGTTAGGATTTCGACCTAGTTTCTCACACCGTTAACTTTTATACAGGAGTGGCGTGGATATACAGTTTAAAGTCGCCTCCCAACGACAGATTTTTGAAAAACTTTTCATGGCAATTTGATTTACCCGCAGAGTTTTTGCCAGAAATCTGTTGAGAGGACGTTGCCGAAGATATTTCGTTTAGTTGGAGAAGCCTGACCTGGGGTTTGAACAGAGGTCTCACGCCTAATAAGCCAACACACTACCTACAAGACCACGGCGATTTCAACATGGATTGTGTTAAGCAAATCAAAATCATTTGGTGTCATTGGAAAAACACTGGAACAAATCTAGTTGAGGTATAGTGAGAGATCATATTGATAAATAAAAACTCTTTAAAGCCAATAGCTTTTCAAACTAGCCTCGTAAGAACGCAATGACACTGAAATTGATTGGCTTATTTGAATAAATATTTAATTTATAAAGCATATACCAGTACAAATTAAATTAAATTAATGCGTATGTAGCCATTGAAATAAATTAAATTCCCTATTACAACAACAATCCGCACCCCCCACCCCCTTAAAGACAAACGTTAGAAATGATTTCAGATTTTTAAAACATTTCGAAAACACTTTAAAACGGCTTTATTTCAACTATCTTCAGAAAGCTATTTTAAAGTATAATTTAAAACCCCCCTTTTATTTCCTAAATACACAACAGGGTCCACATTCCCACCCCTCTAAAAAAAAAATTAAATTTTCCCGCATTTAATATTTTTTTCTGATTTTTAAATGCCTCAACGAAGATTGTTTCTTTCTCATGTAGTTTGATTGACAGCTCATGTAATAGGAGATTGAAAATATTTCATTTTGCATAATTTATGTAGTATTTGTTGTTGTTGTTATTTTAATAGATTTCATGTTTTGGAAAATCCTCTTGACTTCATTGAAATGTTATTTTGAAATATAATTGCATTATTATCAGATTTTAAAAAAACAAAATGACAATTAAAGACGTAGATTAACAATTCATTTTCAATTTTCATCATATAATCTCCTTTGAGCTGTTTTTAAAAAAGTTTCCAAAACAAAACCAATTGTCCAGCTCATCAAAATAATTCATTTGTGAGATGATGGAAGAAAAAGAAACGATTGTCTTAACTTTATTGGTTGACAAATTGACCTTGAACTTCTTTAGCGACAAATCTCTTGTCTGCTGTTTGTTCTATTCCACGGTGGTGAATCACATTGAAACCACCAAGGCATGTAATAGAGATTCATCAATCTCTCATCAACCTTTCGCGAATTTCTTCAATTGTTCGAGGTAATATACTTTAATTAGGCGTCCCTGCTTATGTACCAGAGATCAGCAATGAATCGCTTTTTCGCTACTCATCAGCACTCATGCAATTTTGAGTATGAGTGCGTCAATAGTATTGAAATCCAACTACGCTGATTCATTCGTATTCAGTACAACATTGATTTATAAGTACAAGTTGCAATGAATATGAGTACAACGTTGACATCAAACTCATAACATTCGAACTATGTTTGATGCATACGCCTACTCATTCAGATTCATAAATTTAGAAAAATACTCTTATAATACATACTCATAAATGATTCGAGTGATTCGAATCATTCATCAAAATTTACAGTCTTAGTTGTTGTTGCATTTACAAAGAAAGAAGAACGACACATAAACAAAAAAGACAAAGACAGCAAGCAGAGCAAACACACAACCTTCTTGTGAGTATTGTAGTGTTCGTACGCGAATTATACTTATTTTGTGATTCGTGTATACGATGAGTCATGGAGAGTCGAAATCAATAACATCAGGCGTATTGTTAAGTATGAGTACCATGAGTATTTCAAACTTTGAGTATGAGTAGTATGAGTAGGACTTTAAAATAAGTATGAATGCGTATAAGTATCAGAAATTATAAGTATGATTCAAATCTATTCATCTTTTTGAATACTCATTGCTGACCTCTGTTATGTACATAGCCACAATATATTATATCTCCAACTTAGCCTTGTTTTAAGCGAAATAATGCTTAATGGCCGCATGAAATTCACTTTTTTCCACTTTTTGCGCAAATAACATGATAGCCTGTGATCAATAGCTGTTAAATGCAAACTAAATACCACAGATTGTATAAATTTTAACAGGACTCAACTGACAGATATTTGTAAACAAGAGCTGTAGAGGTTAGAAATCATGGCAAACATATTCTACAACTGAGACCGTCTCTTTTTGTATCAGTTCTGGCGATTAAATCGTAAGAGTAGCACAAACGTTGGAAAATGATTTCAGGAAAATGCCTAAAAACAATCCAAAGGATTGTCAAAAAGAAGTAAAAAACCAACAACTCAATCAAGACCACAATTAATGCCACGAAATGATTTGAATGACGTGAAAAGGCTTTGAACAAAGAGAGGAGGGTGTGGGGAGCAATTAAATTAACAGGTTCGCGAAGAGTAAAACCCGAATAACACAATCAGGACCACAATTAATGCCACGAAATGATTTGAATGACGTGAAAAGGTTTTGAGCGAGGAGAGAAGAGGGTGTGGGGAGTAATTAAATTAACAGGTTCGCGAAATTATAGTACCTCGACAAATGTAAAGGCACTTGAGAGACATTATGATTAGAAACGGAAACGAATATCGTATGCTTCTTTGGGAAACGAAACAACACTGTATGACGGAGAAAATATTATTACCAACGAGTTTCGAATACAGACAATAACAGAAGCAACACTACTAAAGGGTCCGCCAAATAACTTTTTTTTTTGAAAATGCTTTAAAAAAAAACTTCTGAATATTTTCTCAAATTTCTTTTTTTTTTTTTTTTTTTGAAAGTACAAACCTTCCGGTTAATAATGGAAAATAATTTTATTCAAATGGCTGCCTCGGCTGGCCATACAGTAGCCTACACCAGAAGATGCCGATTTTGGCAAAAAAGGAAGTCATCTTTTCAGATGAAGCTCATTTTGATCTTGGCGGGTATGTAAACAAGCAAAATTGTCGCATATGGGGCACAGAAAACCCGCACGCATACATTGAAAAGCCGACGCACCCAAAACGAGTCACTGTTTGGTGCGGATTTTGGTCCAGAGGCATAATTGGGCCATTTTTCTTCGAAAATGAGCAAGGAGTGGCCATTACAGTCAATGGCGATCGTTATCGGGCCATGTTGAACGAATTTTTGTTCACAAAAATTGAAGAGGAGGATATTGGCAACATTTGGTTTCAACAGGACGGCGCTATGTGCCACACAGCCGAAGCTATAGTCGATGTTTTGCGCCCTGTTTTTGAAGATCGCATTATCAGCCGCAGAGCTGATGTCGTTTGGCCACCTCGTAGCTGCGATTTGACACCGTTGGACTATTATTTGTGGAGTGCCGTCAAAGATAAGTGTTACGCCGACAAGCCAGAGACAATTGACGCTTTAAAGGACAATATTCGTGAAGCCATTGGTGAAATACAACTGCACACAATCGTTAATATGCTTAAAAATTGGACCGATCGTGTAGGCTACTGCATGGCCAGCCGAGGCAGCCATTTGAATGAAATTGTTTTCCTTTATTAACCGGAAGGATTGTACTTTCAAATAAAAAAAGAAATTTGAGAAAATATTCAGTAGTTTTTTTTAAAGCATTTTAAGAAAAAAGTTATTTGGCAGACCCTTTACAAATTAAGCGAGATAGAAAAATTGCAAAACAGAGTTTTATAATTACATGTTAGGCGAGGAAGTGTTAGTGATAGTTAACATCGAATTGAGTGCCACACTGACCAACGAGTTGGCTTTACTTTGCTAATACTTTCGAAATTAAATACCCAGTGGACTTGCAGGGTAGATTAGATTAGGGGTTCTTAAATACTTTAAAAGATTTGTAATTCTAATTTTCTGGATTTTTAATTTAATTTCTAATTTGAATAATAAAATTACAATTAAACACAACACCACTTACCTCTGCTGCCATTTGTGTTATTGATTTTTGCATTCGATTTCAATTCAGTCAATGACAACTCTATGGTATCGGCATGTGTTTGTAAATTGTTTTTAGTCTGGAATTTGAAAAAAAAGATAAAATCGTTAATAAATCACAGAAACTAAATAAATAAAATGAGAAAAAACTTACCGTTTCTATATCATTCATCATGGCAGCACTAACTTTCGGCATCTGTTCACTCTTGCCAATGGCATTAACAATCAATTTCAAATCGTCACGGCGATCCTATTTGAAATACAAGAAGAGGAAGAACAAAAATGGAATGAAGAGTCATGAAATGAAAACTATCATAAGTAAAGTTTTAGTTTTAGTTTGAATTTTTTTCTTTTTCGTTTTTTTTTTAATTGAAACATACCAGGAGTTGGTAAAAACTTTGTACAAAAAAAAGAAAAAAACAGACCAGAGAAGACAAGATAAGGCAAGGAAAGGAAATTTATTTAATAAATAAAAAGGTAAAGTTTAAACAATTATTTGTAAGAGCAGAGAACAGAAACAAGAACAGAATCACACAAAGAGAAAAAGTTTAGATGACAACATCAACAACAATTTTTCAGTTTTTACTTCTTACAACACATTTAAGGTGCAACGTTTAGGTAAAATCAGATAAAGTTGAACACAACATAAGACCACCAACAACCACTAGCACAAACAAATGAATTTGGATTTGGATTTTTTTGTTTGGAATATATTTTTGGCTTTCTTTTCGAAATAAAAATTTGGAAAATAAAAAAGTTTTTGTTTTACTGTAACTTTGTTATGGGCCAACCAGCAAAATTGCATTGAATTTCGTTATTTCGTTGAAATATGAATGTATTTCACTTTCACAAAACAAAATTGAAATTCAATTATATTTTTCTTCTTCTTATATTTCTTGAAAGAAAAATTATTGATTTTCGAAACAAAAAAATAAATTCAAAAATTTTTAAAAAATATTCTTCTCTTGTTTCGTTAATAAACCACGGCTAATGACTGACTGTGAAGCAAAATTGAAACAAAAAAAATTGAATTTTCCGAAATTTTCATTCTTTTTTTGTAAATCAATTTTCTTTTGCTCAAGAGTCTACAAAAAAAAAAATACAAACGAAAATCTCTTCATTATTGGGAAAATCATTTGGTTCAGTTTTAAAGCAAAATTTCGATTCTCTCTCTCTTGTTTCCATTTTTTTTCCGTTTGTTTTATTGTCAGTGTCCGTCTTAGTGTCTGGCGCTTTATTGTTTATGGTTTATTTTTAGTTTCAAATACGAAAAAAAATACTTTTTGAAATAATTTCGTACGTTCGTTTTTTACTTTTAAAATTTCAATTAAAGAGGGGGAGAGTTACGTCTCAATTGGTAGCCAATGTGTCACTTCACTAGGCTATTTAAGCATTGCAATTGAATGTATTGAGAAACAGTGGTTCGAAAAATTCAAAATTATAAACAATTTAAAGCCATAAAAAACGTAAATCATTACGTCATTACGTATCATCATTACGGAAGCATATAAAAAAATTCTCATTCTAAGTACATATATGAAAACGATATCAGTTTCAGTTTATAAATCATCTATATTTTTTTACGTTTTCCATTACTTAAGTCATTACGTCATACGTACATATGTATGTATGTAGGTTTACTTGAGTAAGCATTTAATACAAATACTTGATTGTTGTTATCTTATCTCAATATTTATTCATCATTAATTAATTTTATTGCGTTGAAAAACAGTTGCAATATATGCCATTTAACGATTTTATTTGAAACGTAACAAATTACGCAAATCATTACGTCATTAGAAGACTAGTCCGTCTTTAATAAAAATATATTTTTTTTGCTAATTTTATTGTGTATAAAAACTAATTCAGTTCTTAGCATTTATGGATCATCTTAATTACGTTACGTTACGTAATGTCATATACATATATTACATTAGGCAATTCTATTGCATTTATTTCTTTCATTAATTAATTTTATTGCATACAAAAACTATTGCAGTTTATATCATTTAACGGTTTTATTTGAAACGTAATAAATTACGTAAATCATTACGTCGTTAGAAGCGGACTAGTAAGCATTTATTAAAAACATATTCTTTTTTCTAATTTTATTGTATATAAAAACTAAATCAGTTCTTAGCATTTTTGCATCATTTTAATTGCGTTACGTTACGTAATGTCATACTTTTATTTATATTAATTCCTTACTTTAGGCAATTCTATTGCATTTTTTCTTTCATTAATTAATTTTATTGCATACAAAAACAGTTGCAATTTATGTCATTTAACGATTTTATTTGAAACGTAACAAATTACGTAAATCATTACGTCATTGGAAGACAGACTAATAAGCATTTAATAAAAATATATTCTCTTTTTGCTAATATTATTGCATATAAAAACTAAATCAGTCCTTAGCATTTATGCATCATCTTAATTACGTTACGTTACGTAATGCCATACTATTTATATTAATTCCTTATTAAGTTATATTACTTTAGGCAATTCTATTGCATTTTACAAAAACTATTGCAGTTTATATCATTTAACAATTTCATTTGAAACGTAATAAATTACGCAAATCATTACGTCATAGGAAGAGAGTCTAGTAAAAATTTTATACACATATTTTTTTTTGCTAATTTTATTGTATATAAAAACTAAATCAGTTCTTAGCATTTATGCATCATCTTAATTGCGTTACGTTACGTAATGACATACTATTATTTATATTAATTATTAAGTTATATTATTTTAGACAATTCTACGCTAGGTTTACGTTTCTTAAGTCATATATTACCGTTTTAATACTCTAATATTGTATTACGTTATTATATATTGCGTTACGTAATTCATCCATATTATTAACAATTCTTTATTAAGCTATGTAATTATACACCTTTAACGTAATTCATTTGTTTTAATCTTTATTACGCTTCGTAATTTTAATTAGGGAACATAAGTGTTTTATTATATTAATATTGCATTGCGTAATCCTATATAATTTATTATATTAATTGTGTGTTAAGTTAAGAAATTATTTCTTTTACGTAATCCCATACTGCATTATGTGGTTGTAAATTATGAAAAATATTTACTTAAGCATTCAAAACACTGTGCCATAGTGTCAGAAGTAAGTATTTAAGATTTTTAGGACAACATTTTTGTTGAGAATCATTACGACAACGTAATCAACACAAAGATCAAAGGCAAGTATTTGCACTCATTTCGCACGGTAAAGAAAAAACACGCGACAGTTAAGGAGACTCTTATTTAAAAAAAAACATTCTCTTTAAAACTATTGGAAGAATTCTCTTTAAATTCTCTTTAGAAAACATTTATTTTTTTATATCACATATCGCAAGCGAACAACACATACACCCACACATACTTACAAAATTAAAATCAATTAAAATTGATGCCATCGATATAATCTCGCTGAGCATTATCGTGTGGCACACGTTTGTGGTTAATCTAGCGGATAGCTGGCATACGTCAACGTCTGGTAAACCAACTTGCGTACACACCAGGTCCAACACAACACAAATTTTTATTGAATATTTCATTAAAAATACCAATAAATACCATAATCAATCAAAGTAACCACACATGCTCCAGATGGCTCATTAAAAATACAATACTAAGTGAGTGAATGGTCAAAAACAGATTCTTCTCTTCTCTTTTTTCTGTTTTTTTGTAGACAAAAAATTTAAACAGAAAATATTTTGATTGATGATTGAGAAATAATCGAAGGAAAGCAAAACAACAAATCAATAAAGAACAGAACAAGAAAAATTAAAATATAGAATTCAAGCAATAAATTTTTAGGAAAATTATTTTAAAAAGAGATAGAATTGTTGTTGTTGTTGTTGTTGTGTAGTAGGCAAGCAAAGCATGTTTAAAGTGTAATTAAATGTATTGAAATGAAAATAAATTTCAATTTAATTAAAAACAAATACTGTGAGTGTGTTTTGAAATGAATTTCTGAAAATGAAGGCAATTTTCCAATTTTTAATGTGCAAAAATAATAATTATTTTGAAAAATAGTTTCGTTTTGTTTAACATGAAATGATGTCTTGTTGTTTTTCTGTGTTTGATTTTGGAAATAGGTACAGACAAGCGTCGATAGTTAGTTTAGAAAATTTAAAATAATTTTTCTCGAATGGAACATGATTTAATGAAAGCAGAGTGCATTCATCGCTAATATTTTTAAACAGGCCTTTGGAGTACTCATTTCTATTTCATGTTGATTGATTAAAAAACTATTTATCGAGAGCAGAAATTTAATCCCGGATTACTTAAAACACTTTCCTCGCATCAGTGTTGCAAAATTGAAATTTTTAAATGGTACTGAACTATAACTGAAAGAGTACTTTTTCGCATCAAATGGTACTTTTGTAAAAAAATACATATGTAAAGGGTGTTTTTTATAGAGGTATAGAACTTTAAGTTGGCATTACTTTTCAAGATGGCGACCGATTTAACAGCTGTCAAGTGATTTATTCTCAGTTTGGTTTGGCAATTCATCATGAATAGACTCACGCCTGAACAACGCTTGCAAATAGTGCAATTTTATTTCGAAAATAATGGTTCTGTGCGGAAAACGTATCGCGCACTACGTCCATTTTATCGTCGACAAAATCGTCCATCAGAGCAGTTAATTCGATTAACCATGGAACGTTTTCGTTTACTCTTATTGATAACTCGCATCTCCAGAGACGCTGTACGGTGCGTACAGAAGAAGCTATTGCTGCTGTAGAGCGTAGCATTGAGGATGACCCGAATGAGTCCATCCGCCATCGAGCACAGGAATTGGATCTGTGTCCATTCATGATTACTAACTTTTTCATTCCTGAATTGAATAACCATGATGTCCAGGAGATGTGGTTTCAACAAGACGGCGCAACATGTCACACAGCTCGTGCCACAATAGATTTATTGAAAGACACGTTTGGTGACTGCCTAATTTCACGTTTTGGACCTGTGAATTGGCCTCCAAGATCTTGTGATTTAACACCGCTAGGCTACTTTCTGTGGGGCTATGTAAAGTCATTGGTCTATGCGGTAAAGCCACAAACGCTTGACCATTTGGAAGACAACATTCGCCGTATTATTGCCGATATACGGCCACAAATGTTGGAAAAAGTCATCGAAAATTTGACGTCCAGATTGGACTACATCCGCGCCAGCCGTGGCGGTCATATGCCAGAAATCATATTTAAAATGTAATGCCACAAGATTATCTTTCGGATAAATAAAATTCATGTCAATCGAATAATCCATCGTTCTTTTATTGCAACTTAAAGTTCTATACCTCTATAAAAAAACACCCTTTACATACATAATTGGTCATTACAACCTTTCAAACAGGATTATGAACTAGCTTCTTACACCACTAATTTTATACATGAGTGTCGTCTCCGAACGACAGATTTTTGAGAAATTTTTTTTATGGCAATTTTATTTACTCTGAGAGTTTTTGAGGTCGCCGAAGGAATACTTTCTTCATTTTTCGTTTTGTTGGAGATCTCTGACATGGGGTATGAACCGTGGGTTCACATCTAGTACATCAGCACACTACCTCCAAAACTATTTATTTATTTATATTTAATACACGTACGGAACGGAACAGATGAGTTAACGACTAATAAGTATTCTTCACATACAAAACAAAAATAACTGATTCGGAACGAAACAAAACGTAAAAGCCCCTTTTAGTCAAATGTCGATGGAACGTAATGTAACATACGTTCGTTTTTAGCATATGAAGAGCAATGCAAATGCTTACCGAAATTACATTACGGTTCGGCAAGCGTTTTCATTGCTTTTCGTTTGCTAAAAATTAATGTACGTTCCGTGGACGTTTGGCTAAGCGGGACTAAAGCCTAATTCTACCTTTAGCATTACGTTGAACATGCTGCTAATGCATTAATTGTTGAAAACTGCAAGACATAAAATATTTAATAATAAAAAAGTACCGAAAGCGTCGCGGGGGTACTGCGGTATTTTTGGAATGAAAAAGTAGTGAAAAAAGTACTAAAGTACTGAATTTTTCAACACTGCCTCGCATACAACAGAATTGTGGTCGGGTGAGCAAACGAAACAGATCTTCGTCAGTAGATTACACGTAACTATTAATACGTAATAATTCGGATAATTACTGGCTGTAGTGTAGTGGAGGGTGTAACAATGTAGAAATCCTGTCGCTGTAGCTGTAATTGAGTTTTGTCGCTAATGTCTGTTATTTGTATCTCAAAAAGGGATCACAGTCGAATTACAATCTTTATGACACAAATGATATCAAAACTGTTTTAATCAAAGCGCAAGCCTTTAAATTCTTCCACAAATTAATCCTCATTCCCTCCCTTGTATTATATTTCGAATTCGAAAAATGTATTCGAAAATATAAAACTTCGAATTTTTAATTGAGATACTCTACAGAGATCTCTGCTTTCATTTCCAAATATTATTCGTCTTTACTTGCTTCAATTTAATTGGAAAGATATTTCGAAACAAGCTCTTTGTATTTTCGAGCCGAAAATAGCATCCCTTATAACTGTTTTATATACATATCTATATGTTCCTCTTCCTCCTCTAGGGAGCATAGGGCCTTATAACTGCTTTAGCGGTTAAGATTATTTGATTCACTTACATTTATTTCCGACAGACGTTTTTCCAATTCCTCCATAGATTTACGATCTACCGGCCGATCGATTAGGTCTTTGATACGTTTTAGGCCTTTAAAAATCAATTCTTCTAAGTTAATGCCTTTCATCATGCTAACCTTATCCAAAGAGGTAGGGCTTAATTCCTTGGCAGGTATGGAAACTTTAGATCTGAAACAAAAAAGCAACAAAAAAAAAAGAATAAAATCGTCAAAGTTTTATAACAGTGAGAGTGGCTTGCTTACTTGGCTTGCTGGACTTCACGGAATTTTTCTCTTAAAATAATTTGACTTTTCATAACAACACGAGACAAGGCACCCTGTTTGCCATGGGTCTCCAATACCAAAGAATCACCCTGGCTAATAAGAGTAGCAGCATCCGGGGCTATAAGCATTTTCAAGTCCTCTATGGCTCTGAAAGAAAGAAAACTCCGTGAAAACTTTATTAAAAAATGATTGTCTTGCCTTACCTTTCACCGTCCGTAGACTTTTCGATTTTCTCTTTAGTTTTTTCCAATTTGGCCATCATGTTTTTGGCACTTTTCTCAAATTCCAGTACCCTTTGCTCTAAGGAACCCGTATTGGAGAAAGGTCTACTAATTTCGGCATAAGGACTTTTCAACGTAATATTCGAATCATCTAAAGAGGGGGATTGTGGCAAGATTTTACTGGTAAAGGAATTGGGCTTTTTGGCGGTGGGTGTCTCAATGCGGCTCTGTAAAAAGGGGAAGCAAAAGAAGTTATTATTTAAGTAGAGATTTGACTCAAAACAGAACCCTGGTTTGTTTAATATCCCTACAATCAATAGCATACCGTATCACTATCCGAGTCTAAAGGTTGAGTCATTTCCATAGAAAACCGTGGTATGTCTTCATCATCGGAGAAGACCAGAGGCTCCACTTCGAAGCTCAATTCGTTATCGGCATTATAGAAACTATTGCGTTGATCATAATCTGCCATGCTATTGTCCAAATCCTCCATGGCCATTTGCAATTGTCGCCATCTTTTGGCTTTGGGTTGTTTAAATAATGGGGAGGCTGGACTGTCACCCTCCTCTTCCGAGTCCCTTAGGATATCACGTTCTTTTTCCACTCGCTTACGTTTCTCATCGAATGATATTCTTTGCTTTTCTACTCTTAAAATGGGTGTGCTCGTTTGAGCCAGTGTAGGCCGTAATTCCACATCCAATTCGCTTTCTTCATTAAGTGTTAATGGTTGTTGAGGTGTGTCACTTAAAGAGCATTTACTTTTAGAGCGTTTCATGTCTTTGCTGTCTGTATCCAGCCGCATAGAGGAATCAGAATCCTCGGATAGATCGACTATTTGTACGGTTTCCACATACTCGGGGACAAATGGTTCTACAGACTCCAATATATTTACGGTATCCACTATCTCTCCCTTTTGGGGCTCCAGTCCCGACAATTGTACTGACATTTTATCGCTGTTAATATTTTTCGCTTTAATTTCTACCATTTGTGCGGGAGACTCATTACACTTGCGTTTGCTAGGCTTGGGCGGTGGCATATCATCGGGCACCATTTGTTCAGGCTGCTTAGAGATCTGCGAGAAGAGAGCACTGGTTTCAGCTAAACGGAACGTTTGTGGTGGCAATAAATCTGGCAACACTTGTTGCTGCTGTTGTCCAACGACAAAAGCTGCTTCTAAACCCACCTGTGGTTTTTGAGGTGGTGAGCCTTCTTCTTGGCTTACCGAGTTACTGCTAGACGTGCTCATATTATTTACATCCTTAGTGGGTGAATTTGAAGAGGGTGTGCGTGCTCTTCTCTGTCTTACCGTATCACTTACCACGACAATTTCCGTCTCCGTCTCCTCCTCCTCCACCTCCTCCTTTTCCCCATCCTGTTTATGGGTTTTTGTGTCTGACTTCGTTCGATGGAGCAAATTTTCCAAACTGCTTTGCGTGTTAAAACGGTTCTTCAGACAATCCTAACAAAAATCGTTAAGCAGGTAGTGAAAACACATTGTTTTTGTTTTGGTAATTTAAAGCTACAAGCTTAAGCTCGTGTATAGCTTTATAGACTCCCATAGAATAGTAGAGATAAACAAAAGCATTAAAAATAAAATAATTTATTTAGTAAAGCCCCAGAGAGAGACAGAGAGAGAGAGAGAGAGAGCGAGAGAGTGTAAAATTATAATTTTGAAAAAGCCAAAATTTAAATAAAATTTTCTACAAACACATTTTTGAAAAGAAAATCCCCAAAAAATTTATGTTTTTTTTGTTTTGTGTGTTCAAATAAATTAAAGGTGAGTATACGAGTATATAAAGTATAAGAGGTGAGTTTCCAAAGGACAGGACAATAACACTTGATGCCAGCTTTTTACTTTTTATTTTTTACATATTCAAACAGATGATGGATATTTATTGATGAGCCTTTAACCTTTAACTACAACGTTTCATCTTATGGATCGGTATATAGATAGATGGATAATGACTTCAACCTTTAGGACTTGTTGACAGTGATGGTGGCAGTGGTGGTTATGTTGGTAATGATGGTATTTTTTTTTTTGGTATGGAATTACGGGTGATAACGGTGAGTTTGGATTTTATTATTATTTTTTTAATTGTAACTTATTTTTTTTAATATTCTATTCAAAGGTATGGTAAGTTAATTGTGGTGAATATATTGATTATGATATGGTAAGATACAAGGTTAGTAAATTATTATAAGAAATAATGATAAAAATCTCAAATTTTTCTACTTAACTACTTAGAGCTACTAGTTTGCACAAAAACAATTGGTCAATTCACACAAGCCGTTGTATCGTTGTATTCATTGTATTGTTGGAAGAACATACAACAGTGTATGATTGTTGTTGATGTTTTTCATATAAAAATCCGATACACTTATACACATTTTTTCCATATGTTTTTAAAAGTTGTATTGGTTTCGTGCTGTCAAATTGTTTGAACGCCACGAGATACACAATACAGCATAGCATTGACCGTTCACAAACAAACAAATGTATTCAATACAACATACACGATACAAAGTCGTGTGAATTGCCCAAATATTAAATGCGCACTTCTAGGTGCCTTAATAATTAGAAAAACTAATGCAATTTCTATTTAAGTTTAATAAAAAAATAAAATAAGCCTAATATTAGCACATGATCTGTAATCTACTTGAACCTAAATAGCATGGAATCATGGTACTGTTCGTATAAGACAAACCAAACCATCATCAACAGAAGTCGCCGTAGTCTAGTAGGTAGTGTGTCGGCTTATTAGACGTAAGGCCGCGGTTCAAACCGCAGGTCAGACATCAAAAAGAAAATATGAAAATAGTTCTACGGCGACTTCCTTCAGCAGATTTCTGGCAAAAACTCGGAGATTAAATAAAATTGTCATGAAAAGTTTCTCAAAAATCTGTCGTTAGGAATCGACTTTAAACTGTAGATCTCACCACTCAAGTATAAAATTAACGCATACAGAATAAGCTAGGTCGTAATCCTGACTAAAGGGTTGTAATGACCAATTATGTATGTATCAGAGGTCAGCAATGACTATTCAAAACGATGAGTAGATTCGAATCATACTTATAATTTTTGATACTTATACGCATTCATACTTATTTTAAAGTCCTACTCATACTACTCATACTCAAAGTTTGAAATACTCATGGTACTCGTACTTAACAATACGCATGATGTTATTGATTTCGACTCTCCATGACTCATCGTATACACGAATCACAAAATAACTACAATTCGCGTACGAACACTACAATACTCACAAGAAGGTTGTGTGTTTGTTCTCCTTGCTGTCTTTGTCTTTTTTGTTTATGTGTCTTTCTTCTATCTTTGTAAATGCAACAACAACTAAGACTGTAAATTTTGAATTCGAATCATTTATGAGTATTATAAGAGTATTTTTCTAAATTTATGAATCTGAATGAGTAGGAGGCGTATGAATCATAGTTCGAATGTTATGAGTTTGATGTCAACGTTGTACTCATATTCATTGCAACTTGTACTTATAAATCAATGTTGTACTGAGTACGAATGAATCAGAGTAGTTGGATTTCAATACTGTTGACTCACTCATACTCAAAATTTCATGAGCACTTATGAGTAGCGAAAAAGCGATTCATTGGTGATCTCTGGTATGTATATGTAACTCCCAGCAACACAAGTATTTTCGCTTCAGAACAATAAAACTCAATTGCTTACGCGTTGCATCAATGAATGCTAAAACGAACAATCTATTCAGTTCCGTACAATGCTTTACAGAGGCATATGTAGCTCTCCGCTACATCAGTAAAATTGCTCCCAATGAGTATGGTTAGTACCATCTTGACTACTTCTTTAAATACTGATCTGTACTGTACGTTCACTAACTCTACTGCATAGCTGAAATTTTTTTAACTTAAAGTCAAGCTTTGCTTAAAAAAGGCAAATATGTATAGGAATCCAGCTCCACAATGTGTCCCACTTTAATTTAGCGGTGCTTAGCCGTAAATAAAATTGCCATGAAAAAAGTTTCTCAAAAATCTGTCGTTCGGAGTCGACTTTAAACTGGAGGTCCCACCACTCATATATAAAATTAACACAATATAAGCGGTGTGAGAAATTAGGACGTTGTACAATGGATCAATTCGACCTCCGGGTACTGTACTTGTCTTAATTGTCAAGTACACGTCCTCTAACCTAACCTAAATGATAGATATGGGAACCAATTACAAGCATCATCTTTAAAATATTCTATGTTAAGAGAGCGTTTGCACTAGCAGGATCAACTATTTGCGATTAGCAAGTTCTTTGTGGAAGCAGAAAAAAATTACACGATCCAACGTTAAGATCAAACGTATGGAGCATATGGTAGAGACCTTGACAATCATTACATGACTTCGAAATAAAAACCTTGACTCGAATTTCGAAGTCTTATTTATCGGTTATTGGAAGACCTACTGTTGCTCTGTCGAATTTGAAATTTGTTACGGAATTAGAACATATTTTCGTTCGACTTGAATTTAAAAACACCTCCACCCCCCCCCCCCTTTCACAAAAAGGCGTTTAAGCGTAAATAAATTGTTTTTTTCAATTCTTCTAGTCTAGCGACAGTATTTGGAGAATTTGTTGTTATGCTGCAAAAGCATATTGTGAGCAATTTTAAGTGAAATTTAAAGAGAATTAAACAACAATAAAAACAACTGTTAGAAAATGCAAGAATATATTGAAAAGCAGGAATTAAATCAAGTGAAATAAATACTCAATACACATAGCCAGACAAAATAAATACACAAACAAACAGACAGACAGACATACATTGCAAATATGTATACAGAGAGACAATACAATCAGAAAATAAAATCATTTTCGAAAAACTAATGAAATGAATGTGAATGAACATGAACATGAATGTGAATGTGGATGTGAATGTGAATGTATAGAACAATACTTAAGAAAATAAAAGAATAAGATGAAGCAAAAGCATGGTAATATAATATGAAGCAAATGTAAAAACTACAGCAACTACTACTTACTATAACATACAGTTTTAAAACGATAATAAAAAAATAAAAATTAAAATAAAAGAAACTTTAGACTCTTAAAGACTCACCACAACAATGGCTATAACTTGTTGTTGTAATTTATCAATTTCCGGATTTGATGGCACATTAATCTGCTTCATATCATGTTCCATGGCTCTAAGTAATTAAAAAAGAATTTCAAAAACCGTATCAATAAAGAACGTTTGCGTTTCGCCAATTGCTTTACTCACCTTAAGGTATCGAGTGAAATATTATCGAGATTTTGTAGTGTGCTTTTCATTTCCGTTAAACGTTTGACCACATCCGCACTTGTCAATTTCATGTAGGTTACCTTGAGCTCATCGATCTTCTGGCGTGTATCCTCCATGCATACCTGATCGCAAGATTTGGCATATTCTTCGTAAATATCTTCGCATTTCTGTAAAATACTTTCGTATTCAAGGAAAATGTTATTGCGATTGTTAAGCTCCTGTGGAGACTCAAACCGTCTGGTTAGCTCCTCGGCCATATCGAAACATTCTTCCATTTGATGTGCGAGTTTAATAAGACCTTCGAGGAATATTTTCGATTGGGTAACATTCTCCCCCAAAGCATTGTAGAGATGCTTGAGAGCATCAATACGTTGACTTAGCTGTTTGGGCGACTTGGTGAATTTATCTTCACAGACTTTGCGTCCCGTTTTAATGGTGCTTTCAATTTCGGATTTAATTTCCGACAGCGTCCTATAGATTTGTAAACACTTTTGATATTGCACTTGCACGGTAGAAGGCCCAGCTGTGGCAACATCCAACACCAGCGTAGATCTCTCAACATTTCTTAGCTCGGCAACAGCGCGATTTAAACGCGACTCATAGGCCGGCTGCGGGGCAGTGCACTTATTCAATTTCAATTGGCAAGATTTATAGCGCAACTCCAGTAGATTTAATTGATCCTGTAAACGATTGGCAGCTTCCACTTTGCCATTGCGCTGGTGTTCAGCTATAAGCTCATCGATTTCCTGGAAACATTTTTCGTTCTCTTTAAATTCCGAAGCCAATTGCTGGAAATCATCTGGCAAATCCTCTATGGTTACGTCATTTTCCAAATGCTCACTGAGTATTTCATCGACTCGTGTCAGCCAGGATTCGAATTGTTCCACACATTTTTCCGATTGTTTGGCTTCATTGACTTCCTGTTCTAGCACTTCGGCTCGTTGTTTAGCCTTTTGCTGCAATTGGGTCCAACGTTCTACAATAATGTTGATCTCTTGGCGTATAGAGTCGGCCATAAATTCATGGGTAATTAGTTCGTGACCAATTTCTTGAATTTTTTCCAACCAGTCGTCAGAGTGTCCACGTAAGACATTCTCCAAGTCCTAAAAAAAATTTAAATTTAAAATTAATAAGACAGACTGTGGTCATGCTGCTATACTCACGTCTAATTCTTCTATGATTTCCTCGGCATCGGCATTTTCTGGCGTTGAACGCATTTTGTTCTCCAAACGTTCCAAATAACCCGACTCGGAAACCATGAATTTCTTGAATTCGCCAAGTTGTGAGGAAATATGCTCGAGTAGAGCACATTTCTTGTACACCAACGTTGTGACCTCTGTCCAGCGGGCATTTAGGCGGGTGAATTTCTTAGCCAACATATTGTATTTGCCCTCCACGTTTTCAACGCCTTTGAATTTCAGTTCATCGATTTGCAATAGGCAATCACCGCCCAGTTCATTGAGTTCACGGAAATTGACAGACTCTTTTTCACAGGTCTCCTTAAGAGCCTGGAACTTCGTTTTCAAATGGAACAGTTCATTGGAATTTTGTATTTCCCCGATGGCCGTTTTGGGTGTATTGTTGTGTAGATTGTCCAGCCATTTCTCTGTTTCCGAAAGTCTTTCGAATATTTCCTCGGTTTGAGCTTGAACCTGCACTTTCTTTTGCAAATTCTCTTTGTACAGCTGCTGTATGTGTTGAAAGAAATCGTTGAGTTCTTTGATTTGCATCATCAAATGGTCACGATGCTGGGACTGGGCATCTTTGATAATAATTTCGCTGAAATTGCGTGCACTTATCACATCGATTTCCACCTTGCGCAGTTCCATAGAATTTTGTGCCTCTGTGGATGAGTTAGAGGAGGATGTTGTGACTTTATGGCTGTCCTCTGAGAAATTCTCATCATCATTGAGATTGTTTTCCAATTTCCTTAACACTGCCATGATGGCATTGTATTCGGCCAAGAAGTGATTCAAATTCTCTATGGCTGTGGTTTGTTTAATGATTCTCTCATTGATTTGATCCTGAGCCTTAAGCCACTTCTCTTGGAATTCTGATGTTAACAAATCCGTTCTTCTTTTCTTAATGAAATCGTATGACTCTCGTAATTTCTCCACATCTTCATTGATTTTATTGAGTTGCTGCAAGCGCTTTTGCATGGGCTCCAAAGAATCTACCACCATTTGAGTCTCCTGTACCTTTTTAATGCATTCCTGTAGCTCAAAGAGTTTCTCTTGGACCTCATCTAGACCACCCTTTTCTTGAATTAGTGTTGTTATTGCCTTTTTCATATCATGCCAGGACTCATAGAATATATTAAAGTCCTGTTTCCATTCCATTAAATCATCGGTGAGTGTGTTGGTCTTCTCTTTAGCCTGCTGTATTTCCGTGGTCAAGGACTCCATATCACTGAGTCTTTGCTCCAGGTCACTCTTAGAAGCGGTGATGGAATGTTGTTTATACCAGTCCCTTGAGTCCGCAAGTACCAATTTAAAGCCGGTTAAGCTGTTGTAGAATTTCTCTTTCTCCAGCAATTGCAGGCATTCTTGGGTTTGCTTTTCCAATGTCCTGCTTAGCTGTAGATAACGTTGTTCAATGTTTTTGATTTGTGAAGCCTCCATTATTAAATTGCGACTGACATCCTCTTTCTCACAGATTTCATAGAGATCCTTTAGTTCCCGCATATTTTCTATGCGGTTATGGACTTCTTTCTCCAGTTTTGCCAGAAAGTCCGATTGGTTGCGCAAACTCTGCCTCTGTATTGAAGTGAGATGATCTTCACAGTCGTCTATGAAACCAAAAGCCTCTAGAATTTTACCCTCCAAGAGATAGAAATTATCCGAGTTGCGTATTTTTCTTTTCTTACAAGCCAGGGGTGACATTTGAGCCTTAAGTTTACTGTTTGGAGCTGTATCTTCCTCTTCTTCTGCATCCTCATCTTCAAGATCTTCTTCACCAAATTTAATAAGCAATTGGAAATCAATCCAGTTGTCTGGCTTTACAACACGCGTATCATCGTAGGAGGCTCTATCGCGACCAAATTTGAAACCCTTTTGTTCTATACGTTCCGTTTGCACCTCCACAATTTGTTTAAGAGCATCCAGTCTGTCCTCAAAGTTTTCCAATTGCATTAAGACCTGCTCACCCTTGACATCGCCTTCTTGCAGTGTAGCAGCCACCATTTGTCTGAGATCTATTAAGTAACGCTCCAGTTCCAATAGATCTTTGGCACAGTAGTTCAAATCGTTCATTCTCTTGGTAATACTGCCCAGATCTGTAACATCTTTGGATTCCATATGCTTGAGATCCTGTTCGCGAGTATCCAGCCAACGCGTAAGGCATTTATATTGCTGCAGTTTTTCTTGCCTCAAGTCACACCATTTCACCACATGGGACCACCGTTCGCCCAAGGCCGAGAGTTTATCTTCCAGATCATTGAAATTGCCCGATTCATCATTCACGATGACCACCATGTTACTTAAGCTATCCACCAATTCCTGTTGATTTTTGAGATCTGCCTTAAGTGAATGGGCCTCGTGCAGTTGATATTCGGCCTCCTTAAGGGAGGGCCCTATCGCAGACATAAGGGATATTCGATCTTCTATGTGGGTGAGGAAATTTTTAAGTTTTTCTATCTGCTGGGTTTGAAAGTCGGCCAAACGCATAAGTATCTTTGCCTGGACATCCAAGGCACGCAGGCGCAAGGTTTCCCATCTCTCGTTCAGCAAAACCATCTGTTGCCTGATTTCATTTTGATCCTCAGGCGAGAGGCCGTTTGACTTTTGAGATTCATTAATCAAATTGGAACCTTCTTCTAAAGCTTCGCCTACATACTGCTGATGTTCGGTTAGTTTAAGCATAAATTGCTCATTATCATGGAATTGAGCCTTGGCGGTTAAAAAGTCTTGGGGTTCGTTTAATTCCTCCGACAGAATTTGCTCATCTTCCAGCAATAAGGTAAGTACAGCTTCCAAAGCTGCCTGGTAGGTGGTTATCTCTATGGAAACATTTGTGGCCAAACTGTGAGGTCTCGACTTGTCGTCTTTCATTAGGAAATTGTGCAAGGTTTTGGGTTGATCCATTTCTATGTCCATAATACTCTTGATGGTATCGCTGTGATATTTCGATTTTAAACCAGAATCTGTGTTACTATTGGCCGGAGAACTAATATCGGAGTGTTGCTCTTCATTACTGTCCAAGGGTATCTCATCTAAGTCGGTTATATTTACAGTGTCTCGTTGATAAACTTCCTGAGCTTTGTCGCTGTACAATAATACTTCGTGCATATCATCTTCGTTATCCAAATCATCCTGTTCCTCTAGTGATTTGCGTGTCTCCATGGCATGATACAGGCACATGACATACATTTGTATGGACTTATTGTCGGGCTTGTGAGTGTGTACATCCTCCGGATCCAATAGTTTCTCAATCTTAAAGTAATCATAAGCCAAGTCAAAGGCAGTTCTTAGCCTTGTTAGCGGATGTTGTTTCAAAGCACCCGTTAAGTCTTCTCCCCTTAAATGGGCATCCAGAATCATTAGAAAAGCCCTTCCGTCCGACCAACTTGCGGAGAAATCATTCAATTTCAAACCTCTGGGCTCACAGAATTGTCGCGCCCAATTCAACAGAGACTTCTCTACGCCATTGCTGGAGTGTGACTTCACCAGATTCTGGCCATTGAACTCTAAAGCTATCAGCCAGATAAGACCCAAGATTAATTTAGGATTTCCCTCAACGATATCATCACTGGAGATGTTAACAAGCTTAACGCCATGCTCCTGTATCACCTGCAAGACTTTATTCAAGTTATTGATGTGATGGACACGCATGCGACCTTTTTCGGGTTTCTGCAACGAGAAATGAAAATGAAAGTTTAAAAAAATCTTTTTTTTTCTTTAGTTATGGTTGCTGCCAAAGGTTAAACAAAAGTATTTCGCAAAAGGTCACACAGTCATAAATAGAAATAATGGTGGAGGGTCAGCAAAGCGTTTTAGTTTTTTGTCATTCTGCATTAATTTTACTACGTATACCTGCATGTGTTTCAGAGTGCCTCAGTAAATCTTCTTGGTTTTGGTCGAGGGTAAATGAGGTTGCCTTTTAACGGTACAACAACACCATTTCCAAAAGTAACAAAAAAAAAATCGGCCTGGCCTAAGCACTTAGTTATGCCTACAAAGCTTTTAGACCCTTACTTCTCGCTTGTGACTTTCTAAGCAGAGAATGCTAAGCCGGATTATCATTCAAAATTTTATGAAATTATATCACAATGGGCTGAAGATGGACAGAGTGTTAGGGTATGACAAATATATTGAGGATATGAAAATTAGACACTCTTATAGATGTCCAAAGACCCCTGCATCGTTTCTCAGTTGGAAGTCACGTCTTTTTTCAACTACTTGGACACGAAACTGCCGTGAAGACGTGAAGCACCATGGCGACGGTAAAACTTTTTAATGAATGTCGTCTATTGCTCCAGGCAGAGGGCTCAAAGGTCTCCACAATATGGTTTTGGAAATAGAGTGTCTCCACGTTTCCCGGCAATCTGCATAATACATACATACATACATAATACATAATTGGTCATTACAACCCTTCAGTTAGGATTACGACCTAGTTTCATATGAGTGAGTGGCGGGACCTACAGTTTAAAGTCGACTCTGAGCGACAGATTTTTGAGAAACTTTTCATGGAAATTTTATTTTACTCTCAGAGTTTTTGCCAGAAATCTACTGAGAGGAAGTCGCCGAAAAAATACTTTTTGTATTTTGTCTTTGATGCCTAGCCAGGCCTGCGAACCCAGGCTTTTGCGTCTAATAAGCCAACACACTACCTACTAGACTACGGCGGCTTCGAGAGTCTGGAAATTAAGAATAATTTCAACTTCAGAGCTAACCCTTCTTGGGTAGAAGAGAGGACCAGTCCGATCGCTAGGTCGACTTGGACGAATTTCAAGGCAGGGATCACAAAGGAAACACCAGCTTTCACTATATGTATCGCTGCCCAACAGTCATGCTAAAGTGTTGGCGACTACTGGGTACTCTATTCAAGTTTTTCTAAAGCCTCGCATCACATCACATTGGGAGTAAAGAGACTTACATCATATCACTTTGGTAGGAAAACGATTGTCTCATTACATCAGTTGGGGAAGATATGACTCAACTTGATCGCCTACATATTTGCTCTGATACTCGGCGACTCCTAAAACAACCGACCAGTGGCAGTATAGCCACACCACTCACACCCTTGTTTAGTATGAAATTGCTATAAGCACTCATCGGCGCACATTTTGTGTGGAAGTCCATTTATTTTTGTACTAACGACCTCAGCGCAGAAGACATAGACTTGTTACTAAGCCGTCCCCGATTGATGCATTGATATACTATGTTCAGATATGCACTTTTATTGAGTCAATATTCAGTTAATTGAGCACAATATTTTATGTGTTCAGGCATAATAATATACACAGTTCAGCTGCTTATTCAATATTCATTTGACAGCTGGTAAACAAAACAGCTGATTGTTACAACAAAATTGTTTTTATTTTGTTTTTTGAAACTTTCTATGAAATATTGAGCTCAATAATAGCATTTATTGCGATTTACGCAATAAAGGTGCATATCTGAACACCGTATTAGTGTTGCAACCAATTTCTTCTATAATAAAGGCAGCTTTAACTCATATACTCAGAAAATCTCAATTGCAATGGTCTTAAGCCTCAAATGAAGTCAGCGGCATGCACAATACAACCGATGAGTCTATCTAAGAAGATTCAGAGACCAAGATCCATTGAAAGTTTCTTTAAGGAATTAAATATTGCGAATAGATTCTAAGGACTCATAAATTAGCTTGGAAATGGTATTCAGTGTATCAGTGTATAAGCGTACTTTTCTCATATGTATGATATGAATGTATGTATGTATGCATGTATGCACATATATTTACATATACAAGTAAACATACAAATAAACAAATAACTGTACAACTTAGTGTAAAACAAAGTCAAGGTCTTTATAAATTAGTAAACACGTATAGAACGGAAATATATTTGTAATACTAACACTATGCGTACACACACACACGAACACACATACATACACAACGGTAGATATGGATACGTAGAAACATTTTTTTCGAAAAGCATACAATGTTGGTTGCTTGGTGTTCAAGTCTAAATAAAATACGGACGACGGTTTCAATTTAAAATTCAAGGTCATCAACATGTCAAATGATGCAAACCCATTTAACGGTAGTCAACGTATAATAGTGGTTATGACAGTTGACAGCGGTAAATGTGGTCGTCGTGGTATGTGTAATAATAATAATAATATCCCTGACTATTTATAAAAACCTTCTTTTTGTTTTTGTTTTGTCTTCTGTTCTCTCTTGCTCTCTCTCTCTCTCTCTCTCTCTGTTATTAATGAAGCATCAAACGTCATCTCGTTGGTAAATGTGTAGGTAGGTAAGTGAGAATGTGTGTCAACTAAAATTTTCATTTCAATTTCTTGTTGTTTTTGTTTTTGTTTCTGTTTGTAATGTAAACAATGCAAGCAAGTTAAGCTGAGAGTGTTTAAAAGAGACCACAATATAACATACTCGCACAATAGCACGAAACTAAGATTACCATTCTATTTATAAGCGGACTAAAAGGGTTTAATGCTGTGTCTGTCCCCATAGTGGTAGTGGATAGTGTTGACGTAAAACAAATTCAGGAACTTTTCATATTTTTTTTTACCTTTCTAAGGATTTTTAGATTTGAAAGGCATTTAACGTCTAATGGAAATGATATCAGATAAGCAAGACAAGGACATGGTGTCACCGTAAGAAAACAAAAGAAAAAAAGCTTAAGGGAAGCTGATTAAGACCCTTTTACTCGTCATAAGAGTTTTTAAGAGTTCTATAGGAGTTTAAACGGTTTTAAAGTTTTCATATAAGAATTTAAGAGAGTTTTACAAGAAGTCATTGGGTTTTGATAAAAAGTGCAAGAATTAGCAATATTCTGCCAGAATTTTATAAAGAATTTAAAGAGTTTTATAAGAGTTCATAGAGTTGTATAAGAAATTGAAGAGTTTTATAGAGCTTTAAGAGTTTTATAAGAGTTCATAGAGTTGTATAAAAATTTAAAGAGCTTTAAGAGTTGTATAAGAATTCATAGAGTTGTATAAGAGTTTAATGAGTTTTATTGAACCTTAAGTTTTATAAGAGTTTAAAGAGTTTTATAGAGCTTTAAGAGTTTTATAAGAGTTCATAGAGTTGTATAAAAATTTAAAGAGCTTTAAGAGTTGTATAAGAATTCATAGAGTTGTATAAGAGTTTAATGAGTTTTATTGAACCTTAAGAGTTTTATAAGAGTTTAATGAGTTTTATAGAGCTTTAAGAGTTTTATAAGAGTTCATAGAGTTGTATAAGAATTTAAAGAGTTTTAAGAGTTTTATAAGAGTTTTATAGAGCTTTAAGAGTTTTATAAGCGTTTATAGAGTTGTATAAGAGTTTAATGAGTTTTATTGAGCTTTAAGAGTTTTATAAGAGTTTAAAGAGTTTTATAGAGCTTTAAGAGTTGTATAAGAGTTCATAGAGTTTTATAAGAGTTTAAAGAGTTTTATAGAGCTTTAAGAGTTTTATAGAGCTTTAAGAGTTTTATAAGATTTCATAGAATTTAAAGAGTTTTATATACGTTTTTATAAGAAAAAAAACTATGTATAAGAGTTTAGAAAGTTAAAGAAGAACTTTTACCTTAATTTATTAGAGTTTCATGGTTTTGAAAACGTTTATAGTGTTGTGTTCTAAAAAATTTCAACATTTTTTGTTTACAAAGTTTCATAATTAAATAAAAATATTATAGAGTCTATGGAGACCGCAATGAGTCTGAGCTCTAAAATCTTGGAGCTGGTTGATCTTGAACTCCATTATCACTTCACGATATCGGAAACCGCTTTTAAACCTGGTCTTTTAATGAAAATAGCTGATGGATTCAATTATGATAAAGACTGGTAACTACTAGAGGACTCTGACTTATCGAGAACAGTTGAATTTTAGATTTTTTCCTTTCACTATACGATTTAAAATAGTACCTTTTCGATTGAAATATAGCAATAAAGTAAAGCGGCCATTCAAACCTTAAGGACATTCAAAAATGCCCAGTAACTCTAAAGCAGATAGTGAGATATTCGAAGCTAACGTGGAGGTCTTGAATACGACCACATTGCGGGTAACAAGAAATCTGACGCTTTTACAGAGGCTCAAACGATACACAATAACTTCTTTCACATAAACTTTTCTCATTTTTGCTAAGGATAAAGATGAGACACTAAAGTTAACTGGAGTCCTATTCCAGGCTACACTCGTACGGTGGTTGGGAGGGAATACCTCACAATAATTTCGGCAAAAGCTGAATTGACAATGAAGAAGAGAAGACCATAGGACAACTTCGCAGTCATTGTTCGGCATTTGGGAACTTGTGGCAAAGGGTTGTTGGCCCAACCAGAATTTATTAACTGAAGGTGTCTAGCCAACAAAAATGCCACTCCTTCATAAAACTATTGGGATGGCTTAGAAAGGCTGGCCAGAAATAAAAGTTGAATGATGGAATCATTTGCGATCCAATCAAGTGTTTTTATTCTGTCAAACGAAATCAAATTAAAGAAATGAATTACATTACCTTCCCCCGCATCTATTGCATTGCAGCAAATGAGGATAAAAATTAAAAAGAGTTCCTGGTATTACAAATTATATTTTTTACTCCTGTTCTTTTGATTATAAGCAAATTGCAAATATTTTGTGTTTAGCTGCCGTAAACCCATGGATGATTGGAAGATGAGAGATTTGCATTGCTTTTGGCGTAAGTTGATTACACTGGTCAACAAGAAATCAATGTGAACATGATGAAATTTAAAATCAACGAGAAGATTGTTGAAATAAAAAAAAAATAAATAAAAAACTGGTTGTTAAATTGATTGAACAAAAATTGTTGCCATGTCCTCCTCTGCTCCCTCTAAGTGGATACAGTAGTCCCCGCTATTGTTATTAGTCTTTGTAGTCCAGTGTTATGGGAGAATTTAAATCCGCATTTTTACTTTCGTATCCTCATATGCATGCGAGTAACTCTATATCCGTTTCTGTTACTTCTCTTCCTTTATTGACTGCAATTGTATAAAAATCTGTCGTTGTGTATGTGTGCATGTGCCTGTGTGTATGTTTATGTTACAAATAACTTATGAATTGTTGTTGTTGTAGTATTTTTAGAATACATATCTTATAAATTTAGATTATGGTTTATCGTTGTCATAGTTGTTGTTTTATTGTTTGTTATTTATGTTGTGGTTTCGATTGCTTTTTAAAGCCACAAAATGTCAAGAGTTCAACCGCAAAGAAGACAGCAATTCGTACCATAGTTTTGATTGGATAGATTCTGATGTACATACATATTTACCACAGCAACTACTACATTTCTCTCTTTTCTTTTTTTTGCATTTCTTTCTTTCTCTGTAAAAATGTCATCTGCATAATACCCAAATGAATTTGAATTATTCTCTTGCAATGTTAGCATTTGTTTAATCAAGGATAAGAGTTTAATTAAATTTAAAAAAAAAAACAAAATTTACATTGGGTTTGTATCAAACCGTAGAGCAATTTTAGTTAAATTTTTAATCTTTTTTTTTTTTTTTTTTCTTCAAAGATCCTAAAAAGTTTATTCAAGACTTGTCTACGAGACTTTTTTTTTAAATAAATAACCAATCAATTTGGTGTTATTTTTCATTTTTCATTTCTCTCCTCCTTTAACACTTACCAAATGTGTATTTGTGAGTACGCTTAATAGAGCCAATAGACGATGACCATCTCTTAAGTCCAGAAATAGATCGTTAACTGGAGAACACTGGGTCTTAATTAAATGTGAATTGATCCATTTTGTAAAGGTTTTCTTTTGTATATCTTGGCGTTCATCTGAAATGAAAAAAACACAAAACAAAACATTTAAAAATTATTTGAAACAATTTGCAATAAAAAAAAAGAATGACAAGAAAGGAAACAAAATCGAAAATAAATTAACGGGCGTTTATGATTCTAATATTAGATAAGAATCTTATACGATATATGCACTACATACACATTTGTATGTATGTATATGGCTCTACATACACTTTACGTCTTCTTGTATCAATACCTTATACATACGTGCGTAATTGATCATTACAACCCTTCAGTTAAGATTACGACCTAGTTTTTCACACCACTTATGTTGTGTGTTAATTTTATACATGAGTGACGGGATCTACAGTTTAAAGTTGACTCTGAACGACAGATTTTTGAGAAACTTTTCATGGCAATTTTATTTACTCTCAGAGTTTTTGCCAGAAATCTGCTGAGAGGAATTCGCCGAAGAAATATTTTTTCATATTTAGTTCTTTTGGAGACCTGGAGTCTTACGTCTAATAAGCCAATACACTACCTACTAGACTACGGCTACTTCAGATCTATAACTTATCTGATTAGACCAGTCTCAGTTCCTGTCATATTACATCAGATCTAGTGAGATCTACAACAAGTCTACGTATGTAATGGGTGATTTTTTAAGAGCTATAGGAAAATTTTTCAAAAAAAAACACATACAATTCAGAAAAATGCCATGTCCATATAATTTAATGTTCGAAGATTATTTCATGCAAGTGTTGACCGCGACTGCGCCTCAAATGGTCCATCGGCTTAGTCCAATTTTGGCATACTCTTTCCAACATTTCGGTCGGTATCTCACGAATAAACGCTTCAATGTTGTCTTCCAATGCGTCAATTGAAGCGGGCTTGTCTGTACAGACATGAGCTTTAACATAGCCCCACAAAAAATAGTCTAAAGGCGTTAAATTGCACGATCTAGGCGGCCAATTGATCGGCCCCGAACGTGAAATAAAATGTTCACCGAACTCGCCTCTAAATAAGTCCATTGTTACGCGTGCTGTGTGGTATGTGGCACCGTCTTGTTGAAACCTCATGTCATGCAAGTCAACCTCTTGCATTTTGGGCAAAAAAAAAGTTGGATATCATCTCACGGTAGCGCTTACCATTGACAGTTACGTTACGATTCGCAGCATAGTTGAAGAAGTACGGTCCAATGATGCCACCAGCCCATAAACCGCACCAAACTGTGGCTTTTTCTAGATGCATTGGTAGCTTTTGCAATGCTTCTGGCTGATCTTCACTCCAAAATCGACAATTCTGCTTATTTACGTATCCATTGAGCCAAAAATGAGCTTCGTCGCTGAACACAATTTTTCGATAAAGAAATGGATCTTCGGCCAACTTTCCAAGACACCATTCACCAAAAATTCTGCGTTGCGGTAGGTCGTTCGGCTTCAATTCTTGCACCAGCTGTATTTTAAAAGGCTTCACACCTAAACACCTTCCGCAAAATTTTCCACGTTATTGTTGTTGAGGCCCAAATGCTGCGAACGGCGACGAATCGATAATTGATGGTCATCATTAACACTGGCCGATTCAGCTGCGATATTTTCTTCAGTTCACACTCTACGTAAGCGTGTTGGTGGTTTAATGTCCAACAATGTAAATTTGGTGCGAAATTTAATCACAATAGCCCGAATAGCCGCTTCACCATAAAATGGTAGAAGCGCGCGATGAACTTTCTTAACAGTGCACGCATTTTGATAATAAAATTCAATGGTTTGCAAGCGTTGTTCGTTTGTAAGACGATTCATGGTTAAATTGTAGAACAAACTGAAGATGTTTGACAGTGAAACAAAACACGAAACGTGCGTGAGCTGTTTAAACCAGTGTTGCCAAAAAGATAACCACATGAGTTACTACCCACATCAACCGGGTTTAGTTATGCACCAGATCTACTACTACTACTAAGCTAAGGTCTGCTTGCTAATCTAAGGAATCTACTTATAGTTGTAGCTTATCTAGTAAGATTTGTGTTGGATTGAAATAATTTAAACTAGACATACAGATCTATATAGTTATGTCTACTTTAGATCTACGGTGCAGGTTAACACTCCAGTTATGAGATCTAGAGTGCCTTAGATCCACTACAGATCTATTTAGATTCTTATCTGAACCGGTTCAGATTCTTTTACTCATATACATATATAGTCTATTAAATAATGTGTTGGGTTATTAGACGCGAGGCCACGTTTCAAACTACAGGTCAGACATCTCTAACAAAACGGAATGAAAAATATATCTTCGGCATCTGCCTCTCAGCAGATTTCTAACAAAAACTGTGAGAGTAAATACCACTGCCGTTCGGAGTTGATTTTAAACTGTAGGTCCCTCCACTCACGTATAAAATTAACACACACAACATGGCTGCCTTCCAAAATGTTAGTTTCTTTGTGTTTGAACAAAGTATCGTGTTTCACAATGCCGGTGTACAAAATATATACAATGTATTCTATTTCATAACGTCGTCAATGTGTATTTTTAACGCCGTCAAAAAGCAATCAGGCATCGTTTTTATAGTTGATGCATTGTTTGGTTACTTTGCATATCTACATTGTATATATACAGTAGTAGAACTGCATACAAACTTTGTATTGATACATTTTGGAAGGCAGCCCATAAGTGGTGTGAGAAGCTAGGGTTGTAATCCTTACTGAAGGGTTGCAATGACCAATTATGTATGTATGTCTGTATGTATGTATGTATTCTCTTATAATAATTTTAGACCCACCATTATACCTATAACAGAATCTATTTAGATTTAGTAGATCTCTGATTTAAATTAGATATACAATAGAGTTATAGATTTCCATGGTTGAAGCTTAATTTTACATGTAATTTCCATTTTCGTTTTCCATTTTTTTTAATTAAAATTCGTATTTGCAAACACTCATGATACTTAGATACCAATTAACCCGATAATTTAATGGGCAATTAATGAGAATTTATTGGCCACTTTCTTGGCAAAAACACATCATTAACACTTTCTTACTACGCGCTCCCCAAAAAAAACAGGGGTCATCTAAAGCAGCGGCAGCACAATTGAGTGAAATTTATTACCCACCATTTGCCAAATCGACCGGCCTTAGTTTTAACGAAAATAACATGATTTGGTTACAGCTCTAACTGGTCCCTCTTCTCTCTCCCTCTCTGTCTCTCTCTCTCTCTCTCGCTGTCTTGCTCTTTAATTTTAATTAAATTTTCTTAAATTTCTTCTGTTGTTTGTTAAACTAAATCGTACCGCAACAAATTTATTTTGAGAACTAAAGGAACTGTAAGTGCTTAAGCTTTATACGTTCCAAATAAAACATTCTATCTATTATTAGTTTTTGTTGTTGTTGTTGTTGTTGTAGTAGTAGTAGTACAAGTAATAATAGTTTGCAAATAAGAAGAAGCATAAGAATTAGCAATAATATGTAGTTAAGCTGGGGAAAAATACGGAATAAAAATAAATGAAAAAACAAAGTACAATTGACCAGAGGAGAGTATACAAGAATATTGGTCATCTTCTGGATAATACGAGGGGTAATTGATAAGTATATGAAAATGTTCGCTTAGAGTACAGAATTGTTTAGATATGTGTGTAATCACCGAGTTTAGAACATAGAAGATTATTTCAAACCCTTGTAGATCTGATATAAATTTAAATAGGAAGGCTTTAAATCCATTAGGATTAGGTGTGCGAGAAAATGTCGTAAATATCGTACAAAATATAATTCAAAGATTAGTAAGTCACGTCTAGAACCATATCTTGTATTCGATTAGATTACTTGGCCGATTAATAACCCGATAAAAGGATTTCTGTCTGTTTTAACACATATTCTTTCGGGTGCCTCTGCTTGTTGCCATCCTCGGTCATTTGGGTCATACCAATCGATGATAGGGCTTCCTCGCTTTGGTCCTTACAACGCAAACAAGGTCGTCCCGTCGCGCCCGATTTCGACGAGCCAGCGCGTCCATGTCATTGAGCAGCTTATACAGCTCATTGTTGGATCGAATGCGGAAGTCATAGCCAACTCGCACTGGACCGAAGCTATTGCGTAGGACTTTTCTCTCGAATACTCTGAAGGCTGCTGCACCAGTGCTTAATAGTGATATCATGTATTCAGTTTATAGTGTTAGTTTTTTTAACCAAAGGTAAGTAAGTAGTACATAAATCGGCGGATAGTGTATACAACTTCTTTCGCAGTAGACCTACTAAGACAGATCACAGTCGATCTATTAAAAATCTCCAGCGAAATAGAACACAAATTCATGTAAATATTTCCAAATAACCATAAAGATTATTAAATCTAGTCTAGTCTAATGCAGATATCGGTATACATACACAATTGGTCATTACAACCCTTCAGTCAGGAATGTGACCTAGTTTCTCACACCCCTTATGTTGTGTGTGTTAAGTTTATACATGAGTGGTGGGACCTACAGTTTAAAGTCGACTCCGAACGACAGATTTTTGAGAAACTTTTCATGGCAATTTTTATTTACATTCAGAGTTTTTGTCAGAAATTTGCTGAGAGGAAGTCGCCGTAGATATACTTTTTTTGTATTGTTGTCTTGATGTCTGGCCTGGGGCTCGAACCCTGGCTTTAAGTCTAATAAGCCAACACACTACCTACTAGACTACGGCGGATAGTGTATACAACTTTATTCGCAGTAGATCTCATACAGATCACAGTCAATCTATTAAAAATTTTAAGAGAAATTTAATACAAATTCATGTACATATTTCCAAATAACCATAAAGATTATTAAATCTAGTCTAATCTAATGCAGATATCGGTATATTTAGTATAAATATTGATAGATCAGATACAAATATAAGATATCAATCACCAGACCCAGCATTTACTACGTATAACTTTGTAGTTATGTAAGAGATCTTAATGGATATAATATACTCGTATATCACAGTAGATCTGTTATATATCGCAGTAGTTCTCGCATATACCGGAGTAAAACCATTTAATCGTAAAGTATAAATGTATATGAGAAGATTCAGTTCTCCAAATTATATCCCAGTAGATATTGTGTAGATTTTACTAGATGAGATATAACTGGCATAGATAGAAAGATCTCCATAGGTCTACCATAGATATTAATAGAGCTATCTTAGATCAGTAGTGTAGATTTCCTACAATTAGTACTTACTATTATTTTCAGCAGACTATTTGGCAGACTATAGCTGCCTACCAAAATTTTAGTTTCTTTGTGTTTGAACAAAGTATCGTGTTTCACAATGCCGCTGTACAAAATATATACAATGTATTCTATTTCAAAACGTCGTCAATGTGTATTTTTAACGCAGTCAAAAAGCAATCGGGCATAGGATTTATAGTTGATGCATTGTTTGGTTACTTTGCATATCTACATACATAGTTTATATACAGTAGTAGAACTGCATACAAACTTTGTATTGATACATTTTGGAAGGCAGCCTATATTTGATAGTCTCATAGGTAGTGTGTTGGCTTATTAGACGTGAGGCCAAAAACCTCAGATCAGACTTCTGTAACAAAAAGAAATATGAAAAAATATTTTTCGGCGACTGCCTCCCACCAGATTTCTGGCAAAATCGCTTAGAGAGAGAAAATAAAATTGCCATGAAAAGTTTCTCAAAAATCTGTAGTTCAGAGTAGAATTTAAACTGTATCTGCCGCCACTCATGTATAAAGTTAACAAACACAACATAAGTGGTGTGAGAAGCTAGGCCGTAATCCTGATTGAAGGGTTATAATGACCAATTATGTATGTATGTATGGATGTGTGTAAGTAAAACTATTATTTTGGTCAGATCTGTACAGCTTTTTAAAGGATTTTCATAGCTTAATGATAAATTTTAGTGATCTAGTTAGGTTAGCAAATTGTTGTCGATCTACCATAAATTTTTATAGAGCTACCGTAGGACCAGTAGTGTAGATTCCCTTTTAAATATGGCTTTATTAAATCAGGCTTGAATAAATAAAATTTCTATGAGATTTTTATAGATTTGTTGTATTTTTGAAGTTGCCGTAGTCTAGTAGGTAGTGTGTTGGCTTATTAGACGTAAAGCCAGGGTTCGAGCCCCAGGCCAGATATCAAAATAAAAATACAAAAAGTATTCCTTCGGCGACTTCCTCTCAGCAGATTTCTGGTAAAAACTCTGAGAGTAAATAAAATTGCCATGAAAAAGTTTCTCAAAAAATCTGTCGTTCGGAGTCGACTTTAAAACTGTAGGTCCCACCACTCACGTATAACATTAACACACAACATAAGTGGTGTGAGAAACTAAGACGTTGTACAATGGGTCAATTCTACATCCGGGTACTGTACTTGTCTTAATTGACAAGTACACGTCCTCTAACATAACCTAACCTTTATAGATTTACTATGGTCGTTCAGACTAGAAGATGACCTAATAGATTTAAATTTTATTAGAAGATAACGGGCTAAGATTTTTTTTCTGGAGTCTGAGATTTTGATTTCAAATTCAATTACTTACGAATATACCCTCGTAGATTTATTCAAATTCACTAGTAATGTTAGATAAACAAACAGAAAAAATAAAAAAAATTCAGTTTGTAAGTGTGGATTTTTTCTATTTTTTTATAATTTTTTTTTTTTCGAATAAAAATGAGAAACGATGATAATAAACACGTATTCTCTGTGGTGCTAATGAATGAGCGACACAATGACAACTTCAGCTGCTGCTAATACATACATACTCTACTCGATGGCAGACCAAAGTGGCAAATGGAATGACACTGCGGCAAAAATACAAATATATGTACATACAACACATATGTATGTATGTATGTATGTATAATGGTTATAAATATATAAACAAACAAATAAACAAACAAGTAAACAACAATCATAACAATAGAGGAGGCGAATTATTAAAGTGATGCAAGAAAGTTGGAATAGATAGAGAGAGAGAGAGAGAGAGAAGAAAAGTACAACAGAAATTAAAGAAATGAATTTTAAATGATTAAAAAAACAAAAAAGAAGAAAACAAACGACAACAAAGGCCAGGTCAAGGTCGCTGTGTTTGCCTTTACAAATAACATTGACCTTTTTTTCAACTAATGGGTATAAAGGTCATATGCAAAGCAAATGCAAGGACAGTAATAACAGTTGTTTAACCATGTACATATGTTAATATTATAAATGTCTTTTTTGTACATTGCCAAATTGACATCATTTAGACCACAATTTTGTCAAGGTAATATCACATCTGACAAGCTTATTAGCCAAACACATTAATGACTATTTAGCCATCCTATGCAATATTAAGGGATGAACGGATCGTGGATTTGTAGTATCAGTTAAGATATTCGCAAAATGTGGGCAGGGAAAAGAGAAGCTTTCCTTAGCCAAGTTTACAACCTCATTGATAACAAGGATTTCTATGTGGTAAATCCCAGAATAATCTGCAAGCCTTCTTTCTCAATCCAATCACTCTCCTTGTGTTTTGGATCGATTAGTCTAAAACTAAATACCTCTTCTCTGCTGCCATGGAAGCCCCCCGGGACTTAAAATCAATTTATTCATAAGATCGACAATGCCAAACAATTGCGGTGTTACGATCAATCTTGCACTTGAGAAAATTCGTCCGTTTCTGAATGAATCTTTCATTTCCTAGCTTACTAAATACAAGGGATCATATTGTTACGAAACTGGAAAAATCTAGATATTGGTGTTTTGCTTTTACAACGCTTAATATTAAAATTGTGAACAAAAGCTACAAAAACAAAAAAAACATTGAACTTGTTTTCAAATTATCGCACTGCGTAATATAACAACAAACACCAGCATAAAAAAATGACAAACAAGTAAACAAAAATATACCAACAAACACCAGAATAAAAGAATAATAAACAAGTAAACAAAAATACAACAACAAACGCTACAAGAATAAATGTAAACAAAATACACAAACAACAATAATGAATGAAAACAACGATGCTTACATTTATAGACATTTCGAGAAGGCGAAGCCAAGAACATTCGCCTTCAAGTACATTTATCAGACTGTTTACGTTGACATATAAAAGGCAAGGCAAAGCAGGCAACTGAGTTAGTAAAAATTCAGTCAGTCTTGTGTGAAGATGCGGTGTGAAGAGAATAATCATGGTTTGAAGATCTCCGTTACAAAGATCAGTCAAACAGTTGTCTAGTAATTGTTGTTGTTTATGCAAAGGGTGTAAACAGAGGAATAACAAACAAAGCAATTGTTGTTGTTACATCAAGTTGTGAACAGCGGCATACCGCATTGTGCGAATAATAAAGAATTTTTATTAAAACTAAACACAAATTAATTTTTATTTTATTTGCAAACTACGAGGAGCTCACATTTTAAACGTTTTTAAAAGGTAAAAACGTAACAATATTAAGAACGTTGGTTGGGATAAATCATGAATTACAGGACAGCATAACATGCTCATCCCCTGTGCTCCACTCAATAGGAATTTGAAGGATTTGTTCTTCTCTTCAGTGAAGTCGCCGTAGTCTAGTAGGTAGTGTGTTGGCTTATTAGACGTAAAGCCAGGGTTCGAGCCCCAGGCCAGACATCCAGAAAAAATACAAAAAGTATTTCTTCGGCGACTTCCTCTCAGCAGATTTCTGGCAAAAACTCCGGGAGTAAATAAAATTGCCATGAAAAAAGTTTCTCAAAAATCTGTTGTTCGGAGTCGACTTTAAACACAACATAAGTGGTGTGAGAAACTAGAACGTTGTACAATGGGTCAATTCGACCTCCGGGTACTGTACTTGTCTTAATTGACGCCCTCTAACCTAACCTAACCTTATCTAACCTTCTCTTCAGTACAGCACATAATAATGCGATCCCGTATGGCAGAATGGTTCAAACAATAAGAAAATAGATCCTGTGGAAAACGTTCGTGATTATATTCCAGTAACTTTCAATGGGTTTGGCACGGCAATAGAACGCAATTGACAATAAAATAAATCTCAATTTGCACGCAACAACGTTCGGCTTATGGCTTAACTTGTTGCAAAAAATGATGCCGAAGAATTTACCACCAGCAATGGCTTTAATCTAAGTACCATATTCATGACAATATGCCTGAAGTCATAGGTACATACTTCCACTTAGAAATCATAAATTTTTCTTTACTTCGTTTGGTATTTGGCCAGACAGTGTACTCAGTTCTAGATTACATAGTAGTGAGGCGAGTACTCTCTCTTACAGAGTCCATGTACTAATAAAACATTCTATATTGGAGGACCTAATTTTATCGTTAAAATAACTATAAAAATAATAGTAACCGAGTTGTAGTAGTATTTGCTCATTACCCTCCCAAAATGCCATCTAAGTTATTAAAGACACAAACCATGTTAAAAAGATACACTAAGGGCCATTATTACAACTTGCTACGTTAACTAAAGGGAGGATTTTAACGGGCAGATAAATTGTTTTTCGTTATTATGAGTATCCAATAAGATAGAAGTGATCGTTAAGCTAAAGGGAGGATCATCCTACCTTTAACATTTAAAGGTCACTTTATGTTTGAACTTGCCATATTATATATTATTTTCAATATGGCAACTTCAAATTTAAATAAAATGAGCATATATGTACAACAAAAAAAATGAAGCCCGCGGTTGCCACTGCGTTAAAAAAAACTTGTATAATTGAGCAGTTTTATCGACATTGCTCCGGCACTGCCATATTTTTGAAAAATTTTATCTGTAAGTTGTAATAACGAAAATAAGTTAAAGGTAACTTTACAGTTCCCTCAAGCTAAAGTTACCTTTAACTAAACCCATGTTTAACGGCAAGTTGTAATAATGGCCCTAACTGTCGTTAATTTTAAATAAACAAACGAAAAAAAAAATTCTACAATTTATTTACTGTCATCAATTAGCATTTGAAATATTTTAATATGAAATAAAGTGTGTTCAATATGTATATACATACATTCAGCCACAAAAGTATACATACGGTTAACAAATTTTTCAACCAATCCGTTTTCGTTGAAAATCTTTATAATTGTCTTTCCTCGCTTTTAAGACGGTCTTAGTTACAAAATTTCTGAAATTTGTTAACCGTATGTATGTATACTTTAGTAACTACGTGTATGTACACATGGGTGTATGCATAGATGGATAGTTAGTTCGTGCCAAAAACTAACTAACATTGCTTGGCTGAAAATAAATGCAAACTAATCTTCTGCTTCTTTTTTTGCTTTTTTGCTTGGAGTTTGGGTTTTTTAATTGCAAATTTATTGTTTTATTTTTACATTGTACTGTAATAACATTATAGTGTGGAATTGAGTTGAGTTGAGCTGAGTTATCGTCATTCTGTTTATGTCATGCTGCTGTCATCACTAATGAGAACAACACACATACATACATATGCATGCACACAAACAGACAGACAATCGGACGTATTAAATGTAAACAGAGAGGAAATCCACATGCACTCATATGTGACAATAAAAACCAAGGAAAACAACAAGTGTTTTAGTTTTTGCAAAAAAAAAAATTTATTTTTTTTTATTGTTTTTTTTTGTTTGTTGTTGTTATTTTTATACCTAATCGGGTCAATGTGTTTGAAATTCATGTCAAATTAGTTCCAACATAATAAATTAAAATGGAAATAAATAAAGTACTGACTGACAACCATACTGACAGTAACAGTAACAATAAAATTTTAGAATTTTAAAACAATGCATAGAGTGAAGTTAATAAAAAAAACCA
The DNA here is from genome assembly GCA_932273835.1 of Sarcophaga variegata. Taxonomy (NCBI): domain Eukaryota; kingdom Metazoa; phylum Arthropoda; class Insecta; order Diptera; family Sarcophagidae; genus Sarcophaga; species Sarcophaga variegata. The sequence goes on along the minus strand of OW026359.1, from coordinate 16,247,063 downwards.
AACTTCACAAACTATAATACAAATTCAATACAAATTAGTTTTCGAATGTTTTGAAAATGTCTGTCAGTTGAGTTGTTTTGTATCGTTTTTCTTTTGTTAATTAAAAATAATTTTCCAACCGATTTTAGTTTTTCAGGTTAATTAAACATTTAATCACCACACCACCTTTGATGCCATCAACTAAACTATTTAGTTGGGGGGTTTAGCTAGCTAGGGTACGATGGGTTAATTTAATGCTTCACTACACTTAGAAACGAAAATAAGGCCAATTATTGTATTATAATGGGTCCCAGGGCTTTTGTATTACTGAATGGTTTTGAATAACCGTCGATTGTTTTAAACGAACACGTGTTGCAAAGGTGAGTGACATTTCAGGTAACATTTTTAATGACGAGAAGACTTCAGTATATTGATATTGAAATGAAAATGATTTGAGTGAATGATTAAAGATTCTGATGAGAGACTTGAAAGCTTAAGTAGGGCTTAACGAAAGCATTATGGGCAGACATACATACATACATAATTGGTCATTACAACCCTTCAGTCAGGATTACAACCCTAGCTTCTTCTCACACCACTCAATTTGTGTGTGTTAATTTTATACATGAGTGGCGGGACCTACAGTTTAATGTTCACTCTGAACGACAGATTTTTGCGAAACATTTCATTCCCAGAGTTTTTGCCAGAAATCTGCTGAGAAAAAAGTTGCCGAAGCAATATTTTCATATTTTCGTTTTGATGTCTAACCTGGAGTTTGAACCGTGGCCTTACGTCTAATAAGCCAACACACTACCTACTAGACTACGGCAACTTCAGCACAGTTTGCAATCGGGAATGGTGATCGGAGATACACAATTACCACATAAGACTATGCATAAAGACTATGCGTGGGTGTTGCCATATTACGTGTCTTTAAATCAAATCGATTACTTGGCAAGTAAGTAAAATGGAGGGGATGTTTACTAGATGTGCGTAAGAAAATAGGCTACCATGTTCTTGTAAAGGGTCCGCCAAATGACTTTTTTTTTGAAAATGCTTTAACATAAAAACTACTGAATATTTTCTCAAATTTCTTTTTTTTTATTTGAAAGTACAATCCTTCCGGTTAATACTGGAAAATAATTTCATTCAAATGGCTGCCTCGGCTGGCCATGCAGTAGCCTACACGATCGGTCCAATTTTTAAGCACATTATCGATTGTGTGCAGCTGTATTTCACCAATGGCTTCACGAATATTGTCCTTTAAAGCGTCAATTGTCTCTGGCTTGTAAGCGTAACACTTGTCTTTGACGGCACCCCACAAATAATAGTCCAACGGTGTCAAATCGCAGCTCAGAGGTGGCCAAACGACATCAGTTCTGCGGCGGATAATGCGATCTTCAAAAACAGGGCGCAAAACATCGACTGTAGCTTCGGCTGTGTGGCACGTAGCGCCGTCCTGTTGAAACCAAATGTTGCCAATATCCTCCTCTTCAATTTTTGTGAAGAAAAATTCGTTCAACATGCCCCGATAACGATCGCCATTGACTGTAACGGCCACTCCTTGCTCATTTTCGAAGAAAAATGACCCAATTATGCCTCTGGACCAAAATCGGTACCAAACAGTGACTCGTTTTTGGTGCGTCGCTTTTTCAATGTATGCGTGCGGGTTTTCTGTGCTCCAAATGCGACAATTTTGCTTGTTTACATACCCACCAAGATCAAAATGAGCTTCTTCTGGTGTAGGCTACTGCATGGCCAGTCGAGACAGCCATTTGAATGAAATTATTTTCCATTATTAACCGGAAGGATTGTACTTTCAAATAAAAAAAGAAATTTGAGAAAAATATTCAGTAGTTTTTGTTTTTAAAGCATTTTCAAAAAAAAAAGTTATTTGGCGGACCCTTTAGATAAAATGCATGTAAAGCTAGGGAGTGTCAAAAAATCTTTCTTTCTTTCAGACCACTGAACGAAATTCCGTTTGAATGATCATTACAACCCTTTAGTCAGGCTTGCAACCACATCGTGTGGTAATTTTATTCATGAGTGGAGGGACCTACAATTGAAAGTAAACAACAGTTTACAACAGTTCTTTGAGACAGTTTTCATCGCAGTTTTATTTTTAATCTCAGAGTTTTTGCCAGACGTATGCCAAAGGGAAGTTGCAGAAAAAATATATTTTTTTTTATTCGTTTTGTTCAAGATGTCTGAGCTAAAGTTTGAACCACATGATCTACTAGACTAAGGTGTCTTCATAATTCAGTTTCTAGTAGTAAGTTCTTTTTTGTAAGTTTTTTTGGACATTCCACTGTCCACTTTGTTCTCAAGTTTACAACCATCAGCGTAGACTTTCACCGAGTTGACTCGAGATGGCAATGTCTGAGGATCCAGACGTAAGAAATTTTGACGCAACCTAGAGCAAGCAATAGCAATCGATATACACTGATGGCCAAAAATGAGTAAACACCCCTGAAATAATTAATTTTCTTAGGATAGCGAGAAAAGTAAATGCGAATAGTCGAATAAATTTCCAAAAATAAAAACGTGTATTTATTACTTATAAAATGTTAAAACAACAATTCATGATAAAGGAACTGTTTTATATTTAAGAACAAAAGTGTTGACTCACTTATGGCGCTCACTATATTTTCTTTATGCCAATAAAATGAATTTTATTTCATTTATAAAAAATCATAAAAGAGAAAACAATTAAAACCTCCTTCATATTTATGACGACAGTTGACTGACAATCCTTTAATTGGAGGGAACGACACACATCATAGATGACGTGTGAGTGTGAGACCAACATTAGCATTTAAAAAATGATACAATATTCTCCTTCATAATAATTATAAAACAGATAGTAACTCTGTTTTATGGATTTCGTCCCAGGAGACAGGAAAATTGTGGTATTTAAACGGCCATGAAATGGAAGAATGAAATGCAAGGCAACAATGGTTAATTAATAAAATGATGATGATTTTAAATCGAATAATGATAATCGAAGTAAACGTTTAAATAAGAGAAAGAGAGAGAGAGAGAGAGAGAGCCTGTATTATGCCCATTAATTTCTGTGATAAAACTTTTCAATTATTGCTACTGCTGCTGTCAGTAAATAGCCATTGAAGTGTTGTTAATCGCCAGTGTTGTATACTGTGCTACAATATGTTACGTATGTATGTACGTTAGACAATATCAATTAATTTTTCTTTTTCTATTTATTTACTGTGTAAGTTATTTGCAAAAAATTGTTATTTTTTTGCATTCTAATACCAACTATTAATTGTGACAACAAAAACAAGCTAACAAGCGAAAAACAATAATTGGAAATTGTCTAAATATGTATGTCTACCCCGGCATTAGGGGAGTACGTGACTGAATTATTAAAATATTTCATATATTTATGTTGTTGTTGTTGCTGTATTCTATTTTTATTTAATTGTACAATAAATTTATTAAATTTTTTTATTTTGCAAACAATTAGTATTTAATAGTTTGAAGAGAATAAATTGTTTTTTTTTGTTTTGCGTAAAAAATAAATTATTGACGAGCTATTATAAGCAAAAGTAAACTATTATGGCCATTCACTTACAGGAGCAAATACAATTTTGAATAAAATTTTGATCTCATGGTTGAATGTGTGCTCCAGTGTTGCAAAACTGAAATTTTGAAATGGTACTGAACTATAACTGAAAGAGTACTTATTTGCACCAAATGGTACTTTCATAAGCAAATACGTTACTCGTACATATTGGTCATTATTTTGTGTGTTTTAATTTTATACATAAGTGCCGGGACTTTTTTTGGAAAACTTTATCATGGCAATTTCATTTACTCTCGGGATTTTTGCCACAAGGAAGGCGAACAGAAAAACTAATGACCTATTCCTGTTCCTCACATACATGACAAGAACAGCTGATTCGAAACGTAATAAAACGTAAAAGCTCCGTTTAGTCAAAAGTACGTTCGTTTTTAGCATATGAAAAGCAATTCAAACGAAATTACATTACGGTTCGGCAAGCGTTTTCATTGCTTCCCGTGTTCTAAAAACTAGTGTACGTTCCGTAGACGTTTGGCTAAGCGGGGCAAAAGCCTAATTCTACGTTACGTTGCTAGTGCATTAATAGTTGAAAAGCGCAAGACATAAAATATGTAATAATAAAAAAGTACTGAAAGCCTCGCGGGGGTACTGCGGTATTTTTGAAATGAAAAAGTACTCAAAAAAGTACCAAAGTACTGAATTTTTCAACACTGGTGTGCTCTGAGACATGAACGAAGGTGTTCATACAAGATCATAAGGACGACAGCAAGAGCTCAAGAAGTCTTGGATAACAGTCCTAACGTTCCTCTACTATCCCTCAAACATTGTGTGCATAACTTCAAAATGCCGGATTACTATCAGATGGTTTGTGTCTTCGCACATGGTTGGTATCTTTAATAACGTTTGGTTTTTTAGTCACATTAATAGAAGGCTGGGGAAGTCGCCGTAGTCTAGTAGGTAGTGTGTTGGCTTATTAGACGTAAAGCCAGGGTTCGAGCCGCCGGCCAGACATCAAAACATCCTCTCAGTAGATTTCTGGCAAAAACTCTGAGAGTAAATAAAATTGCCATGAAACGTTTCTCAAAAATATGACGTTAGGAGTCGACTTTAAAGTGTAGGTCCCGCCACTCATGTATAAAATTTAACACACACAACATAAGTCGTGTGAGAAACTAGGTCGTAATCCTGACTAAAGGGTTGTAATGACTGGGTGTAGAAGAATGCTACACAATGACATAAATAATGTTCTGTGATCTGTTCTACCGCCTCGGTAGGAGTTGTAAGTTATCCCCAACCCTCCTGGCGAATGTAAACTGATGCCAATCTCCCTTGCGTGACTACACTAATAAAGCCCTAGCATTTCTCAACCAGCTTAAACTAATAATGAATGTGTGGAGAGCCTTGATGTCGGCTCTCGACACAGAATTCAAACCCTCAATGGAGCCACTGGCAAGGGTGTTCAACCTCAACCTTCTAAATGCAGAGCAGTTACAGAGGAGGTGCTCGATAGTCTCCAACTCCTCCTCAACGCAACATACCCTGCAATAGTCCGGCTGGGATCTGTTGTAGATCCTTGTCAGCGACCTAACCTCTATGTGTTAACTTCTATGAAGTTAGGTTAGGTTAGGTTAGAGGACGTGTACTTGTCAATTAAGACAAGTACAGTACCCGGAGGTCAAATTGACCCATTGTACAAACGTCCTAGTTTCTCACACCACTTATGTTGTGTGTGTTAATTTTATACGTGAATGGTGGGACTTACAGTTAAAAGTCGACTCCGAACGACAGATTTTTGAGAAAATTTTCATGGCAATTTTTATTTATTTATTCTCAGAGTTTTGCTAGAAATCTGCTGAGAGGAAGTCGCCGAAGAAATAGTTTTTCTATTTTGTCTTGATGTCTGGCCTGTGGTTCGAACCATGGCTTTACGTCTAATAAGCCAACACACTACCTACTAGACTACAGCGACTTAAAAGTTTCTAGCATAGATTCTGTTTAGGTTCAACTAAAATTTTATTTCGGCATATATCTATAGAGGGGCCAATTTTGCCTCGTTTGGTTTATTATCTCTTCTCTTCTTTCATTCCTTTGCAAAGAGAATATCTTCTCTACAGAGAAGGAGGCGGAGGCCAATAACCCATGAATTTCCAGAATTTCCTGTTGGCCTATCTTTTGCGAATACATCATGAGGCCCTCAATGCCCCTGTGGCCAGTAAACTGTATAAGGGAAACCGTTGAATACCTTACTATACTGCAGAGACAACACGACTTTCTTACAGGATTGTATATAATCCTAAGGGGTCTAATGACCGCATTACTTACAGTCAGTCAATGTGTCCAGGAAACCCTATTCCGTTCTTTTTGTGAGGGCTCTTACACTGTAGAGAGGATTAGGTATGTGTGTGATGTCATATGTTCACTTTAGAAGCAGAAATCGATCACTTGGCAAATAAGCAAAGTGTAGGGGATGTTTACTAGATTGTGCGTAAGAAAATCGGTGCAGATATCTGCAGCGGCTAGCATGTTATCGTAGATAATTTGCATGTAAAGCTAGGGAGTGTCAAAAAATCTGGCCAGACCACTGAACGTAAATGCAGTCTACAGTAGTACTTAAATTACTCACTTAAATGGTCATTACAGCTAAATAGTCAGGCTTTCAACCTAGCTTCTCACACCACCCATATTGTGTGTGTTGATTTTATCCATGAGGGGCAGGACTTCACTATAATGCAGAGACAACCCGACTTTCTTACACGATTGTATATAATCCTAAGGGGTATTATGAACGCTTTACTTACAGTGAGTCAATTTGTCTAGGAAACTTTATTGCGTTTTTTTCTTGCGGGGACCTTTAGACCTTAGAGAGGATTAGGTGTGACGTCATATGTCCTCTTTAGTATCAGAAATCAGGGAATATTAAACGAAACTTTAATATTTTTTTCTTTTTATGCGTAACAAACGATTCACTTCGTTCATAAACAAAGTTCCTCGTTATTCTACAGACTGTAAAGTGTAGCCCAAGCACATACATAATTGCCTATAAACTGCATTACCGGCCATAAGACTTCCATTATTGCTGTGTTGCACATACTTTTTAATTTTTGTATTATGTGGACATTGTATATGCAACAGTTGCCATCTCTTATATAAGATTTCTTTGAATGAGTCGCGGTGTCCGGCCATTAACAATTTCCAATTGCTGCCGTTGCTGTTGAAATTTTATTGCCATTGAAGTAGAATAAGTGGCCCAGAATGTGATGTTGTGTGTTTGGTGCCAATGGTTACAACATTTTTATTACGATTTTGCAACTCTAAAGATATTAATTTTTGTATTATTGTTGTTGTCTTTTATTTTCATTTTTATTATTTTTTTTTTTTTTTGTTTGTTTGTGCAACATAAACATTTAATTTAATTGCTGACGACGGCACGTCAAAAGAGTGAAAGAAACAAAACAAAAAAAAACTTGGAATTACTCCACGGATGACAAGGCAAGCTGGTAGCAGCAACAGCAGCTGCATAGGAGTAGAACTTAAGAGCTCTGAAATTATGATGACAGTTAGAAAATTAGAATTCATTTGAGTGCATTAACACCTCCATCTCCACAATATTATCATTGTAGGTAGTATCCCCGTTAGTTCTGTAGCGTAAAAAATTTAAAATAATGTGTAGAGTCAAGACCGTGTTCAAAATGGATATGGAGACCCGATCCTTGGAAACCAATTGTTAACCGAGAACATGATTAACTACAACTAGCACTAGAATACCATTTTGAAACCATATTGAGACTTAAGATGATGGACTACATACATACATAATGGGTCATTACAACCCTTCAGTCAGGATTACAACCTAGCTTCTCACACCACTCATGTTGTGTGTGTTAATTTAATACATGAGTGGCGGGACCTACAGTTTAAAGTCGACTCTGAACGACAGATTTTTTGAGAAATTTTTGAGTCAGTTTATTTACAGTTTATTTACAGAGCTTTTGCCAGTAAACTGTTGAGAGGAAGTCGCCTAGAGAAATATTTTCTTTCATATTTTGTTATTGCTCGAAATATCTGAGCCAGACGTTAAACAATGGGCTCTCGTCTAATGAGCCAGTATGCTACCTACTAGACTACGGCGATTGACAATTTTATTTACTTCCAGAGTTTTTGCCAGAAATCTGCAGAGGAAGTCGCCGAAGAAATATTTTTTTTTTTCATATTTTCATTTTGATGTCTGACTTGGGGTTTGAACCGGGGCCTTACGTCTAATAAGCCAACACATTACCTACTAGACTACGGCGACTAAGATGATGGACTATCTCAGGGAAACGATAGGCAAAAACATTACTGAGTTGCTTACGAATTGGAAATTATCCACGTAATCTAGGATTGCAAACTGCAAGAAAGCATTGAAGAAAGGGACTACAAAGAACCAAATTCACATGACCGCTAGATCTGGACACTCACAGAGGAAAGGCTTTGGTATAAATTGTTCAATCAGTCGTATTCAAATTTGGAAATTTTTAGAAGTTTTATTATCTGGCATACCTGTAATAGAGGGTCCTTGACTATAGGAGTCAGGAGGAGAAGGTTTTGATTTGTTTTAGCCTTTCCAAGAATAAGTCTGCACAGTTCACTGTTGAACTGGAGAACGTCAAGAAGTAGCTGGTGACAGATTTCACATCCTTTTGAAGACCTCTTAAAAAGTTTATAAGCTTTTTTCCATGCGATTTATGCGGTGAAGTTACACATGGTTGGTGTCTTAAATAATGTTTGGTTTTTTAGTCACATTAGTAGAAGGCTGGGGAAGTCGCCGTAGTCTAGTAGGTAGTATGTTGGCTTATTAGACATGAGGCCTCAGTTCAAACTACAGGTCAGACAACAAAACGAAAATATAAAAAAAATTTCTAACTCTGAGAGTAAATAGAAAATTGCCATGAAAAGTTTCTCAAAAAACCTGTCGTTCGGAATCGACTTTAAACTGTAGGGTTCCGCCACTTGTGGATAAAATTAACACACACATCAGTGGCGTCAGGGAAGCTAGGTCGTAATTCTGACTAAGGGGCTGTAATGACCAATTATGTATGTACGTGCGTATGTAAGGTGGTGGGCTATCTTTAATAGTTTCAACATCTTGCCCTCTGTCCTACAGAGAATTCTTGAACTAGCTCAGGAAGAAAGGGAATTTTATTAGTGCTCTTTGAGTTCGCACAGAAAAGAAAAAAGATTTTTCCTTCAGTGACAATCGCAGGGCAGGAGATGTCAAACAGAAAGAGGCTATCCTCTTCAAAGATTAGCTCATTGAATATATGAATTCAACACAGAGAGATAATTTTGTTTTTCAACTCTAGTGTAACGCCCCTCGTTTATAGCAACCGACTGTAATCAATTTAATTTATTTTATTGACCTAGGAATAGACAGATTCATTTGAAAACAACATTTTCTGTTTTTTTTTTGTTAATTTTTATGTCATTAAATAAGAAATAGCGGCAGAGAAAAAAGCTTAAAGATTAATGGACAGGCGTATGCCTAAAACCGGCATAATTTTTTGTTTTATTACCGGCCGGCCACCCACATGAATTCATTTGAATGGAGGCTCTCAACAAAAAATTTTTTGCTATGAAATCTTTGTAATTTTATTATCGTGTGGTGTTGTTGTTGTAAATTTAACACTCTTTATCTGGCATTTCATATTGCATGTTATGTATACACAGTGTATGTTATTGATAATGATAATGCTGATGATAATGTAGACGATAATGCAGATGATGATCGTTATCATCATTTTTATTTTCATTTTTATTGGCATCATATTTCATGTGCACTCCGTCATATGCAACACAATGCAACACAACATTTGAAATAAACAAATCGTGCAACAAAAGCATTCAGCCATGCAGTCAGTCAGTCATTTCAGCCATTTATTTGTGGCCAGTCGTCGTCAAACGTCATCGTCAATATTGATACCCTCTGCGTGCAATAGCAACAAATCATCTTAAAAGAGTATCAACAGCAACAACAACAACAACAACAAAAAAGTTACATTTTGACTACAGTCGTTTCGTACATTCACTCTGCGCCGTTGATTTTCAATTCGGTTCAATTGGACTGGCATCACTGCATGCCGGTAGTAACAGCAGCATCAGCATCACTAAGAGCATCAGTTCTTTGGCTCACTTCACGAAAAAAAAACACTGGCAGCTGCAAACCGTACATTATCTCTCTTAGCGGTTGGTCACTAACACTAACTTGCCAATATGCCAAGCATACTTCTTTCTTCTCTCCACTAAACAGCGATGAAAAACTAAAGAGCACACCCTACATGAAATTTTAAATTATTTACAATATCATGGCATGGAAAGGAAGGTTATCTGAAGCCATGACCTTTGTATTAGTGAAGGAAATTATTGGGCGCAACAGTTCGCCTAGAAAAGCGTGAAAGAACACGAGCTGCTGTCAGATTTTGACAACTCCGGAGCAGTCATTCCTTCAAACGCAACGTCGTATAGAGCTGTTCGTCTAGAAAGATACGTAATAACCTGGGCTCTGGGTGGCCTGTGTGTACTCGTATAGAGCTGTTCGTCTAGAAAGATACGTAATAACCTGGGCTCTGGGTGGCCTGTGTGTAGTCGTTCTGCTGAGAATACCACTGAATGGTTATGGTTATCATTTCTGGCGGCGTCCACGACCGAGATACACTTTTTTTTCTTTGCTTAAAGATATTTCATAGCTTTGGGGGACTAAGGTGCTGAGGTATTTAAAAACTGTAGTCTAGTAGACGTAGTCTAGTAGACGTATTAGACGTAAAGCCAGGGTTCGAGCCTCAGGCCAGACATCAAAATAAAATACAAAAAGTATTTCTTCGCCGACTTCCTCTCAGCAGATTACTGGCAAAAACTCTGAGAGTAAATAAAAAAATTGCCATGAAAAAGTTTTTCAAAAATCTGTCGTTCGGAGTCGACTTTAAACTGTAGGTCCCACCACTCATATATAAAACTTAACACACACAACATAAGTGGTGTGAGAAACTAGGACGTTGTACAATGCGTTAATTCGACCTCCAGGTACTGTACTTGTCTTAATTGACAAATACACGTCCTCTAACCTAACCTAAAAACACTCTGTGCTATATTGCTCAGCACCACTGTACTGTGTAATATGTAAAGTTATCGCCTGTAGTTTTATGCATTGCATAGTGTCATCACTTTTGACATTTGAATAATGTTGTCGTTTGTTGTTGCTGTTCTTGTCAGTAATTTCAAATTTATTTCTCTCCATCGTTTATATCCCTTCACCCACCACCACTGTCCCCTCGATACGGGCAAGAAATAATCATTATTTCCGATGATGATGACGATGATGATTTTTAACGATTTTCTATGAATTTTTTTTCAATTTTTTTCAAATTTTTTTTTTATTATTTTGTAGGTGCCTATCACCTAGTCATCGGTGAATAATTACAAGAGAATATTAATTACTTGCAAAAAATCAGCGGACGGACGAACAGACAGACAGACAGTCGAAAAAGGCAATAAATTTAAGAAATATTTGAAATTCAATACGAAATGAAAAATGATCTGCAAAAATAAGAGAAAAAAAAAACTGGAAATTTAAAAAAAAAAATTTAAGCGGATTTAATTTCATGCCAAAATTATGAGCGGAAAAGTTACGAAAATATTTGGAAATATTTTATGAAGGGTTAATGACTTGCAGGGTAAAACTAATGTTGAAAAGAGACTGGAAAAGTAGAAAAAATTTATTGAAATTAAAACCTCACTCGAGCATTCTACGCTACGCTAGAATGTAGTCGACCTTACCTAAGGGTTATGTACCACCCTATCCACATGGAGGAACATTAATGCCTTCAAAAAATTACGAATTTTTTCACAACAAATTCGACATTTTAATTAATCAGAATTATGCATCTTCATTCTGTGAGATGGAGTTGTTGAGATCTATGCGAAGGAGTCACACAATGCGTTCTTCATTCGGCTCTCCGTCTTACAGCTCACAAAGAGTCAAGAATCATTGGAAAATTTGAAGGTAGTTCGTACCACCTAATTTTAGCGATCTGAACTCCGGATTTTCAGAACTCGCCGTGGTCTAGTAGGTAGTGTGTTGGAGCCCCCCGACATCAAAATAAAATACAAAAAGTATTTCTTCGGCGACTTCCTCTCAGCAGATTTCTGGCAAAAACTCTGAGAGTAAATAAAATTGCCATGAAAAGTTTATAAAAATCTGTCGTTCGGAGTCGATTTTAAACTGTAAGTCCCACCACTCATGTATAAAATTAACATACAGCACATTAGTGGTGTGAGAAACTAGGTCGTAATCCTGACTGAAGAGTTGTAATGACCAATTATGTATGTATGTATGAACTCCGGATTTTCATGCAGTCTGGTGAAAAGAACCAACTCTGTCTGTTTGTGGCCTAGTTCCCTGGCCTAGAAGAACACTCAAGGATGATTCCATTAAAACAGTTCTGAAACAAATCTACTTTTGTTACATAGGCGTTGTGTTGATCACTGTATTATAAGGACAAGCATATTGGCCTATTAGACAAGAGGTTAAAACTCATCTTGGAAGAAAAATATACAAAAAAAATGTTCTAAGATCGGAAAAGCATTTCCAATCTATCGTTCAGATTTGACGTTAAACACATGGATATATTATAAGAACATGGATGATATTAGAAGCCAGGTCGTAATCCTAACGAAAGGTCTATAATGGCCGGTAAGGTACTTACGTATGTGCGCACTTCGTGGGAGAACACTAGCGCTTCATATCGCAAATTCGGATTTTATTCTTAGGATGGTATGTACTCACAGTTACTAAATTATACATACGGTTAAAAAATTTCAGAAATTTAAAATTAAAAATTCTAAAATTGAACTGAATTGTGGCCCTGCACAGGCCCACAAAGGTATGCCTCCGATTTACAAATTTCACAAATTTCTGAACCAATGCAAAAGACCGTCTTAAAACCGAGGACAATTATAAATATTTTCAACGAAAACGGATTGGTTAAAAAATTATTGAAATTTGTTATCCGTATACTTTTGTGGCTGAGTGTATATAACGAACCAAAAAGTGCGAATATTACCGCCTAAGTATTACAGAGACCTGAACCAGCATTACATATGGCAGATGGAGAGATCTGAAATGTAGACTTATGCCCTCCTTATTGCTCATCTGTAAAGGGAACAAAGAATTTGATCCAAGTATTTATAACGTTTGATCTGAACTGAAGTGTGTACTTGAAGATATCAAAACTACGTAAGCGAAGTCGACAAGAAACTGTGGTTAGGAATGCAAACTGTCTTTATTGAGTCATAGAAAAATTAACACATTTTTCGTTTCTGTACTGTTGATACTATTATATTGGACAGCGCTAATGTGCAGTCGCCGTAGTCTAGGAGGTAGCGTACTCATTAGACGAGAGCACATTGTTCAACCGCTGGCTCAGACATTTCGAACAATAATGATATAAAAATATTCCTCTAGGCGACTTCGTCTCAGCAGTTTTCCGGCAAAAGCTCTGTAAATAAAATGCCTCAAAAATTTCTCAAAAATCTGTCGTTCGCAGTCGACATTAAACTGCAGGTCCCACCATTCGTGGACAATACAACATGGTGACGTGTGAAGCCAGGTTGTAATACTGGCTAAAGGATTGTAATGGCCAATTAAGTTATGTAAGAGTATAAAAGAGAAGTTTATGGTGAGAGTGTTGTGAATAAACGTCGGATATAATGGTTTGCTCGATTCCCTTCCAGCAAATTCTATGCGGCGTTACGGCCGAAACTCCTGAATGTTTATACCGACGACTGCAAACTCGATGACGGGGTGGGTAGCGGAGTCTGCTCTGGGAAATTGGACTTGGACCTTTCACTCCGGCTGCCGAACTATTGCAGCGTGTTCCAGGCGGAGGTGATGGCCATCTATCGAGTCGCGCAGTGGATCCTCGCATATGGTGTTCCTTTCACCCGCATCTCGATCTTTTCTGATAGCCAGCAGGCTGCCATAAAATCTCTGTCGAATGTTACGAATAATTCCAATATTGTCAGGGAATGTCGCCGCTGCCTCAACCTTCTTTCTGGGCGCTTCAGTGTCACACTTGTCTGGGTCCCCGGACACTGTGACATTCCGGGAAACTACAGAGCTGACGAGCTAGCCAGAGCTAGCACACTACTTCCGGAATCCTCTTCAATCAACATACCTCGTTCAAGCTGGCCATCGCGCGGAAATTCTTCCGAGACGCCAACCTATCCTGGATCAATGAGGAGTCCTGCTCCACCGCTAGGCTCACTTGGCCCTCAATGGATAGAAGGCGCACCAACCAGTTACTTGGTCACTGTGTTATGGGTAGACACGCGGAAAGAATGCGGCTCCTATTTAACGACTTCTGCCGTGGGTGCAGATCCGCCGAGGAAGAGGAGACTGTTATCCACTTTCTTTGTCAATGCCCATCTCTTGCGAGGTGCAGATATAGGTTATTTGGCTCTCCAATCCTAGTCAGCTTGACAGAGCTATCGTCCATTGAAGTCAAGGATATAGGCTAGTTTATCAAGCTTTCTGCCTGGTTTTCCAGCGTGGAGTAGTCGTGCTTTAAAATGTGCAGCCCTTGCGCTGATCAACTTCTCCCTCCTTGGTTCGGAGGTACTTGATCAGTACAAAGACTGCGTTTCACCTGTGGCGTCACAACGGGCCGCTATGCGTGCTCAAGTAAGCTTTTGGTATGGAAACTACTACACTAACCTAACCTAAACCTAATCTACGGCCAATCGTTAAAAAATGAACGAATCTTTCAGCTGCCGGTTCAAGATCGTTATATAGACTGACAGTAGATATTACAAGTAATGGACGTCAGTCATATGATAGTTTGGAATTGTTTAAAATCGTTTGGGCACCAATCACGCGGAATAAGGAAGGTAAATTGATTGTAGGGATTACTATCAGTAAGACTCATTTCTAAAGCGCGTCACTCCACGTAGAGAGCTATGAAAATATGATCAGGATGATTCGAACGATTTTTTTTTTAAATGTACAAAACTTTGTGTTTTTTTAATTCAAATTTTCTAAAATCAATTCTCTCACTCTTGAAACAATAAGAAGTTGGGAGAGATGCTTTCCTTAAAGAAATGAACAAGAATTTATGAAAAGACCGGTGATTTCTCAAAAAAAAAAAAGTGATGACCAATACTTTTACACTCAAGAGAGTTTTGTAACCAGATGGCTCAAGGTCCGAACTAAACGGTAGTTGGCTTAAGACTATGCAACCAAATGTAATAATATTTCGACAGGCCATCAAAAACGAATATGGCCTGGCATTCTAATGAAAGATCTGAACATTCGTGTTGAGTGCCATTCTAGTCCATTTCTTTTTATTGTGCCAGTTAAAACGATGAGTTGGGAGCAATAGGCATCAGAATTGACTGTGTCCTGCAGCTCATAGTGGATAATTCTATCCCTAGAGGCCTTAACTATTCACAAACAGGTCGCAGATATATGAGAGCTATGAAAATATGATCAGGAAGATTCGAATAATGATTCTTTTTTTTTAATTGTACAAAACTTTGTGTTTTTTTAATTCAATTTTTCTAAAATCATTTCTTTCGCTCTTGATCGATACTCTACTATTTTTTTCTTCTCTCCTTAAATAAATATTTGATTATCAAATTATTAATAATTAATTACGCATATCTTATCAGTAAAAAAATTCTAAATATAAAAAAATAAGGGGAGTATGTCTACCCATTTATAGAGAGTTCCTTAACCCCTTCAATAAAATACAAATAAAAATGAAAAATTAAATTGAATTGTATAAAATACGATAAAAAAAATGCGATACATTGTGACGACTGCGAAATGTACATGAATTTTTCTCCAACACAACACAAAAAGAAGGAAGTAAAAGCAGACAGAAAAAAGAGAGAAAGAGAGAGAGAGAAGAATGATAACATGTGTAAGCACATGTTATTATCAACTCAACTCCCTTTATTTCAAACAGATCGCACAGTATGTGAACCCAACACATTCTTTATTCATATCCATCCAATCATTTAAATGACAGACAGAGAGACAGACAGAGAGACAGTTAAACACAGTCGGTTAACGCAGTTCAGTACACCACCAGTTCATTTGCCATTGCATGACAATGACGTTGATGTTGATAATAAAAATTATTTTAATAATGATGGTGACGTTTTCGATAATTTTTTCGATTTTTTTTTTATTCTTCAATAAAAATATCGATTTATTATTCCTTTAATTTTTTAGCATTTCATTATCACAGTTTGATTTCGAATTTGATTTTCAAACGTTATCGCTTCTCTACAAAATAATTTTTTGTTTCAATTTCTAAAAATAGTTCCCCCCCTCTTCCCAATCTTCGTAATGAAATTTGAATATCAAAATGAGTTTTAATTGGGGTGCCATATAATGACATACTTTTCAGGCTTTAATAGCTTAGTATTGGATCGTATAAAAAGTACGCGTGGATTTTCTCTATTGGACATTAATTTTAATCAGCAACACGTATATCACCATTATCCGTGAGTTTTTGTCATTTGTCGGGCAGCTTCTAATTCTATTGCTGTAGATCGCTAGTAGTAATCGATTAAATTGTAGTAGTTATCGATATAAATGTAGAATATTTGGTAAAAGGCATTAAACAGCTTTAAACAGTTGTTGTACGAGTTAACGCAATCGCGGTTTTACTAATGTCTCGCACGCAGAAATGTGTACAGAATCGGGTTTGTTTCTAAGGAAATAGACCTTTCGGTTTCACCCTGATTGCCCGATAACTACAATGTTTTCCGGGATCAGATTTACTCCATAGAAAAAGCTGCGTGGCGGATATCCACATGGACAGCATTTCATTCATCAGTGCTCTCAAATCCAACATGTTGAGATCGAAGTGCCTACGCAATTGCAATCGTTCATTGACTCAGTATGGAGAGCATCACGTCGAATTGATATGGGTCCGAACTCTTTGGGACATCAGAAGGAATATTTCTAACTACTAAGCTGTTATAAGGTCATCTTTTGATATAGTTTTTGCGCTTGGCGGCATACATCCCCCTTTAATTGCACTACCGAACTTGACATACGTATATGAAATTTAAGATCCGTTAAAAGAAATTGAAATCATGTGGACTAGAACCACGACTAGAAGACCATCCAAAATTCTTTTCTCCTGTACTTTATAAGGCTACTTATGAATACAATTACTAAGCACTGCATTGGGCATATGTTAGTGCACAGGGTCAACGAGGAGAAATCGGTGAAAATTTTTATAACTGTCATGCTCTTCGAGCGCTTAGACTTAGGTAGCTTGGTGTCTGCTTTTGTTTCCATGTTTCCAGTTTCATTGATACGTCACTGGTACATCTGGTCAATTTTGTCAGATTGGGTACCAGTGGCCCCTCGCGGGGACATTGTGGGTTGCAGTTTCTCACGAAGGGAAAGCAGAAAGCCAGTGATCTGAGGTTGTCACTTGCAGAATAACAATACTGCTCTGGGCTCTGTTTGTCGGAAAGAACTAAAGATCTTTGGACTTTTGGCAGGAATTCTGATACGAATGTAATTACGGAGCTCAATATGTCGTCGCCGTAGCCTAGTGGGTAGTGTGTTGGCTTATTAGACTCATGTATGAAATTAGCACCCACAATTTGGGTGATGTGAGAAGATGGATAGTATTCTTGACTAAAGCATTGTAATTAGCAAATAAGTAAATAGCATTGAACGTGTGTTTAAGCCTATGCAATATGCCCATTACGAGTCTATTTGCTCGAGGAAAAATGGATAATCGGTGCAACACTTTCTACGTAAATAGCCTGCTTTATGGGAAACTAAAAAAAAAGGCAGCAGGATGCAGATTGTTTTCAGGAACGTGAATTCTTTAAATTTGTAAGAAGTACTGGTGGAATCTCAAGGGCCCTAATTGCTAGTTACATTGCCCTGGATTAGGGTGGTGAAATTTTTAAAGCATCACAATGGGTCATAGGCCCTACAAATAAACTCGTGAGGTGAACTTGCAAGCAGCAGTTCATATAAAAGCATGGACTAATAATCATATGTAAGAACTGCAGAGCACAATATAAAGGGTCCGCCAAATAACTTTTTTTTTGAAAATGCTTAAAAAAAACTACTGAATATTTTCTCAAATTTCTTTCATTATTTGAAAGTACAATCCTTCCGGTTAATGATAGAAAATAATTTCATTCAAATGGCTGTCTCGACTGGCAGCATTAAGCACATTATCGATTGTGTGCAGCTGTATTTCACCAATGGCTTCACGAATATTGTCCTTTAAAGCGTCATTGCCTCTGGCTTGTCGGCGTAACACTTATTTTTGACGGCACCCCACAAATAATTATCCAACGGCGTCAAATCGCAGCTCCGAGGTGGCCAAACGCCATCAGCTCTGCGGCTGATAATGCGATCTTCAAAAACAGGGCGCAAAACATCGAGTGTAGCTTCGGCTGTGTGGCACGTAGCGCCGTCCTGTTGAAACCAAATGTTGCCAATATCCTCCTCTTCAATTTTTGTGAACAAAAATTCGTTCAACATGGCCCGATAACGATCGCCATTGGCTGTAACGGCCACTCCTTGCTCATTTTCAAAGAAAAATGGCCCAATTATGCCTCTGGACCAAAATCCGCACCAAACAGTGACTCGTTTTGAGTGCGTCGACTTTTCAATGTATGCGTGCTTGTTTTCTGTGCCCCAAATGCGACAATTTTGCTTGTTTACATGCCCGCCAAGATCAAAATGAGCTTCATCTGAAAAGATGATTTTTTTTGCCAAAATCTGCATCTTCTGGTGTAGGCTACTGCATGGCCAGCCGAGGCAGCCATTTGAATGAAATTATTTTCCGTTATTAACCGGAAGGATTGTACTTTCAAATAAAAAAAGATTTTTGAGAAAATATTCAGTAGTTTTTTTGTTAAAGCATTTTCAAAAAAAAAGTTATTTGACGGACCCTTTATTAGAAGCTGAAAGCTCTGCTTATCCCCCTAAGTGTTTTTTGCATGTGTAGATAACACTGACAGCATAGAGCATATTAGTTTGAATGTTCGGATCACAATAGCAAATAGAAAGTTGCAACTTTAATGTTTTCATACCTTTAAATGACTGTTTTGACGACAACATTTTAACAATTTTTCTAACCAAAAACGGAAAAATTGAAAAAATATGTACGGAATGTGGTACAAAAACGAAAAAAAAACTAAGCGAGTGTGACACTCATTTTATCAACTAACCAAGTGTCTTAACTGCCAGCACATTATGCTGATTTTGGTAATTGCGGTTTTCTAACTGGAGGCATTTACTACTACTCCCCCCCCCTCCCTTCGGCCAACTAAATATATTTCCTTTGATTAACCCCCCCCCCCCTCGCAGGCTTTATTATTGAAGCATGTGTGTGCGGTGCGGTGCGGTGCAATGGGTATGAATATGAGAGTTTTTTTTTTCTCAACAATTTTAGCAAACAGTAGTCACAAGTATTTGTGTTAGAGTGGCGCAGTAGCAATTGATAGTAGAGGTAGCGCTAGTGCTAGCACTAGTAGTTGGCAGTTGCCAGTTGTTGGGCTGTTGTTAAGAGTAGATGTCATACTTATTTAGCGTAAATACTTGTTAAGCTATGGTAACCAAATAGTCATACAAAGCGACAGACAGACGTTCATAGAGGCACGCAGACAGACAGACAGACTGACTTGCTAACGGCCATGGCTGGTAGTAGTTAGGCTGGCAGTAGTCTATAGACGTTTGTATTTGTAACTTTTTTTTTTTTTCGTTTTCCATTTTTGGTTAAAAGGTAGGCTTGATGTGTATCGTTTTGTATAATTTTTGGATAAGAATACCGGTTGGTTGTGTGTGCAAATGCGACATAAACAAAATGCTGCCAGGGGAAGCTGGTGATTGTTTTAGTTGTCGTTGTCGGTCGGTCTCTGGTTTACAAATTTATGTTTTTCCGATTAATAAATGAGTGAGTGAGTGAGTGACTGACTGACTAAATGAATGAATTTTAAATTCAATTCAAAACGAAATCATTCAACCCACCGAAAAACAAACAAAAAAAAAACCGCAACCTACCTACCTACCGACTACTAACCAACCAACCCACATTTTTTTCTTCTTCTCTCTTTCCCTGATTTTATGAATTTCTTCAGATAATTTTCAAGTCCATAATTTATGAATGAATTCCACTTGTTTTTTTGTTTTGGTGACTGAATGAATGACTGAATGAATGAAATTAAAATTTAATGACGACAAAAATAAGAAAAATTAATTTAAAATATTTCTTGCGGTTGCCTTGATAATGGCAAATGATTTCTTTACATTTTTTTTGCGTTTGATTCATTTTCTCAAAAAAAAAAAAAAAAAAAAAAAAACATTTTTGTTCACAGTGGGATTATTGAGAAGGTGCAAAGTATTCAGTAATTAAAATTTTATTATCACATTAAGAAACAATTATTGGATAAACAATTAAAAAATAATTGAAAATTAAACAAGCCAGAGTTGATTACGAAATTTACAGTCGACTGCAGTTCGCCATAAAAAAGTTTTTGCAAAAAATATATGTAATGTACCGTATGAATGCGTACAGGTAGTGGTTAAAAACTCGACTAATTAAGTTTCGAACCCCTGAAAAATCGAAAAAATAAGTGACTTTAATGTTCAACATCTAATCGATATGGGAAACCCATAAAAACTACAACCCACGAGGGTTTAACACCAATATAGGAAGGCCAGGAACTGTCACCTCATTCTTTGTAAAGAGTAGAAAGCAATTAGTAGAGTATCTAACCATCCTACTAGAGTGCTTAGTTTCCAGAAATCGATCTAGGAAACCCTTAAAAACTACAACCCACGAGTCTGAACAATAGGAAGATCAGGAAGCATCATATTACTCTTTAGAAAGAGTAGGAAACAATTAGTAGAGTATCTCACCAGTCTACTAGAGGGCTTAGTTTCTGGAAATCGATATAGGAAGCCCCTAAAAACCACAACCCACGAGTGTGAATACTAGGGAGGTTAGGAAGCGTCATCTCACTCTATAGAAAGACTAGGATGCAATTAGTAGAGTATCATACCAGTCTACTAGAGGGCTTACATACATACATAGTTGGTCATTACAACCCTTCAGTCAGGATAACGACCTAGTTTCTCACACCACTTATGTTGTGTGTGTTACTTTTATACATGAAAGGCGGGACCTACAGTTTAAAGTCGACTCCGAACTACAGATTTTTGATAATCTTTTTTCATTGCAATTTTATTTACTCTCAGAGTTTTTGCCAGAAATCTGCTGAGAGGAAGTCGCCGAAGAAATACTTTTTGTATTTTGTCTCGATGTCTGGCCTGTGGCTCGAACCCTGGCTTTATGTCTAAAAGCCAACACACTACCTACTAGACTACGGCGACTTCAGGGCTACAAGAGGACTTAGTTTCTAGAAATCGATATAGGAAACCCATAAAAACTACAACCCACGGGTGTTTAACACCAATATAGAATGGTCAGGAAGCGTTATCTCACTCGTGAGAGAGAGTAGGAAGCAATTAGCAGAGTATCACACCACCCTACTAGAGGGCTTAGTTTCTAGAAATCGACAATTTACTACCTGACTTCTTTTGAAGCGTATACCTGTCATAATTACTACAAGGATCCTGCATAAGCTACACTCAAACACCGGTCAGTGCTATCGTATACTACCAGATCTGTGAAATAGGCAGCAGGTTAGACTCAGAAAAGAGATTCACTTACATTTTCTGTGTATTTTTGTAATAAAATTTACTCCTTCAAAAATGAACGACTCAAATATTTCGGTGAATTTAATGGGCTAGGGTGAGATCAAATCAAATCACATACAGTGGGGTGCACAAATGAGTATATGTTTGTACTCTGAGCAATTTTAATTGCATAAAAATAAAAGTGTTAACGCAATTAAATTTTTTTTCCTTTTTAATTTAGTATTTAGTACTAAACAAAATAATATAAAATTCAGAACTAAGATGATCAAATTCTAAGAAAAAGAAAAAAAAACAATCAAGAGGAAAATAACTCGGATGTACTCAATTTTGCACCATTCGAAAATTTTAGGGAATGCGAATATTTTTAATATATAGACCAAAAACCCTTGTTATGTAAAACCTCATTTACACGACGTGGCGCAAATTCTCTATAATTTCTTTCGGAATATTTGTCCATTCCTGATGAATCCGTTGCCAAAGCTCATCTAAATTGGTTGGGGCTGATCAGTATTGTCCCAACCATCTCTTCGCGATTGATCACAAATTTTCAATCGGATTGAGGTCTGAACTTTGTGCTGGCCACTGCACTAATTAAAAATTTTGCTCACTAAGCCAAAATCGCCAAAATCGTGAAGATGAGTCTGCAAAATTCTCAAATAATCTCCTTTTTTCATAATGTTATTGATTCTTTGCAGTGGTCCGAGGTGCCACCATGTAAATCAACCGCATACCATGATATTTCCTCCACCGTGTTTCACCGTTACCTTAATATGGTGTCTTTAAATTCTTTCCCATGGCGGCGCCAGCAATATTGCTTACCATTGGACTGAAAGCGGTCGAATTTTTATTCGTCTGACCAGATCATATGTTTCCAGTCATCCACTGTCCAATTTCTGTGTTCTCTGGCAAACTTTTTACAGTGGCTTTACATTTTTAGCCAAAAGTGCAGGTTTTTTCTTTTTGACTGCTGAGGTATAGCCAATATCTTTAAGAGCCCTACTTGCCGTCCATCGACCAACGGTTTTCCCGATTGCGAATAAGCCTCCTTTGGGTGTTAAAAATTTGTCTCTTTTCATTTTTGTTAGCAATAGACGAGCATCTGCATTAGTTAGTAGTTTTTTACGACCTCTATCTTGAAGCTAGTGAACAATAGAACGTTTTTTGGACTCTGATGACTACTGACTGACTAACTCCAAGTTGTTTACAAATTTCCCTGATAGAATAGCCACTTCCAGTCAATGCTACAATACTATCTTCAGTTGATTTCGAGAGTTTCTTCATTTTTTTTCAATACAAATTGATTTTTGTTCGATAAGTTGCAAAAAATATTCGCTCAACGAGATTAAGTAAATAATATTACGAGTAAACTAATATTTTCTTAAAAAACAGTCAAAGTAGTGCAAAAACATGCAAAAATAAGGATAGTTTTTGATTTCGTTTTTGCAAACATATCATAAAATGGAGACGTGCAAAATTGAGTACATGCGAGTTGATTTTGCTTTGTTTGTTTTTTTCCTCTGGGCTTGATGATTTCTGTTTTAAATTTTATATTATTTTGTTAATTAATAAATGCTAAATTCTTTATTACTTTTAGTTTTATTCAATAACAAGCGTCCAAAATACAAACATGTACTCATTTGTGCCCCTCACTGTAAGTTCTATTCACAAGACTGAATAGCGATTGATTAATGAAAAGAGAGCTCTTAATGCCATGTATTACTACTACTACATACTCAGTAGATATCTCAAGTGGGGCCATTTTTAATCAAAAAAGTGTTATGGGTTCTACATTGGTCACGAGAGATAAACCACATTGGTTACCGCTCCCATAAAGTGTGGCGCTTCGATCTGCAAACATATTGTGCCAACAACTGGAGAGTATATGGAACAAATACTCCTCAATCCTCTTAAGTATGCATAGTTATTTTCTAACCAGGCCCAGTAGCTCTTCTCTTCGCATAACGAAAAGGAAAAATTTTTTGCAACGATGGTCTTGTCGCCATGGGATTTCGCTTTAATTTAAAATACATTAAAAGCGATTGGCATCGCGAAGAAAATATTTTGAGCCAGTTTTTTTTACATTTTAAAAACGATAAATTATTTCATTTCTGTGTGCGCTTTTTCTCTTTTAATTTTCATTAATTGTTTTCATTTTTTTTTTTATTTATTTATTAATTTTGAACAATAAAAACCACAACAACAACGACTACAAAATATCATCATTTAATTGGCTTAACAAGTGCCATCATCATCGGTCGTCGGTCCTGAACATTCAATTCACAGCCAAAGATGTTCATTTTCTTTCTTTCGTTTCATTTCGTTTCGTTTTGGCTTTCTTGTGAAAAATTGTTTTCAAATGAAAACGAAAAGAAATTTTTATTGAATGCAGCAGCAACAAACAAACAGCAGCTGCAACAACATTGTTTGCTTTCTGCGGATCAATTCAAAAAATTTTTTCTTCTTCTTTTTCTTGCATTTTTATGGGACAGCGCCAGCCTCAGCTACAGCCACAGCCACACTTTGTTGTCAGCATTTTTTGAAAAATAAATAAACCCCCCCCCCCTCCCCTTCCATGAAAGAGGCTTTCGTAAGGGGCTGGCTGTAAAGGTGGAGAGTAGTTGATGTGACAATTGAAGTGAAGTTTTTTAAATGATTGTCTTGAATAATGCTGCTGCTGCTCTTGCAATACGATGAAGTGCCACGTATTTTATTTGTCTTTATGCCAGTTCAGTTTGTCTTATAAATGTGTATGTATGTACTTGAATTAAAAACAATGATAAGAAGACCACTTACATGCTTAAATGGCCATAAAATGTAAATAATTTATATGCGCAATAAATATTAAAGGGTCCGGCAAATAATTTTTTTTGTTAAAAATGCATTAAAAACAAAACCTACTGAATATTTTCTCAAATTTCTTCTTTTATTTGAAAGTACAATCCTTCCGGTTAATAATGGAAAATAATTTCATTCAAATGGCTGCCTCGGCTGGCCATGCAGTAGCCTACACCAGAAAATGCCGATTTTGGCAAAAAAAAAATCATCTTTTCAGATGAAGCTCATTTTGATCTGGGCGGGTATGTAAACAAGCAAAATTGTCGCATTTTGGGCACAGAAAACCTGCACGCATACATTGAAAAGCCGACGCACCCAAAACGAGTCACTGTTTGGTGCGGATTTTGGTCCAGAGGCATAATTGGGCCATTTTTCTTCGAAAATGAGCAAGAAGTGGCCGTTACAGTCAATGGCGATCGTTATCGGGCCATGTTGAACGAATTTTTGTGCACAAAAAGTGAAGAGGAGGATATTGGCGACATTTGGTTTCAACAGGACGGCGCTACGTGCCACACAGCCGAAGCTACACTCGATGTTTTGCGCTCTGTTTTTGAAGATCGCATTATTAGCCGCAGAGCTGATGTCTTTTGGCCACATCGGAGCTGCGATTTGACACCGTTGGACTATTATTTGTGGGGTGCCGTCAAAGATAAGTGTTACGCCGACAAGCCAGAGACAATTGACGCTTTAAAGGACAATATTCGTGAAGCTATTGGTGAAATACAGCTGCACACAATCGATAATGTGCTTAAAAATTGGACCGATCGTGTAGGCTACTGCATGGCCCAGCCGAGGCAGCCATTTGAATGAAATTATTTTCCATTATTAACCGGAAGGATTGTACTTTCAAATAAAAAAAGAAATTTCAGAAAATATTCGGTAGTTTTTAAAGCATTTTCAAAAAAAATTAAGTTATTTGGCGAACCCTTTAGTATTGTTATACGAGACTGGAAAACACAGTGACCCCAGAAGATTTGTATTATATTGACGGTCCAGGCCTAATGTAAGGCCTTTACGAAATGCAACTTAAGCGGACACTATTTAACTTCAGGGTCCAATACTCCAATTGTAATGGTATTTCTGGCTGGAAAATTGTTGGGTAGTCACTCATTGCAGCCGTATTTCCCATCTTTTCCTTTGGAACCCATAGCCTGAATCATTTACAATTACCGAGAGGAGTACGATGCTTAGTAAGATCACGTCATTATAATTTAAAATCAGACTCTGTAATGAACTGCTCAAAAACCCTCTTTAAACGGCCACTAATCTCTTCAGGAAAGGTAGAGATGCCCTTAATCTTAGCGAAGTATAAAGTGATTTCTTATAGATCACGTTAGAAAACATTAAAATTGAAAACATATGACCCTCTCCTAAAGATACTGAGATCCTTGTATTCAAAAACTACCGCCATTGCACATGAGTTTATCTGCAATCCGTCTGTGAATTGTTAAGGCCTCTAGCGATAGAATTATTCACTAAGAACTGCAGGACACAATCATTTCCGATGCCTATTGCTCCCAACTCATCGTTTTAACAGGCACAATAAATGGAAATGGACTAGAATGGCACTCAACACTAATGTTGAGATCTCTCATTAGAATGCCAGGCCATATTCGTTTTTGATCGCCTGTCAAAATATTATTACATTCGGTTGGATAGTGTTAAGCCAACTACCGTTTAGTTCGGATCTTGCGCCATCCGTCTATTATTGGTTGCAGTGTCTGCAAAACTCTCTTGAGTGTAAAAGTATTGGTCATCACTTGGCCAAGTTTTTTTTATAGAGAAAGCATCGGTCTTTTCATACATTCTTGTTCATTTCTTTAAGGAAAGCATATCTCCCAACTTCTTATTGTTTCTGTGCTCTTGATTTAGTTTCATTAAACAGATATTTATCGGGAATTGTTCTACTTTAGCTTCATCTATCATCGCTACCCAGAAGCAAAGCTCTCTGTGACAGTGTTGTAGTTTGTTGTTTATAGTGGCGAGAAACTATTGCAGATCGTTCTACCATTTCTTAAGAGATGGCACTATCTGACCTCTCTATGAAGCTCGTTATTGACGATATCGTCTCTGAAGGGACCAGATGCGAAGTGACTTCTGCATGCATTAATTGAGCCTAAAATTGAAGTCCTTGAATTTTTGGAATTCGAAAACTATGATGAAAATTTCAGAAAACGTATTCTCATCCATTTAGTTGCAGTTTGTAGTCAAGCACTTTCCAACCGCTACTGCAATCCATCTCCTACATAATTATCTACAACGACTGAATTAAGAAGCCACCAAGAGAACAACAAAAAGAACATACGTTTACGTAATTGGCCATTACAACCCCTCAGTCAGGATTACGGCCTAGCTACTCACACCACTCATGCTGTGTGTGTTAATTTCATACATGAGTTGCGGGACCTACAGTTTAAAGTCGATCCCGAATGACAAATTTTTGAGAAACTTTTTCATGGCAGGTTTATTACTCTCAGAGTTTTTGCCAGAAATCTGCTGAGAGGAAGTCGCCGAAGAAATATTATTTTTTGTTTCATATTTCGTTTTGATGTCTGACCTGGGATACGAACCCGGGCTTTACGTCTAATAAGTCAACACACTACCTACTAGATTACGGCGACTTCTCCAATTCATATCCTACATAATCGTCTACAACAACGATTGAATTAAGAAGCCACCAACAAAACAACAAAAAGAACATACAACCCTTTAATAAGGATTATACGGTGTTCAGATATGCATCTTTATTGCGTAAATCGCAATAAACGCCATTATTGAGCTCAATATTTCATATAAAGTTTCAATTAATAATTGCGCAATAAATACGAAAATTGTTATAATATTGAGTAAAACTTAAAATGCAGCACTGTCATTAAGGCTTAGTTTCTCACACCACTTATGTTGTGTGTGTTAATTTTATACATGATTGGCGGGGGATCTACAGTTTAAAGTCGATTCTGAACGACAGATTTTTGGGAAACTTTTTCATGGCAATTTTATATTTACTCTCAGAGTTTTTGGCAAAAATCTGAACTTAAGAAAATAAATCGTAAAAACTCTTTATATGACCCAATAGTTTCTTTAGAATACTCTACATATTGTTAAAAAAAAGCATTGCTTATGTGCCCACTTAAATTCTTTCTTTAGATTTAAAAAAAAAATATAATCTTCCACTCTCTCTCTCTGTATCACACTCTTTCCCTCTTTGTCTTTCCCTGATTAAGACATATTTTTTTTTTCTAATTTGAATTAAAATATTCAATAAATTTTGTTTTCTGATAAATTTACAACCGAACAGCCACATTTAACCCACATGTGTTACAACACCAACAGCAACAACAACACCAACAGAACAGAGAGTTATTTTGTAATTTCTTATCTTGTACTCCCTTAAGACACAACCAGTGTACACAATAACAAAACAAGACAACAACAAACAACAAAAAAAAAACAAGAACATTGAAAATAAATTGATTTGAATTTCTTGAACAAATTTTGATTAAGAAAAACACAAAAAATCGACAAAATTTGTAAATATTTTAACACTCTGACCCCAAAAACTCCTCTCCTACTCTGACACTCTTTCGTTGTTTCCAATCTCGTTCTCTCTTTCTCCCTCTCTATCTGTGTATTTCCCTGGTCTCTTCTTGAAGACAGAAACAAATCAATGCAACACTTTAGAGAAACCGAACAATACAAGACAACTTAAGCCAGCCGGAGTATAGAAACAGAAAAGCATAGAGGGCCAGCCAGAGAGTCAAAGAGCCAGACGACTGCAGTAAAGTGTTAAAAGTTGTTTTTAAACCACATTTGCATTTTGGCATTTAACGCCCTCGCTTTAAGCCATAAGATAAAATGACAACAACAACCACAACAACAACAGCAGCATCACAATCAACAGAGACAACAATTACAATAACAACAAACAACACACAACAAAACAATTTAAAACAACATTTTTTTTTGCCTTAATAATGGTGACCATGCGTGACTTCAAAAAAAAAAAACAAGAAGAAGAACAAAAAAAATCAATATAAACAAGCATACATTGTAAAAAAAACTACAACAACGACAATACCAACAGTATTCAATACTGTAACGGAAATTTTAGTTCCTACATGTATGAGTGTATGAATGAATAAGTGAATGCGATTAC
Organism: Sarcophaga variegata; assembly: GCA_932273835.1. Taxonomy (NCBI): domain Eukaryota; kingdom Metazoa; phylum Arthropoda; class Insecta; order Diptera; family Sarcophagidae; genus Sarcophaga; species Sarcophaga variegata. The sequence continues at coordinate 16,218,806 of OW026359.1, read as the reverse complement.
TTGGTTGCTCTTTAACCGCATACACACACATCCGACACCATTCTCATACACACACAAAGAATTAATGGCCAGTCCAGCTGATATCACAGTGTTGTGCAGTGTAAATAAACAGAGACGATCTGTGTAAACAATACAATGTTTGTATACAGTCGACTGTATTTGTTCGTAAAAGTTCGTGTGTTCTTGTGTTCTTGTGACCATGTAAATGGCGTGTGTGAGAGTGTTTGTGTGCTATACTATGTAAATAATACAGTAGAAAAGTATTAGTTTAACCCACTGCCAACACAACACAGACAATTTGTTGTATTTGAGGGGGTTCAGCTTCACAGTGTCAATTTAAGTATTAAAACATAAGACGATTGCAACTTCAAATGCCTCAAATAAATTTTATTGTTTGAGTGTTGCATAAAAGCCACAAAAATAATCACCGTAGCTATAAAGGTAAAGGAACTCAACCTTAAGTTTAAAGAGGAATTATAAAGAAAGAAGAAGGTTTCTGTAAAAATGGGAAAACAGCTGCCAAATTAAATACACGGAGAGAGAGAGAAGTTACGAAGAGGTTGAAAGTTAAAGAAAGTGACGTGGTTTAGGGATTCAAATGTTTGTTCAAGCATCAGAGAATCGAATTCAGTAGATAATAAAAATCGATTTACAAAATTTCCTGGATCCTAGCATTCTAGCGCCAGTACTAAACGAAATCACTGATTTAACAACAAATATTAACACAGTTGAAAGAGGGAGAAGTGGTTACAGCGTGATGCTAGCCTGATCCTAGTTTTTTTTTAGTTTTTGTTGGGAGCCAATTATTTGCTGAAGTATTTCCTCACTTTCGCCGTAGTCTAGTAGGTAGTGTGTTGGTTTATTAGACGTAAAGCCAGGGTCCGAGCCCCAGGCCAAACATCAAAACAAAAATACAAAAAGTATTTCTTCGGCGACTTCCTCTCAGCAGATTTCTGGCAAAAACTCTGAGTGTAAAATAAAATTGCCATGAAAAACTTTCTCAAAAATCTGTCGTTCGGAAACGACTTTAAGTTGTAGGTCCCGACACTCATGTATAAAATTAACACGCACAACATTAGTGGTGTGAGAAACTAGGTCGTAATCCTGACTGAAGGGTTGTAATTATGCTCCTTGTAGAGCATAAGACCTCAAGAGGTATCTGTCATCGTGTTTATTCTTATTTTTTGTGATGCTTTTTACCAGGATTTCTCCAAAACTTCTAAAAACAGCTTAGTGAAGCCTGAAACTAGAATTAGACAACGTTCACGGAACGTACGTTCGTTTTTAGAATATAAAAAGCAATGAGAGCGATTACCAAGCTGCAATGTAATTTCAATAAGCATTTGCATAGCTTTTCATATTCTAAAAACGAACGTTTGTTCCGTTACGTTTACGTTTGGTTAATTCTAGCTTGAGACCCCTGCTGCGACTAAATGCGTGCTTTTTCCTCCTTAATGGTAATGGGCGTTATCGTTTAAAGGGCTCACCGACTACCATCTCTGTTGTATAGTTCTGCCATAATTATGTAATTAATCAGCCAGAGCCTGTATTTCGAAACGAGTGTAAGGGCGGCATCAACTCATCCCATCAGTGATTTATTTACGATTCTTGCAAAGCCTACTGCTTAATCTAACAAATCTAACGATCCAAAAACCCATCTTAAGGCGTCGAACTATGTATAGCTTGTGTCCTTACTTAAATCCAAGGGTCATAGGGGTCACAGATTCTATGATAATTTTCAAAAGTCAACCGTGCAACTGAACCTTGAGTTGCAAGTTTAAAGCCAATGCAAGAATCCAAAATAGGATTCAAAAAAAATACGAAAAACGATTTACGACCCATTGGTAGCACTAACACCAATACACACTATTTGTTCTGGTTTGAGTATAAACTTACATTTGTGTGTGCGTGTATATATGTATGTATATATGTATGTATGTATAGGAGGGTGTATGTGAGAGTGCAAATGTTAAAATAATTTTTAAACAAATTTTTGTTCAATTTTGTCTTCGTTTTTTTTTTTTTTGACACTGGCTGACTACTGCAAATTTAATGCGTGCACTGCATACTGAACTTTTTTGTTTTGCAAAAGAAGGAGGAAAGGAAGAGTGAAAGCACTTCTTAAACAAAATATATCCGAAAAAAAGGACCAGAAATCTGTATTTACAAGCATAAGAAATTTATCCAAAAGTATGTGATTGTATTGCGTCGTGTTCCGTTTTCATGTTTCCTTCTGTTATTTTTTTATTTTTTTTTTTTTTGGTTTAATTTTGGATTTGATTTGATTGGTTTAAAGCTGAAATTTGTTTCTGTGGATTTTCAAAAATTTTTTTTTTTTTTGGAATTACGAAACAGAAGAAATAGCTTCGTTTGCATGCATAAGGCAAGGCACAGAAGAATAAATTGGAAGTTTTTGCAAGCCTGACACGAGCAGAATTTTTCATTTAACAACACGATGATTTACCGAAAAAGAAATCAAATTTTCTTTGATTTTTCTTTGCTTGGATAGGAAGTACAATTAAATGTCAGCGATTTTGTGATCTTCTGGAATCCGTTTTAATTTTTGAATGAAGAACTGAAGATGTGACGCAGCGGAAATGAATTCCAGATAATAAAAAGAAAATTTTTGATCATTTATAAATAAATTTAAGAAAACTTTTAAGGAGAGCTGGATGTATTCTTTCTCCCAGGCAAATAGTGTGACTTTTATTACCCAGAGGCTACCAGTGGCTACATTGCAATGATCCTGACACCTGGTTGAAAAAAATCAGTGGTGAGATGTTTCTGGCGAATCTCCTCATTACTGACACATATTTTAAGTCCCTTGTTTTTCGATGAAGTGAGCTGTTTTCTTTAAATGGGAGAGCTGAAGAGCATTTTCCGCTGATATAAATAATTTACAAGCATTTCCCCACTTAGAGCATTTTAAAGTTCTTTGTGTATCTCTGAAGTAATAAAGAAAAGGAAATGAATAACTCAAATAATCCATCTTAGATTTCCATTTTTTATTCTTAATTTGCTTAAGTTTCTTCAACCAAATCAATCTTCAGCAAGTTATAGTTGTTTCTAGAATGATAGGGTTGCCATCTCCGCTTGAAAGAACTTTCTCTGTATACCTATGTTTATGCTGCAGTGGTGAAAAATCTTGCTCAGCGAGATGTTTTGTTGACTCTTTCTTAAAAGGTCAAAGGTCAAAGGTCAAAAGGTCATCATTGTCGACCTATTTTGGGAGGAGTTGGCAATATTATGAAGAAATTTTAATGTATTGAACACGTTGATGTTGTTCTGGTCATCAAAGCAATGTACGCACTGTCGCAAAGAATGCTACTGTAATTAAAAGTGCCGAGGATAATCCGAATTCGATAGCGGGCCTATCCTGCATATCTTTATGGCATAATTTGCATTTAGAATTGCATTTTCCTCCAAATAAAGTCAAACTTATGCAGCAAAATAAACCTGCTAATCATTTACAATGAAGAGGATGGACTATTTGAATGCCAGAACAGCAGGCTTTCAATGCTAATTTCTCGAACCAGAATTTCTTCAGCATTTTCCGATTTATTTCACATTCTGTGGTTTCGTCAAGAAGCAAAATTGTTGCTTATGGGGCTCGGAGAACCCAGAAGAGTTTGTGCAATGAATCGGAAAAATAAATGTTTGTTGCGTATTGTGGTCTGTAGGTGTCATTGCGTCATTTTTTTAATAATAAAGATCCGTTACTGTTATTTTGAGCACCAGGGCTGTATGATATTCAAATTATTTTGCCGTGCAATTAAAAATGATGAACTGAAGCTATGAACCCCACAACACTTCCGATTTTGGTGTTATTGCATAGGAAGTCTCCAGAAAGAGTAATATCTTTTGGACCTACGTCAAAGACCGTGTCTATGGGGATAATAGCAGGATTTCCAAACGTATATTTGCAATCGTAATCGTGTGTTGGCTTATTAGACGAAAAGCCAGGGCTCGAGCCCCAGGCCAGACATCAAAACAAAATACAAAAAGTATTTCTTCGGCGACTTTCTCTCAGCAGATTTCTGGCAAAAACTTAGAGAATATATAAACCTGCCATGAAAAAGTTTCTCAAAAATCTGTCGTTCGGAGTCGACGTTAAACTGTAGGTCCCGCCACTCACGTATAAAATTAACGCACTCAACATGAGTGGTGTGAGAAGATAGACCGTAATCCTGACTGAAGGGTTGTAATGGCCAATTATGTATGCATTGATCTTGAGAACTAAGGCCGTATGATAATCGAATTATTTTGAAATTCAATTAAAGATTACGAACTGAACGGCGTGTGGTTTCACTAAGACGATACCGTGAACCACACAACACGTCCGATTTTGATGTTACTGCATAGGAAGTCTCCAGAAAGATTAATTTTTTGTGAGGTTATATCAAAGACCGTGTGTCTATGTGGATAAGATCCCAACGCTGGAGGATTTAAAAACCGATACCTACACAGAAATAAGACAGCTGCGTAGAAGCAATCAATGCAATCGTAGATTTGCAATCGTTAGTAGAAACATTTCAAATTCGTTGAGACTCCTTGTTTTTTTTCTTGTATGACTTTTTGAATTTTATCCACTTATTCGTGGCCATAGTTTTTTTTCTTTCTTTTCGTCGTTTAATTTAAATATTTTCTCTTGATTCCTTTTAAGTTTAATTCGTTTCTTTTTTATTCTTTTAACGACAACGAGAGAAAAGAGGAAAGTATAGTGTTCTGTTCGTTTAAATCTCGATTTAAAGCCATGAATAGTACAAATAGTGTGGCTGGCGTTGGTGTTGGTGGTGTTTTATTTTTTTTCATGTGGCTTGTCGGCGTCAATGACGTGCAACTTTTTCCAAATGAATGTTTCAAGTAGTCGTTTGGCAACGTAATAAATGTACTCCCGACACTTTGGTTGCTGCATCCATCCATCCACCACCACCACCATCAAGAAACAGATAAATGCGCGTCTGACAATGCAATTGGCAGTTACAACAGCATTATGATGACCACCGCCACCATTATATAGTGACTGTGGTGGGCAAAAAAGCAATGAAGTTTATCTACAGCATCATCAACTGCATTATCATTATCATCCTCATAATCAGCAGTTATAGCAGTTATTGTTAGTGTAAAAAGGCCATTAAAAAAAGAACGGGAATAAAATAATCCATTAAAATTCAAATAAAGTCTCGTCGTATTCTTGAGGATTTCTTCGTTGGTTTCTTTTTGGATTTTTTGTTTTTTTTTTGTTTTAGGTTTTATTTATACGCCCCACCATCATTATTAACACTTTAAGGCACATGTCTCGTCTGGTGAGATTTAGTTGACTATGAATTTATTGTTTATTTTTATTGTTGTAGTCGTTATTGTAAAGGGTCCGTCAAATAACTTCTTTTTTTTTATATGCTTAAAAAAGAAACTGCTGAATATTTTCTCAAATTCCTTTTTTTATTTGAAAGTACAATCCTTCCGGTTAATAATGGAAAATAATTTCATTCAAATGGCTGCCACGGCTGGCCATGCAGTAGCCTACACGATCGGTGCAATTTTTAAGCACATTATCGATTGTGTGCAGCTGTATTTCACCAATGGCTTCACGAATATTGTCCTTTAAAGCGCTAATTGTCTCTGGCTTGTCGGCGTAACACTTATCTTTGACGGCACCCCCCCACAAATAATAGTCCAACGCTGTCAAATCGCAGCTCCGAGGTGACCAAACGACATCAGCTCTGCGGCTGATAATGCGATCTTCAAAAACAGGGCGCAAAACATCGAGTGTAGCTTCGGCTGTGTGGCACGTAGCGCCGTCCTGTTGAAACCAAATGTTGCCAATATCCTCCTCTTCAATTTTTGTGAACAAAAATTCGTTCAACATGGCCCGATAACGATCGCCATTGACTGTAACGACCACTCCTTGCTCATGTTCGAAGAGAAATTTCCCAATTATGCCTCTGGACCAAAATCCGCACCAAACAGTGACTCGTTTTGGGTGCGTGCGGGTTTTGTGTGCCCCAAATGCGACAATTTTGCTTGTTTACATACCCGCCAAGATCAAAATGAGCTTCATCTGAAAAGATGATTTTTTTTTTCCAAAATCGGCATCTTCTGTTAGTCGATCGCAGGCCCACTTAGCGAAGCAAAAACGCATTGGATGGTCAATTGGCTTCAACTCCTGAACCAATTGGACTTTGTATGGCGTCATACCAAGGTCTTTATGCAAAATTCGTGAATTGATGTTGATGTGGCGCTTCATGCACACTTTCTGCCACAGCAGCAATATTCTCGGGTGTACGTACCGTTTTTGGCTTTTCACGCTTTGGTTTATCGATGACGATGCCAGTTTCTTTCACTTCTTTCACAAGATGACGGACATACGGAGAGCTGACGGTGCTTCTCTTCTTCCAAAATCCGTACGCAATTTTCGCACACATTCTGCAACATTACCATGATTTTCAAAGTAATGTCGCAATATTTCCCAGCGTTGTTCAAGCGTATACACAACCATATTCGTTCAGCGGAAGGATAAAACTAATTATCTGTCAAATCAGACATGAGCCAAGTGTTACCATTCTCGAAATAAGCACTAGTTGAAAAAAAAAAACGTTAGATGGCGGACCCGATAGTTGATGTTGATGTAGATGTTGTTGTGAGTCATCATTCCCCTGCGTTATTTCTTTCAATTAAATTGTATGTTGGGGTGTCTGGGTTGTCCTCTGTTGTCCACTATTTTTATTGGTCCACAGTTGTGATCATTTTAATGAAATTTTCTGTTGTTTTTTTTTTTTTGCCCCGTTGTTTTAATTGTTTGTATATTTTTTTTATTAATTTGTATTTCTCATAAATACAAATAAACAATTTGTTTGTTTAACTAAATGCACATAAATAAATAAATATTGAAATTAAATTGTAATTTTATACTCTAAACGCGACAATAAAATTCTCTCTGTGTGTATATAAAAATTGTTTGAATTTGAATTTTTAATTTTTTTCATTTTGAAAGATTTCAAGCCGAGGTTTTGTTTCTAAAATTTTTTAAAAACCTTGTTGTTTAGCATCAAGAGTCGTTAAAGACTGTGTTTTTTTATTGCATTGTTGCTGTGTTTATTTTTTTTTCCTCTTGTTTTTTACACCATAAATCAAATCAAAGTGTGTTTAATAGTTAAACAAATAAAACGTCATTTAAAAATGCTTTTCAAAAGAATTTGACAGAAGGCCTTGAAATTATTTGAAAGCGTTAGTTGCAGTAGTTTAAGGAATTCAAAACGAAAAATAAACTTTTTCAAGAACTCAACTGAGGTGAGTTAAAAATAAGGTGTGTCGGAAAGGCAAAATGAATTTTTCAATTTGAAAGTTAGAACTTAGAATAGCCATGATACATACACAATTGGTCATTACAACCCTGCATTTAGGATAACGACCTAGTTTCTTACACCATTTACATTGTGTGTGTTAATATTCTACATTAGTGACGGAAGCTACAGTTTAAAGTCGACTCCGAACGACAGATTTTTTGAGAAACTTTTCTTGGCAAGTCGTGTAGTCAGTAGTTAGTGTGTTGGCTTATTAGACGTAAAGCCAGGGCTCGAGCCCCAGGCCAGACATCAAGACAAAATACAAAAAGTATTTCTTCTGCGACTTCCTCTCAGCAGATTTCTGACAAAAACGCTGAGAGTAAATAGAAAATCGTCATGAAAGGTTTCTCAAAAATCTATCGTACGGAGTCGACTTTAAACTGTAGGTCCCACCACTCATGTATAAAATTAACACACACAACATAAGTGGTGTGAGAAACTAGGACGTTGTACAATGGGTCAATTCGACCTCCGGGTACTGTATTTGTCTTAATTGACAAGTACACGTCCTCTAACCTAACCTAACCTTTCTTGGCAATTTTTTATTTACTCTCAGAGTTTTTGCTAGAAATCTGCTGAAAGGAAGTCGCCGAAGAAATATTTAAATTTCGTTTGGTTGGAGATGTCCAAGCTGGGGTTTGAACTGTGGCCTCACGTCTAATAAGCCAACACACTATCTACAAGACTACTGCGATTCCATAATCCCTGCGCTGGACTTTTGACTAAATATAGTGCTTAGGCCACGTTCACCATCTATCAGTTGCATTTGCGTAAAACATTATGCCAACTGAATACGGTCGCCGTTGCCGTAGTCTAGTAGGTAGTGTGTTCGCTTATTAGACGAAATGCCAGGGTTCGAGCCCCAGGCCAGACATCAAAATAAAAATACAAAAAGTGTTGCTTCGGCGACTTCCTCTCAGCAGATTTCTGGCAAAAACTCTGAGATTAAATTAAATTGCCCTGAAAAGTTTCTTTAATGACCAATTATGTATGTAACTGAACACGGACTTAATCTTCGTATCGAATAAAACTGGCCTCTTACTTAAATTATTATTACAACTCGTTTGCTGGATTACAACCTAGCTTCTCACACCAGCCATTTTTGTGGGTGTTAATTTTGTCCATGAGTGATGGGAGCTTTAACAAATGCGCCTAAGACCTAACCTAAATGTGACTTTAGCCTTCAAGAAGGGTCCGTCATCTAATCAAACCTAAACCAATACATCCATAAAAGAATAGTGATTTGGGAAAACAGTACTAATGGTTGGCGTACCTATAAAATAGCTTCAGATGATGGAAAAAAACACTCATTACAGAGACTTGGGACATTGTGGTTAAAGGAATTGGGCAAGGCAACTCACCAAAACATTCCGATTGTCCCGCTAAAAACAAAACTGTAAACTACTGCTATCCAAGAAGTACTGAAACACTTACTACAGGTTTATTGTAGCATTGAACGAAGCACTAAAGTAAGATCCCATGTTGTGCAGCCCTTGCGCTGACCAACTTCTTCCTTTTCTCTGATTTTGGTGGAACATGGTTAGTACAGGGACTGCGTTCACCCGTGGCATCACAACGGGCCGCTATGCGTGCTCAAGTGAGCCTTATGATAACAGAGCTACCACTCCGACCTAACCTAACCTAAGATCCCATGTGGTAGTGGATGCGTAAAATATATCCGATCTGGCAGGAAAGTGATCCTCCCCGGGGCATAATGTGCCCTAAAAAGCAGACTCAAGTTATTTAGTTGTGGCGATGATGATAATTTTAGCCGAGACCTAAACATGTTTTCCCCACCTCCCAAATGAGTATGTAATTAACCTGATTTTGCTATATTCTACCGATTTTGTTTGTCACCCTCCTCTCCCACTGCTTTTCTTTTCACCACAACGATATCTTTTTGAAACCTTTTTCCATCAAAAAATATGTAATTATCCCTCTATTAGCATAACTAAATTTCCCTTCCGTACATAATAATAGTATTTAAGAATTGTAGCCTCATTTCCCGAGCTATTCAAAGCCAATTTATTCAACCATCCGCCAACAATATCCATTTACACACGGTGTACGTACCTAGCAGCAACAGCAGCAGCATCAAGTTTTTCATTTTTATGGGATTTCATCAACTGGTTTTACAATTTAAATTAAAACAACAAAAGAAAAAAATTAGAACTAAAGCAACAACACCAAAAGAAAAATACTTTCAACAAAATAATGGGAACTGGAATATCAAAATGGATAAACCTCTACACGAACAACAACAACAACATCAGTGGGAGGGGGGCTACTTGAGCCAAAACTACTTAAACGGTTGCGCTTGAATGCTTAGCAATGTCAATAGGAAAAATGAAAAAAAGAAAACACAACAACAACAACAGAAAAGGAGGGAAAAAACGGAGGAAAAACTCTGGGAAAACTGTGGCAAAAACGTGCTGACATAGACGGGCTAAAATGAAAAACAAACAACGTTTGGTGTTGGCATTTATCACAGAGCAACAGAGCTGTACAGGAATTTAATCATGGCAACGGGATTTAGTTTTATTTGGGAAAGAGAAAAAATTATTTTGAACTCAGCAGATGAATCCCATCTTGGGCCCAAAGAGAGTTTCCCTCAGAAACGCACCGCAAAATTTATTAGACATCGATTCATTAGGGTGATGCATATTGTCAATCGATACAGTTTGAACTACAGCATCCAGCGAGTTAAGTCGCCAATATTGTCATCAGGAAAGATTTTATTCTTATCCGTGTTGAAGTATTCCGGGTAACTGCAGAGCTGATGAATTTGCCAGGCGGGGCACGACCATAGAACTCTCCGATGAGTTCTCGAATCTGGGTATACCTATGAGGGCCTGCAAGCTCATAATTGATAATGCGATCGTCGATTCCGTCAACGACAGGTGAGCGGCTTCGGACACGGGTAGAACGGGTCGTAAAATCTGGCCAAGGCTGGATGAGGGATGAGTCTACTTAAACTCCAAAGAGGCGCACTCAATGTAGTTGTCGTTGTCATTACGAACGCATGCGAGGCGCATTGGTCTTGGACACCTTGTTAATGACTTCTGCAGAAGCTGCAGAGATGAGGAAAAAAAGAGGAGACTGTCCCTCATATGCTGGGTACATGCCCGGCTCTCTGCCAGAGGAGAAGGAAGTACTTGGGTACTTACTGCATGGATGATCTGGAGGAACTGTCAAGGATTGTCATTGGCAGCCCGAATCGCTTCATCAGGAGCTCCGAATCGTTTCGAGACTAGGGGATAACGGATGATTGCGGTAGCACAATGGGCCCAATGCGGCCTAAGTGAGTCCATCCAAAAATTTGTCTTGGATGGGCAGCCACCTCTACCTACCTACCTACCCGTGTTGAATTCATTTGCAGATAAGCGTAGCCTCTGCGCATACCAATAATGTTTGTGGACTCTGTCGCACTGTACCCCACACCACTATGAGGGTAAGCGAAAATTTGCAGCATGTGGCATATAGCACAGGTTCATAGGCACTCTCTTCTGAGAACCTCCTGAGGGTGCAATCCAATTTTCAAAGAAAACACTTAACCGGCCTCACAAAGTGAAAGGTGCAGTCAGGTACGGTCGTAACAACGGAAATCAGAGGATTGATCGGATGAGTGGTCAGAGGATTGGTCATCTATTAGAGGAATGCAGCATCGATGGGAGATGCATCATAACAGTAGGCTCATGCTCAGCGAACTGGATTATTATATCACCTGCACCGATTTAAGCTACCAGGTAGTCTCATGTGTCTAAAGGACTAGAAACAGTGGAATATTTAACTTTTGAGTGCCACAGATTCACCGTGTGGCTGAAGACCAATCGCTGAAAGTCTAAGTACCGAGATTTACCAATCGGATGAGATGTGAAATGCCAGCGGACTGTTTGAGTTTCACAGAATCGAGATGATATTAAAAAAGTTACTGGGGAGCTCGTTTTAGGAAGAAGATAATAAAGCTGAGGCATGACACATAATCGTTGGGTCTGGAAATATCTCAACTTCTGACTAGGAGTTGATTTCGGTTGGTGGAAATTCCACACTATCTGAGGCGCCAACTGCTTAATCCCTCATTAAAAAATTAAAAAGTCTCCCTATGTCCACCAGCAAGCCTACACGCAATATCCCGTGAGAATAACTCGTGAGACAGACATGTCCTTAAGATCAATTTCCATCAGGTGATGGGAAGTCGCCGTAGTCTAGTAGGTAGTGTGTTGGCTTATTAGACGTAAAGCCAGGGGTCGAGACCCAGGCAAAACAAAATACAAAAAGTATTTCTTCGGCGACTTCCTCTCAGCAGATTTCTGGCAAAAACTCTGAGTGTAAAATAAATCTGCCATGAAAAAGTTTCTCAAAAATCTGTCGTTCGGAGTCGACTTTAAACTGTAGGTCCCACCACTCATGTATAAAATTAACGCACACAACATGAGTGGTGTGAGAAGCTAGGCCGTAATTCTGACTGAAGGGTTGTAATGACCAATTATGTATGTATGTATGTATGTATGTTATGGTAAAAAAAAATAACTTTCGTAGCTGACTTCACATACAAATGCCTGTCGAAGCTGGCTTAGCAAAAAACAACGACATTTTCATTGCACTTCACCCTGACGAGTATAACATGACAATGCGTAGCCCTAGCGTTAAGAAATTACCGGTTGTGAGTGTTTATCTTATTTTTAATTAGAATTTCTCAATTTCTTAAGCGATTTTATAATTCTTGTCAGCATTTCATTTGATGAGGTACTTAACGAACTAATTTCACTAAAAACATACGTTAGCCAGGTACACTCCCTGGGAATACCCATAACAGGCAATACAAAGTATTTAAATGAGCTTTAGGGGATCGGGGGAACGAGTGAGAGAGAGAGAGTTGATGATCTGTATTCTGTATTCATTCCAATTCAAACTATTGAATAAAATAAACCACAAACGCAAACAGTCAATCAATTAGTGACACAGTTATATGGACGGATGGACGGACAGACGGACAGACAGACAAACAAATTCCATTTCAATTGCAACATTAAATGGGACAAAAATAATTACAATTCCTCACTCAAATGAACATTTCTGCAATGATGGAATACAACAATCATAAGACGGCTAACGATAGAGAAAGCGAAGACAGACTGGGGAGAGAGAGAGATGGGCGGGTAAAAGGGGAAAAAATCCAATCAAATAAAATGAATGGGTTTGTCAGTTGAAATGGAAAAAAATGTATGTGTCTGTACTTATGAAATGACATTTTATCACTTCCTGACATACAAAACAACATGACACGCCCCTTCAACTACGGCACGAAAGCCGATACGTGTCCTCCCCGTATAGTTATCATCACCACTAAATACCATAACGATTTGCAAGGCCTGTTTGGGGGAATGTAAAGAATGTCGTTGAGTTTTTTGTGGTTATTTTGTCTTATGGATGATAGCAGAGTAGCTCAAATACAATATAACCACCACCAGCACATGCTGCTTGAAGTTTAAAGAGTGTGTTTGGAGCACACGTTGTTTTAATTTTTTTTTCTTTTTTTGGCACTTGGTTTAACATGCCAACATTTTGTTCATTTACTGCAGCTACTCTAATGTCTCAGAGGTACAGTTTTTTTTTTCTTCTCAGTTTGACGTTTTTGGCAGGGGCAACATGCTGGGAGTCTAGTTAGGAAAAGCAGCGTGAATGAATTTTTTTTTTAACGAAAATCAATTTTTGTTTATTAAATTCCGCTTTTCTATGCCCCCTCCTACCACCAGTAATAAAGTTTATTTGGATGAAAGAAATACTTTATGATGCCAATTAGGGGGAGAAAAGCAAATCTTTAGAGTTTTCATTTCAATACAGTTTTGAAGTGGAGGCACAAGAAATTAAGAACATCCATCTCTGCTAATAAACGGTATCCCTGGCGGAAGAACTGTTTTACACAGATGGATCTGAAATCCATGGAGCTGTAGCTTTTGAAATTTTACCGAGGTTGACTGAATTGAGTATATCAGGGATGCCGCGCCAGATTGCAAAGTTTATCAGGCTGAACAGTTTAATATCGTCTCCGGCGTTTAGCAACATGCAAGGAAATGTAAAGGAATCCATTTTAGTCAACATTTTACTGATAATTTACAGCGACAATCATAATCAAAATAAACTATAATCATATCAATAACTTAAGCAATTAAACTACGTTACTTGAGAACTTTACTGAACAGAAAACTGCCCATGCCGATATTATTTCCAAAGTTAACATGTAATATGTATAACCAAAGAAAATAAAGTATAAAGAATGTGCATTTTAACATATTTTGGAATATTTTTCAAAAATATTTCATGACGTGGGGGGAAAGATAGAAGGGAAGGATACAGACACCAAGAGCGTAACAATGCGTTGTTCTCATCGTGCGTTTTTGTTGTTTGACCAATTTTTATTTATTTTTCTGGTGTTAAAAACAGACGTCGGCACCAATGTCCCTCAGGGGAAGAACACACATAGGACACGAACATCAAGAATGTTCGTTAAAAAGAGCGTAAAAATCTTGTCAGCTTTTAAAGAAGAAGGTGCATGTCGCTTTTTTCAAACTTCAATTATACACCCAAAGAAATATCACAGTAGTATTCACTAATATCAATGAGAAATGATTTCGATTTTTGGAAGAATACTTGCCAAGTTAAATACGGTGTCTTAGTGGCTGAGTGCAGTACAATTTTTCTATATTTTCCGATCACATATACATATCATTGGGTTAATAAGTAGACTTGACATTATTACCAACAATTTTCCTCTAGGTTAACACATGCCTATGGTTATGGATTAGTGAGTGAGAGAGAGAAAATAAGTTGAGAGAATTTATTTATTTACAGCCATACAAAAGTGTTAGTAATATACTCTATTTTTATTTTCATTTCATCAACATACATATGTAAAGCTGTCTATCTTTGGCTTAATAATTTTGGATAAATAAAAATAAAATAAAACATCGATTTTATTATTAAAAGAACATAAAGCTATCCATCTTTGGCTTAAAAATTAGGCCATGTTTTTTAGATAAATAAAAATAAAAAAATAAAAAACCATTTTTTATTAAAAGAAAAAAAAAAGAGCATTCCAAAGTATTTAAAAAAATTATACTATGGGACAAAATAAAAAATAAATTAACACAAAATATTCTTCGATTGTTATTCTGAAATAAAATGATAAAGCATCCGCAGCACATGTATTCTTGTCGCATTCTGATCGACAACTAAATCAAAAAACACAAGAATACATACACATGTACATACGTACGATAAGAGCAAAACATTGTTATGCTCTTTGTTTGTGTTAATTTTCCTTCTGTCTTCCTCCCTCTCATCAAGGAATGATTTTTAAAAATATTTTGGTGAGAGCGGATCGTAATGTTACGACCCGCCATAAGAAATTTTACTTCTACATGATGCGTATTCTTTATATCCATATTCTTTGGTATAACCAATGACCTTTAATTGAATTTAAAAGCGTTTTAATCTTTTTAACCTAACTTTAGTAAAGGTTTTACGTTTGAATATTTAAATAAATTTTTTTTTTTTTGTAAATTCTAATCACTTCTATAGGCACTTACCAATTAATATTGATGGCTCCATAATGCGTTTAAAATTAAATTAATTCTGGATAGAAGATATATGATGGTGGTAATAGTAGTAGTTGTTGTTGCTGGGATAGGGGAAATATTTTACGTTTTAAATTCAAATTTAAAGAATTTAAATAACACAGGGTTGTATTTTAGATATAAATCACTTGTCCATTAGAATTGTTTTAAATAAATTCATAATGAATTTATTTTTTCTTTTTTAAATTCAAAACAAAAATTATAAAAAATATTTTTAACGTTAAACACAACAAAAAAAAAATTAAAAATTAGGTATTAACTGGAAATAATAAAGAAAAAAGAAATTTTAAAATTTCATGATTTTTTCTATAAAATAAATATTAATTTTTTTTATTTTATTTTTATTTATTTTATTTTTTTTTTTTTAATATTTTTAAGCATTTTTTCTTTTTCTTGTTTAATTTTTATTTATTTTTTTTATTATTTTTGTTTGTTTTTTTTTATTAAATTTGATTTTTTTTTTAATTTTTTTATCTAACACTTGACGTCATTTGTATTTAATTTCAGAAATAAAAAACTTTAAACCTTCCGGTTTTTTTTTAATAAAAATGAAAATTTTTTTTTCCCATTTATTTTCATATTAATTCTTTCGTTTTCCTCTCTTTGTTTTTCCTGTCCATAAACTAAAACAAATAGAACAACATGTTGGTAAACAATTGCATTGAATGACGGACTTAAGTACACAACATAACAACAGTCACCATATGCATTGGCAACGTTACAACCACAAGCACCTTAAAAAACAAACATACGGCATCACCATCACCATTTACCATCACGCACAACCTCAAGAAAATAAATACATGAAGAAAAAAAATTTTTTCATTTCACTTTATTTGCTTTACAATTCAATATTTATTTTCTCAAACACACACACACATACCCACACTAGCACTAAATTCACCCATCGAAGGCTTACTTGTTTATTTATTCCCCTCTTTACACTTTAAAACAAAAGCAACAATAACGTGCTATTTTCCATAAAAAAACGAAAAAAATCATTTTGTTTACATTTAAGTACTCTACTCTATAGCACTTGTAACAACAACAAATCTTAAAAAAAAAAGCAAAAACAAAAGAATAAAACAAACTCCGCGCTCTTTTACATTTAATGAGCCCATCAAAAATGCTGGTAATAATAGAAACAACAACAATTAGAGTATTTCACTTAAACCACAATAATAATTTATAGTTGTTGTTGTTGTTGTTTGTTTGTTCCGTGACACTTGTTTTTCAATTGCGCTTTTTCTATTCTATTGTTGTTGTTTTTTTTTCTTATACTTTGTGTGTGTGTGTAAGTGTATGAATGTGTGTTTATTTTTTTTATTCTATCTTTACTAAGCAGCTTCATATTGTGTGTTGTTTTTGTATTCGTTGTAAAGATCAAATTCTGATTAAAATTTTGTTTCTCATTATTTTCGTTTTTGTTTTGTTTAATAACAAACGTGGATTTTAAACACACAAAGGCAGACAAACAGAGAGAGAGAGAGAGAGATAGAGAGAGAGGGCGTAAGTGAGTAAGCATAAAGAGTAATTATATTATCATTTACAGTTCTAACTGTCGCTCTCTTTACAATAAAATCCCAGTGTTTAGTGTAAACATTTATTGTGTAGAATTTATTCGTTAATTATGGAAATGAAAAATAATTATTTTAAAAAGTTTTTTTACAATTATTCTCTCAGCTTTAGTTCTCACGGTAATAATAAATAGAGATCGATCATAAACTATTAATTATTCGTTTAATTTAGTTGACAAAAATACAATTGCTATGACGAATTTTAAGAGTTTTTTTTTTGCAAAAAAGGACGCCAATTTGATTGTGAAAAAGCCATGTGAAAAATGTGAGTATTAGGTACGCTTTAGGGTTTGAGAAAATCATTGGATCGTTTTTTCCTTTTTCGAAAATGTCCCTGAAACAATCGTTGCCTTAAATTTAAAGAAGTATGACAACAAAATCGCCTGCTCTTAGACGTTTTATCCACAGCGTAGGACCAAATTAAGAGTTTAGCTGTAGAAGAAGGCAAGGTAAAGTAAAGAAAATGTGGTCAGTTCTAAGGCGGCCTTTGAAATTGTAACCATAGTGGATTTCTTCTGCTTTCTCGTGATAATCACAGGCTTCCTACTTCAAGAAACCAAATAAGCTTCTTCAATGAGAATGTTAGTGGCTTCTGTTCACCAATGTGTATAGCAACTTTTATTGCCTAAGCCGCTGTCCTATATAGGTATTTGGTGATCTAGTACACCATTGATTCCTCTTCCACACTGCAGAAGAGCTATTTCCATCTTCTTCTATAGGAAAGTGTACTCTCCTTGCATCAAACCAGAGCAACTTTGTCAAACATTTCCTTATCGTCGCTCTCAGATACATACTTTCGATTCTGAAAAAGTTCGCCATGACGTTTTCTTCTTGAAAATTTTCAATACAGAGAAGAGAAAGGAAAAGTTTCCTTATCGTGTGTGGTCTACCGAGGAATTTTTTATATGCTTAGGCTTCTTTTGTTGAACTTTCAGACGTCCAGTTACAAAACTAAGCGAGAAGATAATTTAATTTCTGTACTTACACAAGTTAACGTACTTGGCACTTGATCTAAAAACACTACAAAGAACGCCCTCTAAATCTAACAGTGTGTCCGAATTTCCACTGTAAATCGATAATAGAAAGCAAGTACCTAGTAGTAGATAAATTAAAAATCAACGTTAGTAAACTGCTAACCAAGCAAAGCCTACTGCAAATGCTATGGCTGCAGCTAACAAATTATTCTCGTAGTTACTCGTAATGACTTCCCTTGAATTTTATATAAAAAACTTAATGAGTAACACCATTAAGGTTTTAAAAAAATTATTATTTTCTTAGAAATTAATCACAAAAAAAAACAAAACTTTCTAAAGGTGAACAAATTTATAAAGAATTGGTTTTCTTGGATTAATTAGTCACTCTTTTAATTTTCTTGTGTTTATTAACCACAGAAAAAGAAAAAATTAAAATGCATATGCGTGCCTATTATTTTTCTGCATAAAATTAATTCAAACTGCAAAAATTCTGCATTAAATTCTAATAAAAATTTAAAAACAGCAAATATAACCGCAATTTTTTCTGTGGTTATTCACCAACTTTACTAATCGAATGAATATTTTATTCGTGGTTTGCAGCACTTACGCACACTTTCAGTTACTCTGTTAAAATTGTCCATGGGACTTATAGAAAATCCTTGTTTTTTTCTTTTGTTCTCCCTACAAATGCATGATAAACATTAAAAATATTACATAGGCCGGTCAACCACAAACAACAAACCAAGCAGTATAACAAACACAAAAAAAAATTATGTAAATAGCAGACAGACAACAGAAAAGAGAAGAGATAAAAAGAACAAAAAATAAATAAAAATAGAGAGAATAGGTATGTAGAGTAGACAAACACATGTTGTTGTATAACTCAAGAATAGTAACACAATCAAACAAAAACAACAACTATATGTAGAAGTCTACTTAGATAACTGGTATTAAAATAAAACAATAACAATAACATTAAAAAAATGTAATGACACAAAGCAATAGCAGAATAAACATGGCAACCTTAACGAAAAAAAAAAAACAAAATCGTATTGAAAATAACCGATATTGTTACGAAGAAACAGAACGAGAGTACAAGCGTATAACGCTCTCAAATAATATTAAAGAAGAGAAACAAAAATTATTCTCTTGTTGTTGTTGCTAATATCAATTGTAACAAAGCATTGATGGGATAGCAAAAATAAAAATTATATACGTATCGTGTGAAACACGAAACCTTAAGAAGTAAAAATCAAAAAAATCGAGAGAGCGAGAGTGAGAGTATGGAAACATATTAAAACCATAACAACAAATCAATATTCAATAAATAATGAAAGTAAATTAGAAGAGTATATCACATGCAAAAAGCAATATACCTACCACTACCGGCAACAACAATACTTTGTAATTACTTTAATACAAAAACACTAACAACGAATCACAGGCAAAATAAAAACAACAACACTCACTGTAATAAATGTTATTAGAGAAGCACATAAAAAAAATGAACAAAAACAAATTGCCCAAAAGCCTGCAATTTCTCTGTATTAAATTACCGCAGAATTTTTTCCCTCTCTCTTTATCATACCAGCAACAGTCGAGTTGGTGAAAAAATAAATTCCAAGAAAGGAATTTTCTTATTCTTTTCTTTCTCTCCAGTCTTTTGTAACATTGTAAACGCAAAAGAAACATTTCAACAGAAATTCTAAGGTTTTTTGTTGTTGTTTTTTGCAAAAAGAGAGCAAAATGACAACAACATCGAGTTTATTTTACTTTTGTTGTGTGTCTCTTGTACTTTATGTTTTTAATGGCAAGCCGATTAAAAAATGTGTGCGATATTAGGCGGCTTGTTAGGGAGCGCTACACTAAAAGTAAGATTTTTTTTATTATCCTGTTTATCATCCGTTTGAAAAGTTTGAAGGAAATATAATCAATTTTTTAATTAAAAACATTTTTTTGATCCATAAAAGATTATTTGTACAGATGATTTCTGTGCTACACCTATGAAGGTGGCATTGAAAATTATCAGCGCTCTTTCTGCTGAATATGACTCAGCTCCTCTGTGGGATTAAGACAGTAGTATAGAAATAAAATTGAAAATTCTGATAAAATTGGAAACTTTCAAGAACTGCATGAAACCACAATGTATCTCCTTGAAGAGTTTAAAATAAGAAAAGTGCAAAAATGGTGTAAACAACATAATCAGTGACTTGATGCATTTTTCAAAGACGGCTATTATTGCTCAATCGATCATTACAACCTCTTCTAGACCATATGGGATAATGTGATAATTGTTAAAGGAGGAAATGTCTCTGGGATTAGGATCGTTTATGATTGCATATGATAACCTGATTTAAGATGAGTTAAATGACCAGTGCAATATTCATGTGGTGCTTTTGTTGCAACAAACTTCCAGGGGTATTTTTTATATTGGGAATCCCACTGAAAGCCTGAAAGCTTAGAATCTTTTCCATTCATAGTTGGTAAAGTTAAATGCAAAATTTCAAACCTGCGTAATGGTCTATTCCAGACCTGCGTAATGAATACAATGTTAGGAGCAAAGTCTTCAGAACACTTGGAGTCATGGATAATGGTTATATTCAATAGACTATGGCTGTAACAGCATTTACCCGTGGGATTTCAAAATTTTTTAAATCAATTATGCTGTAAGACTATCCATTTTTTTCGATAAAATGTTGTAAAATCTGTACACTAAACAGTGAAAGTAATCACTTCTAATGGGCATTGTTATAAAGAAATGAAAATATTTTTTAAATTGAGCAAAAATTTTAATTTTCTTTAACAAAATTGCTAAATTTCCCAATAAAATTCTCTGCTTGGTGGATTCTACCCTTAAAACACCGTCTAATACATACTGTAGTGGTGCCAAATGTAACAGTCTTGTCTATTCTCTTTGTACTTATACAGGGAATTAACCGGTTCTTGTTACTTCGTTCTCTCTGCCATTGCTATTGTTTTTTGTTCGTTTGTTTCTTGTTGTTGTAGTTTTTTTTCTTTTCTCATACAAAAAAATTTGTATTGAAAAAAAAGAGTGGTCCTAAGAGG
Source organism: Sarcophaga variegata (assembly GCA_932273835.1). Taxonomy (NCBI): domain Eukaryota; kingdom Metazoa; phylum Arthropoda; class Insecta; order Diptera; family Sarcophagidae; genus Sarcophaga; species Sarcophaga variegata. The sequence continues at coordinate 16,198,206 of OW026359.1, read as the reverse complement.
TGTGCAAAAGATGGAATGAGAGAAAGAGAGTATGGTGTATGGCAATGCATTTAACGGCAGTAACTTTAAAACAATTCTTTAAAAAAAAAAACAAAATGAAAAAAGAGAAAAAACAACAAAAACTATTTTTGTTATAACAACAGCAACTAGTTATTGATTTACACGAAATTGTTATTGTTTTCTATTTGCTGGTGAGTTCAAGGTAAAGGTTTTCAGTTTTTGCCTCTTTTTTTTTGTCTATTGCAAACAAATATTTGAAAACAACAACAACAATATAGGCTGACTAATAATTTTTTTTGAGGCTTACACACACATACTAATAATAAAATAAGCAACAGGTGAAGTAATGCCGCTTTTATTTATCCATTTACGAAGAGCGGAACACAAAAATTAGCAATTATTCCGTTTGCCGTTTATTTGTTGTTATATTTTCTTAAATATTTTATTTTAATTTTACTTATTCTTCTTCTTTTTTACAAACAAATGACGCCTTGTTAACACATCTATACACACAAACACACACATTTAAGACTTTTATGCCGATATTCTTCAACGCTATATACACACACTTTTCATTACTTTTTATTTCTTCTTTTTCTCTTCTTTTTTAATTAAAATTTTACATTTCGCTTGTAATTAATCGTTAATTAAACATTTTTAATTGATTTTCCTTTGCTTTTTTCGTGTAAATTTTAATAATTTTCCAAATTTCTTCTCGCTTTTTAACCGCTAACCGTCGTGCACTTCTTTTATTACCGTATTTAACCGCTTTCTATTTCTTTTTTTGTATTATTTTTCTTCTTTGTTTCTTTACTTTTTCAATTTTATTGTTGTTGTTTCTCTAAACCGCAAATTAATGAAAACAAAAAAAAACACGCTTTACACTTTACTTACTAAGAAAACAACGTTCGTTTCGATCGCTTGCTCGTTGAGAACTAAACTTGATTGTTGAGCATTTGATGTAGAGTGTGGTGATATTCAAAACTCCAATTAGTGTTTCATTAAGTGTAGCTCTTTATAAGTACTCTCTAAATCGCTCTCTCTCTCTCTTTCTCTCTCGCTCTATGTACAACACAACTCTTTTCTTTAGTGCTTGTGTTTTTATTAAATTCTGATAAGCCCCCTCTCAACAAAATAAACATTGGTTTGTGTCTAGGGTTGGTTGATGATAACGTTCACTTATACATATGTTGCTATTAAGCAATACTGTTGTTCAGCAACTTTATCAGTTTATTTAAAACAAAACAGTGTGGCAATATTGTTTATTTGCTGGAGTTTTTTTAATGCAATCATGGCTTTAAATTCATCTTATTCCTAGTTGCTAAAAAGCAAAGATAGGCATGTTGCATATCATTTTTTAGGAAATTAAATCTACTTTTTAAAAATGTCAAGAAGCATGGGCATACTTTGCCTAAAAATTTAAAAAAACCTTAAAAACAACACAACATTTTTAAAAATTCTAAACAAATCCCAAAAGTGCTTTCAAAAATACCCAAAATAATAACAAAATTTTAAAAGCTTTTCTCATAGAAAAATTTGGCAACCTTAACGGATATTAAAAATACTCAACGCCCTAATTAATTCAATATTAAGAGATTTCTTGAAGCCCCTGTAATAGTAAGCCCTCTAGGAGGTTTTCTTGATATCAGTTTCCTTCATGTGCATTTGCATTTGTTTTTAAATTTATTTCGTTTTTTTTAAGGCAATTAAAAATGTAAACTTTTTTCTTATTATGATGAAAGTGTTGACAGTGAATTAATTTTTAATTCTTTATCTCTCTCAGTATCTGTTTCTGTTTTTATCTCTTTATCTTATTTAATAACAATTTAAGATAAAAGAAATATTTTTGAGGTCATTTTTTCATCATGATTTTAGATATTTTCCATATGTTCGTATTGCAATCTTTTAATTTCTGTCTCTTTTTGAGGAGTTTAAAAAATAAATTTTAAATAATTAAACAACAAGAAATTAAAACGAACTGTTTGTTGTTGTAGCATAAAGACTCAGTTTTTATTGGAAGAAAAACAAAAATACAAAATTACAAAACCGTCTGTCAGACAAATATTTGCACAGACAATTAAAAATGTTGTAGGCACGTACATGCATTAAAGAACAGACATCAGGTGTAAACAATGTTAATCCAGTACATGTTGGCACAACGAAAATCAAACCTATAAAACTCTCCCACTTATCTCAACAAAGTTAGGGAGACATAATGAATCAGCCCAAGAAGGAAGATCTCACTGAATTAAGAGACCGGAGAGCTATACCCTGCAGACTAAGCTTATTTATTTATATGAAACCATTTTCTTTACAGTTTTCTCTCTACCTCGTTTAAATATTATGAAATAATTTATATTTACATTCACGTATAAAACATATTTCTTTTTAATTAAACAAAGCATAATAAATTCTAAAACTCTTGTTTAAATAAAATATGAAAACAGAAAAAAAATTTTAATTTTATTTGCTTATTTACTCACTTATAAAGTGACGTCTATACTCGTCATAGCCCATAAGCATGGGTGCAGGTGGTTGATACTCGATTATACAGTGACTAAGGTTGACATAATCGTAATCATCTGTATCCGTATTATTATAAGTTTCATTATAATGATAGTCATTGATATCATATACACGAGAATCGTCACTAGCTGATGGTTGTAGCATATTTAGGAAAAAATTTCACAATATTTTTTATTTATTTTTTTAGTTTTTGTTTCCACTACGTTAACAATTTTAATTTAATTTAAAGCCTATATTAAGGCATATAAGAATGGTGTTTTATTTTCTTTAAGGATTTTAAATTTATTCTGAATTTATTTTTTATTATTTTTAATGCAAACATATGCTCTCTCTGTATGCTTTTATGCCTTTTTTGGTATTATTTTTGCTAAAATTGTGGTTGAAAATAAATTATTTCGTAACACTTTTGTTGCCAACTTTTATTTGCACATAAATTTTGTTGCCTAATTTAAGGCTTGTGGGCAAACATAAACACAAATAACAATTTTCTTAGAATTTTTATGTTTTTTTGTGGAATAATTTATATTTTCTTTAATTAATTCAAAATTATTTCTTTCTTTTTCCTGTAGAATAAGAAACTTCTAAAAAATGTTTCTGCAACTTTTAACTTTTGTTTTCTTCTTCTTCTTTTTATTCACATCTTCCACTCAAAACTTTAGCTGTGAACTCACTTGCACGCTTTTTAAGATGCGACTATTTTTTAATTAAAAAAAAAACCGAATAGAAAATTTATTTGAAAAGTAAACTCAAGACTTCTCGCGTCCTCTCTCACCTAATTAGGTGAAAAAAGTTAGCTGCTATTGAGTTCTATCTTTATTATTTACTAAACTAAACCCGGCGTGCTTCGCAAAGGTGGAACCATAAAATCAAAATTCGTTCTAGAGCGAGAACTTTTATGAGAAGGTGAGAGCCATCATATTTTTCCAGACTCTTAAATAAAAGGGGTGAAAGGGATGATGACATTTTCACGTACCATGGCCCGGATTAAATTAAGTACTTTACTGAGAAGCTTCAACTCCTCATTACATCAGAGAACTAAGGTCGGGTAGCTACTAGCTCACACCATTATTCTGTTAACTATCAGAAAAGATTTTAATTGTACCTGCAGAGTGACAATTCCTCAGCATTTAACTTACTTGAGTGGTCATTACAGTAAGACCCCGCTTAACGCTGCTCCGCTTAATGCTGTCTCAGTATTACGCTTTAGTATTGGGATTCCCTTAAATCGCACACTGTATTGATACTTGTTGTATATGTGTGAAAATGAAGCGGCCACCCACCAACCACAAGCGATGCACTATATAGCGACGGTGTATACTATGTATCTCCTTCAACGCTCTTTTGTTAGGTTAGGTTAGGTTAGGTTAGAGTACGTGTACTTGTCAATTAAGACAAGTACAGTATCGGGAGGTCGAATTGACCCATTGTACAACGTACTAGTTTCTCACACCACTTATGTTGTGTGTGTTAATTTTTATACATGAGTGGTGGGACCTACAGTTTAAAATCGACTCCGAACGACAGATTTTTGAGAAACTTTTTTCATGGCAATTTAATTTACTCTCAGAGTTTTTGCCAGAAATCTGCTGAGAAGAAGTCGCCGAAGAAATACTTTTTGTTTTTTATCTTGATGTCTGGCCTGGGACTCGAACCCTGGCTTTACGTCTAATAACCCAACACACTACCTACTAGACTACGGCAACTTCACGCTCTTTTGTTAGTCTGTGCAGAATAAAGATTCCAACTGTATTTTTCGAAGTTGCAATCACAGTACGAACGCTGTTTCGTTTAGCGCTGGAACTTATTGGAATGTATCCCCCGCGTTAAGCGGGGTCTTACTGTACAACCCTTTGGTCATTTCTTCCATGAGCGGTGGGAGACATATTTTTGAATAACTTTTCATGGTAATTTTATTTACTCTCTAAGTTTCTGTCAGAAGACTGCTGAAAGGAAGTCCCCTAAGAAATAATTTTTCAAATTTCGCTTTGTTCGAGATGTCTGACCTGAAGCTTGAACCATGAGCTCGCGCCTAATAAGCCAACACACTGCCTTCTAGACTACAGCGACTTCACGCCTTTCCAAATTGTAAAAACTTTCACTTGAAAAATGCTAGAAGACTTCGTTAATGTAAAAAATGCTGTCAAATGCAAAGATTTTGAGAATACATCCGCTCTTTCGAAACTATCTGTGAAGACTATAGTATATGAAATCGAAGAATTCCTATCCTTTCTCAAAGCCTGCAGAGTTTTGTCTTCCAGACCATTAGAAACTGAAGAAATTCTATTTCGTAACAACTCTTTCCCTTTAGGACTTTCTTTACCCGACAGCTTGTGCTTACCCAGCAAAATCCAGTTTGGAAACGAAATCCAAATTCAAATTCCATCAGAGATGCAGTAAGATTCCTCAAGATGATGCTATGACTACTGAAATATTGCCAGCAAATTCCAGTTTGGAAACGAAATCCATCCATTCAAATTCCATCAGTGATGCAGTCAGATGCCTCAAGATGCTGCCATAACTACTGGAATATTGCCTCAAGAAGTCTGTTGATATCAGCCAGATTGAGCTCTAAGCCGAATGCTACGAGATGTGGAAATCAATAGGCTGTTAGACAGTGGTGTTGTCGAGCCGGAACGCTCCGGAACGTCGTTCCGGTACTTCCTTTTTGGACAGGAACGCGTTCCGGAACTAAAGATGATTTCTGATATCGAGAATTGGCTGACGTTTTGACAAAAAAAAAAAAATAAAAATATTTTTTTTTCTAATTTTTGACGAATTTTTATATGTATTTTTATAAACAAGGGTCTGAACCGAAACCGAACCGGAAAAAAACCGGAATGAACCGGCTTATGTTTCCGAACCGTGAACCGGAGTCCGGAACGTTTTTTTCTGCTGAACCGGAACTCGACCCGAACCGAAACAAATAAAGGGTGTTTTTTATAGAGGTATAGAACCTTAAGTTGCAATAAAACAACGATGGATTATTCGATTGACATGAATTTTATTTATCCGAAAGATAATCTTGTGGCATTACATTTTAAATATGATTTCTGGCATATGACCGCCACGGCTGGCGCGGATGTAGTCCAATCTGGACGTCCAATTTTCGATGACTTTTTCCAACATTTGTGGCCGTATATCGGCAATAATACGGCGAATGTTGTCTTCCAAATGTTCAAGCGTTTGTGGCTTTACCGCATAGACCAATGACTTTACATAGCCCCACAGAAAGTAGTCTAGCGGTGTTAAATCACAAGATCTTGGAGGCCAATTCACAGGTCCAAAACGTGAAATTAGGCGGTCACCAAACGTGTCTTTCAATAAATCTATTGTGGCACGAGCTGTGTGACATGTTGCGCCGTCTTGTTGAAACCACATCTCCTGGACATCATGGTTATTCAATTCAGGGATGAAAAAGTTAGTAATCATGGCTCTATACCGATCACCATTGACTGTAACGTTCTGGCCACCATCGTTTTTGAAAAAGTACGGACCAATGATTCTACCAGCCCATAAAGCGCACCAAACAGTCAGTTTTTCTGGATGTAACGGTGTTTCCACATACACTTGAGGATTACCTTCACTCCAAATGCGGCAGTTTTGTTTGTTGACGTAGCCATTCAACCAGAAGTGCGCTTCATCGCTAAACAAAATTCGCTTATGAAAATCTGGAATAACGGTAATCTCGTTTTGGGCCCATTCGACGAATCTACGCCTTACTTGATGATCGTTTGGCTTCAAATCTTGCACGAGTTGGATTTTGTAAGCACGCAAACCAAGATCCTTCCGCAAAATCTTCCATAAAGTGGATGGACCCAGATCAAATTCCTGTGCTCGATGGCGGATGGACTCATTCGGGTCTTCCTCACTGCTACGCTCTACAGCAGCAATAGCTTCTTCTGTACGCACCGTACAGCGTCTCTGGGGATGCGAGTTATGAATAAGAGTAAACGTGGTGCGAAAACGTTCCATGGTTAATCGAATTAACTGCTCTGATGGACGATTTTGTTGACGATAAAATGGACGTAGTGCGCGATACGTTTTCCGCACAGAACCATTATTTTCGAAATAAAATTGCACTATTTGCAAGCGTTGTTCAGGCGTGAGTCTATTCAAACCAAACCAAACCAAACTGAGAATAAATCACTTGACAGCTGTTAAATCAGTCGCCATCTTGAAAAGTAATGCCAACTTAAAGTTCTATACCTCTATAAAAAACACCCTTTACATTAACTGCGTCAGCATGGCCTCATGTATGCACATATGTATATCAAATGGAATCGTTGCATAAATACAAGTATAGGGGCCCTGTTCCCCCGATCTCTCAGCATAATAGTGAGTTACTGTTATAACTTTATTTTGCTTTTCGGCAAACGAACAAACAAACAAATTTCTTTGGCTTATATATACAAAGTTTTGTATTTTTTTTGAATAAATTTTAAGGCCTTTAAATAATTTCTATTTCTTTTAGATTCTTTCTCTCTCGCTCTCTCTCTCTCTCTCTCACTCTCTTTCTCTAACTACACTACATTACACATGTTTTTAGTGAAAAAAACAAAACCAAGGAGAAAAAATTCTTTATTTTGTTGACTCTTGTCTAAAAAGAGTAAAATTTTGTTTTTATTGTTTTTGTTGTATTGTTTTTCTAAGCTGCTGTATTTTTTTTAAAACGTTTTTGTTTATATTCATTATCAATTTAGATTTTTATTTTTACTAATTTGTTGTTGTCTTATAATTAAAAAACCACAAAAAAAAAACAATTGTTTAGCAAGACAAGAACACAAAAATTTATTTTCTGTGCATTTTTTTTTTTTTTTTGTAGAAACTCTCCTTCTCTTTCATATCTTATCGCAAATAACTAAGAAAAGTAAATATTTTAGATTTAAAGCAACAAAAAAAATTGAAAAAAAATTATAAAATTTTTAAAACCTCTTTGAGAGAGAGAGAGGCAGAGAGTGTGATTGGAATTTGCAAAAAAAATTTCTGATTAGCGTTGTATGACAAATTGAAAATAAAATTTTGTTTTCACTCTTCCAATAAACTTAGACGAGTTCTAAAAACGGCATATTGATTCTCAGATTACGGCCGATAACTATACTTTTGAAACAGTCAAGGAATTTATTTATCTTGGCTCCGCCGTTACCACCAAAAATGATGTCAGTCTGGAGATCAAGCGCAGGATTACTCTTGCCAACAGGTGCCACTATGGTCTCAATATGCAATTGAGTAGCAGAGATCTCTCTCGTACGACTCTACAAGACACTCATCCTACCCGTGCTTCTTTATGGCACAGAGGCATGGACCCTATTAAGAACTGATGCAGCAGCCTTGAAAGTGTTCGAGAGGAAAGTCCTACGTAAGATCTTCGGTCCAGTAAGAGTTGACGATGATTTCCGTATACGATCCAACAGTGAGCTGTATGTGCTCCTCAACGACATTGACGTTGTACAGCGTATTAATATCCAGCGGCCATGTCGTTCGAATGGAGGAGGATGCTCCGGCGAGACGGGTATTTGATGCGGGAATCTGCGGAAGTCGGCGAAGAGGACGACCTTGTTGGAGGGACCAAATCGAGGAAGCCCTGTCATCGATTGATGTGACCAACTGGCGTAGGCGCGCAAGAAGCAGAGGCGCCTCGAAGGATGTGTTGCGGCAGGCCGAAATCCGTTAAACGGGTTGTTATGGCCAATTAAGTAAGTAAGTAAGTAGAGTTCTAAAAACACTTTTTAACTAAGCGAATATTTCTTTTGGATTTAACAGTCTAAGTTATCTGCATCGTTCATCGGGATGTTATCGAAGCCTGCGACAATGGGATCTATTGCATCACAATAATTTCTTTCCCAACCCTCTACTCCTCACACAGTTCAGGGTGTTCGATGTCTGTAAGGATAACTCTACTTCCTACTGCAATTCATGAATGCCGCACATGTTACAAGTTTGTATTGTGATGATTCTTCCCCCTCACAACAGATTATGCAAAAAAGATCTTGCAACCATTTCTATTGCGCACGAAAGTCTTACAAGGCTTTGTTTTAATATCAGCTTACTTCTTGACAATCTGCTACAAGATTGCAATCTCTGCCATTTGTAAATACCTAGCAAAAGTTACTTTCAAACCCGTTTGGATTGAGTAGAGTTCTCCGTCTCTTTTTCCATTACCTCTTTCGCTTTGTATATCCTTCTAAACATCTCTTTTCACTTCATAGCATTTTCACATGTCTTGGAATCCAGCAGTCCCATGTTAACGAGCCAGACTTACAGCCACTGAGTGCTCGGATAGGCGGCTTAGATGTCAGATATGTCAGGTCGTCAGCACTTTCTGCTCAGTTTGAATTAAGCAAGTATTTCAATGCCATAATTTCTAATTACTCAGAGTTTTCTTTTGCAGAGTTTGCTGTTCCACAAGAAGGATATTTGAGGAGCAATTTGATTTGTTAGTTAACGATGCCATCTAATGAATCTCCTGTCAGAATTAGTTCCCATTATCCTAAACATAGTCTCCACAGCTTTGTCCTTCAATACCATATGTTACGATCTTACATCCAAAGAGTCTGTAGGAGATGTGTTCTTTACCACAGTTTTGTTTACATTTATAGAGATTTCGAGAAGGCGAAGTCATGAACATTCGCCTTCAAAGACATTCATCAGACTGTTTACCCTGCCATATAAAAGGCAAGAGCAAGCAGGCGAGGTAGGAATGAAGTTCAGTCAGTCTTGTGTGAAGACGCGCGATGTTTGAAGAGAGTAATCGTAGTTGGAAGATCTCCGTTACAAAGATCTATCGAACAATTGTCTTGTAATTGTTATTGTTTATGCAAAGGGTATAAACACAGGAATAACAAAAACGGCAATTGTTGTTGTTTACATAAAGTTGTGAACAGTAAAACTAAACACAATTTTATTTTTATTTTATTTTCAATCTACGAGGAGCTCATATTTTAAACGTTTTTAAAAGGTAAAAACGTAACAATACATACAATTCATCGTTCCGTTGTTTAAGTATTTCTTGGATGTTGTTGTGTCGTCGTAATCTAATAGGCAGTGTATTGGCTTATAGCCGAGAGCCCGTCGTTTAAATCCCCGCTCAGATAGCTCGAACATAAAAGAAAACATGATCAAAATATTTCAGCTGTCTTCTGGCAAAAAACCTCTGAAAGTAAATAAAATGAAAAGCTTCCCAAATCTGTCGTTCGGAGTCAATATGACTGCAAAGTCGGTTTATTTATTCAGAATGGGGTTTGCCTCAAGCCCAACATGTAGATTCTGTGATTATTATAATGAATTATCGGAAAACGTTCTTGAAACCTTTCAGGGATTAATGCATAACAGAAGAAAACATACCAGATGCTGGACAGGGAATTGTTATTGTTGACACTGGGCAACATTCTGCAATTTGTCAGGGCAATAGGATTGGAGGAGTCGTTATAGGGATACCCTATAAAGTTTAACTGCAAATAGCATTTATTCACAGAGGGTATATGATGTGTAAATTTAAGTGTAGGCTAAAGGATGTATACACTTATACATGTACATACTTATACAAGATAATATCAGCTGAAATTTATATACCATACGTAGTAAAATACATGGTGATTTTGTGCTTCTAGGTATACTTGTATTAATGGGCCGACCAATGAAAATAAGAGGGCAACGTTTGTAGATGGAATGCAAATTTTTTTGCTTTTTGACACACACCTCGTACTTTAATATTATTACAGTTTGAAATATTGAAATTGAAACATATTCAATTTCTATTTTGATACGATAATTATTATCGTAATCTTTGTATTCAGTGATGCCTAACGATCGTAATTAAGCAAATCTGTTTAAAAACCATCACAATAATTTTTTTCTCTTTTTAACGCAGAGTTTATTTGCAGTTCAAAAGCTCAACATGACTCTGTCTAAGTTAATAAAATTTCAAATAATTTTTATTTTCATTGTATTGTTGCATCAACAACTGTTTAGTGTTGAGGCAATGACAATTAAATTTACAAACTTGGTTTGTAAATCATACGACACCGGTTTTTGTGAATTCAAAAACTGTCAACTGAAAGTAATGGGGCGTGATAAAATAAGCGCTTCTGCCCATTTGAGTTTATATCAGAAGCCACTCGATAATATAACGGTATGTTGGTGTAGATTTAAATGCAATTTTTTGATTTTTGCTTTACACAAATTATTGATTTCAACAGATAAATGGCGCCTTTTTTGTTAGGAGCTCCTCTCAACGTTATAATCCGTATTTGTACAATCAAACAATCGATTTTTGTAAATTTCTCAAGAATCAAAATTCGTTTCCATTTTGGAAAATTCTTTACACAATCTTTATGCCTTTTACGAATGTAAATCACACCTGTCCCTTGGATGTAAGTATGTACATACATATGTATTCTTTAAATGGATTTTCTTTCACACGACTGAAGTCTCCTATTGTTATTAGATGCCAAAGGTTTTGAAAGTAATAGTAAACTACTTATCATATTTATTTATTTAATTTTCTCTTTTCTTTCAAGCATGACTACATGATTACTGTACGAGTAGCGGCATATAAGGTCTACGGACTAGAAGTTCGTGGTTATGTTCAATTAAAAGAATAACTTATCAGCTGATATTGTTACACAATAAAGTTTAAAACTCGAGTTTTTCTTCTCAAATTCAAATAAAAACATTGCTTTCTTTTGTCTCTGAACTTTTTGATTTCTGGTTCAAACCAATTAGCATATTTCTGAAATAAAACAAAATACAGTGGACTCGCGAAAACGTGAACACTCGAAAGTGTGAACGTCTCAGAAATGTGAACAAATTTATCTTTCCACAAAGTATTCTAAAACGTGAACAAAATCTGAAAGCTCTAAAACGTGAACACTTTTTTATTTGTTGTTTTTTATCTGTTTTTCACTGTTAACAAGCGTCGGGGACTCACAAACTAAATTTACTGGTAATTGGAAAATCTAAAAATCAACGAAGTTTCAAAAACTTTACTTGTCCAGTGAATTACAAATTCTCCAAGTCAGCATGTATGACATGTAAAATCTTTTATGACTGGTTTCATCAATGTTTTGTTAACGAGGTAGATTTCAATTGACAAATTTAAAACTGAAAACTTTGTTATAATTTTTGGCTTTAGGTTACTGAGTTCTTGACTAAAAAAAAGCCCTTCTTTTAATGGACAATGCCCCTTCACATCCGGCTAAATCCCAATTGATTTCTGATGACGGATTCATTTGTGCAATGTTTTTGCCATCTAACGTCACATTGTTAGTTCAGCCCATGGACCAGATGGTTCTCAAATAACAGAACTGTATTATAGAAACATTCTCTTGGCATTAGTTTCTGGAAAACAAACAGAATTGTTAGATTCTATTAGGATGTTAATTATAAAAAATGCATTTAATCTTTTTGGCTCAGCATTGAGTAGAATTTCGCAACAAATAATTAAACATTTGGACAAAGATTACCCCGATGATAATATTCCCTTAAGTGTTTTAAGAGAGAGGATACCTCCTTCAGAAATAAGACAGAAGTAGGAAGTATTGAAATTCAGGATACCGACGATGATGGTGATTCATTTATATTCCAGCCAGAAATTACAGTTAAACCCAAGGAAACTGTAGAAGTTTTTGATAAGGCTTTAATATGGGCTGAAAAAAGCTTTAATATGGTAGACCAAAGTGACACTAGAGTGCTGAGAAACTTCAAAGAAAAAGCTCTGTTAACCCTTTCATGCCCGATGTTGCCTATAGGCAACATTGTAAATTTTTGTTCATAAATTCCGTAATTTTTAATTTTTTTAAAAGTTTTTTTTTTGCAAACAAGCTTGGTTAAAAACGTGTAAAACCAGAATACGTAGGACTCTGAATTTAATATCACTTCATATTTAGGCCATGACTAACAAACACATGTCCTTAAAAAGATGTTAGCTCTGGCTCAAAAAATTCGGCCATGAAAGGGTTAAAGATGGCTAAACAAAAAACTTCCCCCAAAAAATGACTGATTTTTTCCTTTAAACTTTATTTGACTTAATTATCCAAGGGAAGAAATGTTCCTATTAGTTTTAGTTTATTTTTTGTTGTTTTTGTTAATTAAAACGAATTTTTTGTATCCTTCATATTATAATTTTTTTTGGTATTTATCGAAGGCAAAATATGTATGTATATTTCAATTAAATTTTTGTTATTAAAAATTAATTTAAAATAGTGTTTAGCATATTTACTTATTAAAATATTATTTTTCATATTAAATAGGGTCATTTTTTGTTTTAAATTTGGGTACTCCATAATGTGAACAAACTCGAAAATGTGAACTGCCTTGGTAACGATTAGTTCACGTTATCGCGAGTTCACTGTACGAAGAAAATATTTCTTTAGGCGGCTGTCTCTCAACAGTCGTCTGGCAAAAGTTCTAAGAGTAGAACAAAATTGCCATAAAAAATTACTTAAAAATCTGTCGTTCGGCGTCAATGTAAAACTGTAGCTCCAGCCACTCATGGATAAACTGAACACTCCCAATATCCCGGCTAAATTCAAATACATTTTATTTATGTGTGGTCATTGTCAGACATTTCGAACCAAAACGAAATATGAAAGAAAACATTTCTTTCAGCGAATTCCTCTTAGCAGTCTTTTAGCAAAAACGTTGAGAGTAAAATCTCAAAAAACTATCGTTCTGTGCCGACTTTAAACTATAGGTCCTGCCACTAATGCACATATTAACGCTCACAATGTGGGCTGTGTAAGAAACTAGGTTTGTAAGCCTGACTAAAGGGTATTGTATTGATCAATTATGTATGTAAGTAGGTAAATTCACATGTAACAAGTGTATTCAATTTAAATTTAAAAAGAAATTTGAATTTGATGTGAAACAATATCAGTTAAAATTTATATACCATGCGAAGTAAAATACAATGTGATTTTGTGCTTCTAGGTATACTTGCATTAATGAAAATAAGGGGGCAACGTTTGTAGATGGAATGCAAATTTTTTTGCTTTTTGACACACATCCCGTACTTTAATATTTTAACAGTTTTTTAACAATTGAAACTGAAACATATTCAATTTTGTTTAATGATTTCTATTTTGATACGATAATTATTATCGTAATCTTTGTAATTAGTGTTAGGTACTTAGCGATCGTAATTAAGCAATTCTTTTTGAAAATCATCACAATAATTTTCTCTCTTTTTAATGCAGAGTTTATTTGCAGTTCCAGAGCTCAACATGTCTCTGTCTAAATTAATAAAATTTCAAATAATTTGTATTTCCATTATATTGCACTACTATCAGCAGTACAATGTTGAGACAATGACAATAAAATTTACAAACTTGGTTTGTAAATCATACGACACAAGCTTTGCGGAATTCAAAAAATGTCAACTGAAAGCAATGGCGCGTGATAAAATAAGCGCTTCTGCTTATTTGAGTTTATATCAGAGGCCACTCGATAATATAACGGTATGTTTAAATGCAATTTTTTAACACAAATTATTGATTTCAACAGGTAAATGCCGCCTTATTTGTTAAGAGCTCCTCTCAACGTTATAATCCGTATTTGTACAATCACACAACCGACTTTTGTAAATTCTTCAAGAAGCAAAATTCGTTACCATTTTGGAAAATTCTTTTCACAATCTTTATGCGCTATTCGAATATAAATCACAGCTGTCCCTTGAATGTAAGTATGTGCATATATATGTACGCTTTAAATGGATTTTCTTACACCAGAGTAAAGTCTGCATTGTTATTAGATGCCAAAGTCATTAAAAGTTATAGTAAACTCAATATATTTAGTGTACAACATTTGTTTTTATCGTTTTTAAATAATTTTTATTTCTATTTTCTTTCAAGCATGACCTTGTGCTCAACAATCTTATTTTGCAACCCAGTATGTTTAAACTGCTACCATTTCCAACTGGTGAATATATGCTTACTGTACGAACAGCGGCTTATAACATCTACAGAGTAGAACTTCGTAGTTACATTCAAATAAAAGAATAGGTTATCAGCTGATATTGTTACACAATAAAGTTTCAAACTCGAGTTTTTCTTTTCAAATTCAAATTGAAAACATTGTTTTCTTTTGTCTCAGAACTTTTTGATTAGACGCGTGAAGGTGGTTCAAACCCTTTGGCACAGACACCTTGAACACAAATAAACATGAAGAAAACATTTCCTTCGGCGGCTGTCTTTCAACAGTCGCACAGTGGTCCAAATGCTCAATCTAGCCGGAGAAAAGTTATAACTCGCTTTTGCAAAGCCGTACCGAGAGAGAAAAAAATGAAATGTATATGTGTGTCTATGAGTGTGTGTATGTATGTAAATTGTTTTTTTTTTTTGGGGTCTGTTTGAAGCCTAAAGACGACAAAACGACTGAATCGATTTATATAAAAGTGAGTAAACACCACTGAAATAATTCATTTTCTTAGGATAGCGAGAAAAGTAAATGAGAATAGTCGAATAAATTTAAAATAATAAAAACGTTAATTTATTACTTATAAAATGTTAAAACAAAAACAACAATTCATGATAAAGGAACTTTTTTTATACTTAAGAACATAATAGAAAATTTAAAATTTTAGTGGGTGTTGTTGACTCACTTATGGCGCTCACTGTATATACAGTGCCGGTAAAAAAAAAAATAGCACCAAATCTGCAGACATTATTTGATTGTAACACTAGGTATAGTGCAGTTTGCATCTGAGATAATAATTTTTTCTCTTAAAATATGAACACTACAAATTGCGGCATGCGTTGAAACAGTCCGAAATCGGCTTCGGGAACATAATTTAAAAGCTTGCAGTCCAAGAAAAGTTTCGCTTCTTACAACAAGGCATGTGAAAAAACGAATGTAGTTTGCATGTGAGCATCAACACTGGCACGTAAGTAAATGGAGAAACATTTTGTGGACTGACGAGAGCAAAATTGTTTTGTATGGTGGAAAAGGCTCTCGAGCGTTTGTATAACCCCCAATTCACCTGCAAGACCGTAAAACATGGAGGTTCGAGCATTATGATTTGGGGGTGTTTTTCATATTACGGAGTGGGTCCAATATACTGGATCAAAACATTGATGGATCAACATGTTTACGTTGATATACTGGAGAATGTTATGCTACCGTATGCTTCAGAGGAAATGCCATTGTCATGGATCCTCCAACAGGACAACGACCCAAAACACATCAGTCGAAAAGCCAAGAAGTGGTTCGACGAACATAAAATAAATGTTATGGAGTGGCCGGCGTAGTCGCCAGACTTAAACCCAATAGAAAATTTTTGGGCTGACGTTAAAAAGTGCATTTGGGAAATGAAACTTACCAATAATGAGTCACTATGGGCTATAGTGAAGGAGGCATGTACGTACATAATTGCATTTTATTTATAAAGAAAACATATTTTATGAAAAATTTAAACAGTATTTTTTTTTAATCATACCTTTGTTATATTAATTACATGAACAAATTTTTTTTTAATTATTCTTATTATTTTTTCACGACAATTTCACTCGCATTATTAAATGTCACTTGAGATATTAATTTTTTTAGCAAAGAAGCAATTACTTGTATTTGAAGCAATATATTCCATGCTAATGTAGCTGTTTAAAGAAAAGAAAAAAAAATATACCGTTATGTACTTTAGACACTTGTTAACATACATATTACCATACAAAAAATTTACTTTTTAAATATTTAAAAAAATTACTTTTGTCCGGCTAGATTGGGGTCCGGCAAAACTTTTAAGAGTAGAATAAAATTGCCATAAAAAATTACTTAAAAATCTGTCGTTCGGCGTCAATGTAAAACTGTAGCTACACCAGAGGTCAGCAATGAGTATTCAAAACGATGAGTAGAATCGAATCATACTTATAATTTCTGATACTTATACGCATTCATACTTATTTTAATGTCATACTCATACTACTCATATTCAAGGTTTGAAATACTCATGGTACTCGAACTTAATAATACGCACGATGTTATTGATTTGGACTCTCCACGATTCATCGCATACACGAATCACAAAATAAGTATGATTCGCGCACGAACACTACATACTCACATGAAGATTGTGAGTTTGCTTAGCTTGCTGTCTTTGTCTTTTTTGTTTATGTGTCTTCCTTCTTTCTTTGTAAATGCAACAACTACTAAGACTGTAAATTTTGACGAATGATACGAATCACTCGAATCATTTATAAAAGTATTATAAGAGTATTTTTCTAAATTTATGAATCTGAATGAGTAGGCGTATGAATCAAACATAGTTCGAATGTTATGAGTTTGATGTCAACGTTGAACTCATACTCATTGCAACTTATACTTATAAATCAATGTTGTAGTGAATACGAATGAATCAGAGTAGTTGGATTTCAATACTGCTGACTCACTCATACTCAAAATTGCATGAGTGCTGATGATTGGCGAAAAAGCGATTCATTGCTGATCTCTGAGCTACACCCACTCATGGATAGACTGAAAACTCCCAATATGAGTGGTGTGATAAGCTAGGTTGTAATCCCGGCTAAATTCAAATACTTTAAATTTATGTGTAGTCATTGTCAGACATTTCGAACCAAAACGAAATATGAAAGAAAAACATTTCTTTCGGCGAATTCATCTCAGCAGTCTTTTAGCAAAAACGTTGAGAGTAAAATCTCAAAAATCTATCGTTCTGTGCCGATTTTAAACTATAGGTCCTGCCACTCATGCAGATATTAACGCTCACAATGTGGGTGGTATGAGAAACTAGGTTGTAAGCCTTACTAAAGGGTTTTGTATTGATCAATTATGTATGTAACGTATGTAATGTATGTAGGTAAATTCACATGTAACAAGTGTATTTAATTTAAATTTAAAAAGAAATTTAAATTTGATGTGAAACAATATCAGTTAAAATTTATATACCATGCGTAGTAAAATACAAGTTGATTTTGTGCTTCTAGGTATACTTGTATTAATGAAAATAAGAGGGAAATGTTTGTAGATGGAATGCAAATTTTTTTGCTTTTTGACACACATCCCGTACTTTAATATTTTAACAGTTTTTTAACAATTGAAACTGAAACATATTCAATTTTGTTTAATGATTTCTATTTTGATGTGACAATTAGTGTTAGGTACTTAACGATCGTAATTAAGCAAATCTTTTTGAAAATCATCACAATAATTTTCTCTCTTTTTAATGCAGAGTTTATTTGCAGTTCCAGAGCTCAACATGTCTCTGTCTAAATTAATAAAATTTCAAATAATTTGTATTTCCATTATATTGCACTACTATCAGCAGTACAATGTTGAGCCAATGACAATTAAATTTACAAACTTGGTTTGTAAATCATACGACACCGGCTTTGGTGAATTCAAAAAATGTCAACTGAAAGCAATGGGGCGTGATAAAATAAGCGCTTCCGTCTATTGGAGTTTATATCAGAAGCCACTCGATAATATAACGGTATGTTGGTGTAGATTTAATTGCAATTTTTTGTTATTTTTTACAAAAATTATTGATTTCAACAGGTAAATGCCGCGTTATTTGTTAAGAGCTCCTCTCAACGTTACAATCCGTATTTGTACAATCAAACAATCGAATTTTGTAAATTCTTCAAGAAGCAAAATTCGTTACCATTTTGGAAAATTCTTTTCACAATTTTTATGGGCTATTCGAATATGAATCACAGCTGCCCGATTGATGTAAGTTAATATTCTTAAAATATCTATGTCCATATGCTATGTACATATATATCTCTAATATCACACTCTAAATTGCTAATACGAGTATATTTTGTTTTTTTTTTATTTTATTTTTCTTTCTTTCTTGTGTTAAGCATGACGTGATTCTTAAGAATTTAGTTTTGGTTCCAAGCATGTTCAAATTCATTCCATTTCCAACTGGTGAATATATGATTGCTATACGAGCAGGTCCTTATAATATCTACAAAGCAGAAGCTCGTTATTACATTCAAATAAAGGAATAGGTTTTCAGCTCACATTGTTACACATAATCAAATTTCAAATTCAAGTTTCTTTTTATATATAAATTAAATACACTTGTTACATGTGAATATACCTACTTACATACATACATAATTGATCATTACGAAACCCTTTAGTCTGGCTTACAACCTAGTTTCACACAGCACCCATTTTGAGGATGTTAAGTTTATCCATCATTGGTAGGACCTACAGTTTAAGGCCGAATCATAACGGCAGATTTTTGAAATTTAACTCTCAAGATTTTTGCCAGGAGTCTGCTGAGAGGAATTTGCCAAAAGAAATATTTTTTCATATTTCGATTTGGGTCGAAATGAATCATGGGCTCGCCAACAGACTGCTTAAAAGACTACAGCCACTACATATAAATTTAAAGTACAATTTAAATTTAGCCAGGGCTACAACCTAGCTTCTCACACTATTACTATGGGAAGTGTTAAGTTTACGTTGACTTTGAACGACAGATTCTCAAGTAACAGTTTGTGGCAATTTTGTTCTACTCTCAGAACTTTTGCCAGACGACTGTTGAGTGACAGCCGCTGAAGGAAATTTTGTTTTCATGTTTATTTGTGTGCAACGCATCTGTGCTTAAGGGTTTGAAGCAGGTTCTCTCGTTTAATCCCAAAGTTCTGACACAATAGAAAACAATGTTGAATTCGAAAGGAAACTCGAGTTTGAAACTTTATTGTGTAACAATATCAATTGAAAACCTATTCATTTATTTGAATGTAATAACGAGCTTCTACTTTGTAGATATTATAAGGACCTGCTCGTATAGCAATCATATATTCACCAGTTGGAAATGGAATGAATTTGAACATGCTTGGAACCAAAACTAAATTCTTAAGGATCACGTCATGCTTAAAACAAGAAAGAAAAAATAAAAACAAAAAATCAAAAAATATTAATAATTTAGAGTGTGATATTAGAGATACATAGCATAGCATATGGAGAAAGATATTTAAGGAATATTAACTTACATCAATCGGGCAGCTGTGATTCATATTCGAATAGCTCATAAAAATTTTGAA
Source organism: Sarcophaga variegata (assembly GCA_932273835.1). NCBI lineage: Eukaryota > Metazoa > Arthropoda > Insecta > Diptera > Sarcophagidae > Sarcophaga > Sarcophaga variegata. Next base: position 16,178,671 of record OW026359.1, on the reverse strand, counting down.
AAGAATTCTCCAAATGGTAACGAATTTTGCTTCTTGAAGAATTTACAAAAATCGATTGTTTGATTGTACAAATACGGATTGTAACGTTGAGAGGAGCTCTTAACAAATAAGGCGGCATTTACCTGTTGAAATCAATAATTTGTGCAAAAAAAATTTCGAAAAATTGCAATTAAATCTACACCAACATACCGTTATATTATCGAGTGGCGTCTGATATAAACTCAAATGCCCAGAAGCGCTTATTTTATCACGTCCCATTACTTTCAGTTGACATTTTTTGAATTCCCCAAAGGCTGAGTCGTATGATTTACAAACCAAGTTTGTAAATTTTATTGTCATTGTCTCAACATTGTACTGCTGATAGTAGTGCAATATAATGGAAATACAAATTATTTGAAATTTATTATTTGAAACTTAGACAGAGTCATGTTGAGCATTTGAACTATAAATAAACTCTGCGTTAATAAGATAAAAAAATTCTTGTGATGGTTTTTAAACAGATTTGCTTAATTACGATCGTTAGGCCATACTAATTACAAAGATTACAATAACAATTGTCACATCAGAATACAAATCAGTAAACAAAATTGAATATGTTTCAGTTTCCAATGTCAAAAAACTATTAAAATATTAAATGGTAACAAAATGGTACATAAATTTCAGCTGATATGTATAGATGTGTACATGTATGAATATGTGTAAACACCCTTAAGCCTACACTTAAATTTACACATCATATACCCTCTGTGAATAAATGCTATTTGCATAATGGGCATATTGCCCTGACAAATTGCAGAATGTTGCTCAGTGTCAACAATAGCAATTCGCTGTCCAGCATCTGGTATGTTTTCTTCTGTTATGCATTAATCCCTGAAACGTTCTAAGAATGTACTCCGATAATTCAATCTCATCGCCACAGAATCTACATGTTGGGCTCGAGATAAATCCCATTCTAAATAAATAAACCGATTTTACAGTCATATTGACTCCGAACGACAGATTTGGGAAGCTTTTCATTTTATTTACTTTCAGAAGTTTTTTGCCAGAAGACAGCTGAAATATTTTGATCATGTTTTCTTTTATGTTCGAGCTATCTGAGCTGAGATTTAAACGACACGCTCTCGGCTATAAGCCAATACACTGCCTATTAGATTACGACGACACAACAACATCCAAGAAAGTCTTAAGCAACGCAACGATGAATTCTATGTATTGTTACATTTTTACATTTTTAAAAACGTTTGAAATATGAGCTCCTCGTAGATTGCCAATAAAATAAAAACAAATTTATGTTTAGTTTTAATTAAAATTCTTTATTATTCGCACAATTCGGTGTGCGAATGTTCACAACTTTATGTAAACAACAACAATTGCAATTGGCAATAAATTTAGCATGGATCAGTTCTATGTACTAAGAAATCATGGTGTAATGTTTGGTGAAAATCGGATCACATTTGACCATAGTCCCCATATAAAGTCCCCTTTAGAAATTCACGTCTGCGCTTATAAATGGCTTAAAAACATCGGTATCGTTATGAAATTCGGTACGAATGTGTATTTTGTAAATCTAAATCATATTACCAAATTTTGTTATGGTCGGTCCATAATTGCCCCTTGGTCCAAAATAGGGCCCTCTTAAGAAAATATGTTTAACAATTATAATTGGCTTAAAAATGTTATTACCTCGATGAAATTCGACATGAACATGTTTAATGTGAATGTGTATCATTTATGGTCACATTTTATTATGATCGGATCATAAGTACCCCTAGGTAACACATACGGTCCATTAAGAAAATCAAACATACATCTCATATTGTTATAATAGTCGTTATACATATATATGTAATTAAGTTTTTAAACTTCTATGATAATTAATATTTATTCATAATATTTATTTTACATTATTTAATACTTAACTTAAAAAAATACATAAAAAGTGAAACCAACTACAATCGTTAAAATCGTTATCATTTTCATCATCAATGTAAGGAAGGAGTAATTTAATAATATCGGAATTCCTTCGCGATTTTTGTGTACTGCAGCTTATAAAAGGGTCACTGCTTATAAGTAACCTATTCAAGACATCTCGATTGGTATCGCTTCTACTGGATTTCCTCGCATAATTCGTACGCCATATGGCCTTATTGCCTGTGGCTTTATTACACTGCGTCTAATTTTTTTAATTTTTCAAAAAAAAAGTAAAATTTTCAAAAAATCGCCAAAAATAATTGCGCAAATTTGCGCAAACTTTTCTTTCTGTTCCTGAATGTAGAGAGTTCATATATTCTTGTGATATACAACATTAAACTACTAAAAACTACTTTCACCTTTAAAATACTTATCTTTTTTTTGGGTAGGGTAAAAAAATGTGAAATTTTTATTATTTTAAAATTTTGAGAAAATAATTTTAACATTAATATATGAGATATATATATATATATACATACATAATTGGTCATTACAACCCTTCAGTCAGGATTATGACCTAGTTTCTCACACCACTTATGTTGTGTGTGTTAATTTTATACATGAGTGGCGGGACCTACAGTTTAAAGTCGACTCCGAACGACAGATTTTTGAGAAACTTTTCATGGCAATTTTATTTACTCTCAGAGTTTTTGCCAGAAATCTGCTGAGAGGTAGACGCCGAAAAAATACTTTTTGTATTTTATTTTGATGTCTGGCCTGGGGCTCGAACCCTGGCTTTTCGTCTAATAAGCCAACACACTACCTACTAGACCACGGCGACTACATATATATATATATATAAAACTGAAAGTAGCAGTTGCTCATACTTTTCACATACAAAAATCAATATAAAATCTCTATTCATTTATCCACAAAAAAATATCATATAAACCTATTAAAATTTCAAAAAAAAAAACACCAAAACGCATTTAATTTTCTTCACTTTCCTGACTTTGACATCGTCTCAAATCTACAAATCTCAACTTAAAGTCGTGAAAATTCACTATATAATGCAGAATTTTGTTGTCTTAAATTTCTTTAAATTCATTTTTGCCTTTTTGGCCAGCTTTTCAGGGTAAATGCCACATAGTGTGGAGTCTGATGAATGTTCTTGAAATGTAAACATCGTTCTTTCATTGTGAATTGTTTGTGCATTTTGTTTATGTGCCATTCTATGAATTCGCCTTGGCCTAAACCTACAATTTTATGTTGACTCCGAACGAGAGACTGTTTAAGTAATTTTTTATGGCAAGTTTGTATTACCCTCAGAACTTTTTGCCAGACGACTGTTGAGTGCTAGCCGCTGAAGGAAATGTTTTTTTCATGTTTATTTGTGTTCAAGGCGTCTGTGCTAAAGGATTTGATCCACCTTCACGCGTCTAATCAAAAAGTTCTGAGACAAAAGAAAACAATGTTTTTTATTTGAATTTGAAAAGATAAACTCGAGTTTGAAACTTTATTGTGTAACAATATCAGTTGATAACCTATTCTTTTAATTGAACATAAGCACGAGCTTCTGCTCTGTAGACATTATAAGCCGCTAATCGTACAACAAGCAAATATTCACCGGTTGGAAATGGTAGCAATTTGAACATACTGGGTTGCAAAATAAAATTGTTAACAATAAGGTCATGCTTGAAAGAAAAGAGAAATAAAAATTATTTAAAAACGATAAGAAGAAATTTTATACACCAAATATGATGACTTTTTTATAATTTTCAATGACTTTGACATCTAATAACAATAGGAGACTTCAGTCGTGTGAAAGAAAATCCATTTAAAAAGTACATATGTATGTACATACTTACATCCAAGGGACAGGTGTGATTTACATTAGTAAAAGGCATAAAGATTGTGTAAAGAATTTTCCAAAATGGTAACGAATTTTGATTCTTGAAGAATTTACAAAAATCAATTGTTTGATTGTACAAATACGGATTATAACGTTGAGAGGAGCTCCTAACAAAAAAGGCGCCATGTACCTGTTGAAATCAATAATTTGTGTAAAAAAAAATTGCAATTAAATCTACACCAACATACCGTTATATTATCGAGTGGCGTCTGATAAAAACTCAAATGTACAGAAGCGCTTATTTTATCACGCCCCATTGCTTTCAGTTGACATTTTTTGAATTCCCCAAAGGCTGAGTCGTATGATTTACAAACCAAGTTTGTA